>JANBXA010000735.1:2682500-3115000 GCA_030556225.1 Cricetiscus sungorus | reverse complement strand
CTGGTGGGTGAGATGGGGAACTAAGAAGCCAGTGAGCGATAAGATCACCCTGACAGGACCAAGTGCCACCAACAAGATAGTCATGAGGAGCACGGGGCAGGAGGGGCACTCCTGAGCCCTGGCCAGAACAGACCTTGTGTCCACACTGTTGGCCTGGAGCATCTTGGAGCAGGAAAGCATCAGAGAGACTCAAGTCCCAGGAGAGTGCAATGGGCCACAGAGAACCATGCTAAGGCACTTGAGCTGTCTCCTTCTCACTCCTGGGAGCACTGACCCTCCTCTCCATGCTGCTGCCTTTCAGGGAAGGCAATCATAATCCTGGAGAGGAAAATAAGATAAAAGCCTCCACCAAGCCTGGCAGGCCTAAACCCTCCCCACACCAAATGGGTTCCAAGGCAGGCCTAGATCTGAGGGCCTTAGACTCTAAGGCCAACCAGATGGTACCCTGTGGTTCACACCCATGCCATCCTCTTGTGTTCAGCCTGGCCAAATAAGACTCATGGAAGTCCAGGAAAGCTCCTCTGCCAGTGGGAGCAGGCTCTGTGGGAAGAGTAAGCATGTCTGAGGACTTGGGACCTCATCAACCCCTGCCCACCTGGGAAGCTGAGATGAGGAAGGACATACACAGCAGACAGAGTAGCAGACAGCCCTGGGGTCTTCTGAGCTAATGTGGGCTCACAGCAACAATTTGCACAATGCCCCTCCCCCTCCCCCTCCTTTCCTTGTCCCCTCCCCCTTCAAGCTCTCAAGCTCTCCCCTCAAAAAGACAACTTTTTTTTTTCCCTGCGGTTGCCTGAAAGGCTAGCACTGACTGGAGCCCCTGGTTGCTAGGTGATGAGTACTCAGTCTGGCTGGCTGAGTAGGGAGTAGGGCAGGGGCTGCTGGGCTCCAGTGTCACTGGCCCCCCACCTGCAGCCCTATAGACAGCTGGGCACACAGACCCATAGGCCCAGCAGCAGGCAGAAGCACACAATGGTAGATGCAGGCACTGGGCCCCTACAGCACAGTCACACCATCAGAGAACACCCAAACAGTCCCAGGCTTCTGTATATAAACACCCCCACCACCCAGACAGACACAGCAGCAAGACAGGAAGCTTGGATTCACACAAACACAGGCACAGGTGCACCCCAGATGCCTGCCACTCTGCAGAGAAGACAGGGGCCTCTCCAGGCTGTACCAGAACTCAAAGAGACCCACACACACAGGGCAGGGACAATAGGACACCCAAGGAGAACCACATCCTCTCCCCAAGAATGCTGCCCACCCCATCCTTCCCTCTTCCCATATCCTCTAGAAGAAGAATAATAGAAGTCCATCTTCAGTCCAGAGCCCAGCCAGGCTTGTGTACCACCTTATCTTCCTTGCTGGGGAGGCTGAAATGTCCCCTGCTCCTATGGCCCACTGATACCTTCAGCAAATAAAGGCTGTGGGACTACACACACTCACAGTACCACACACGCCAAGCCTGACAGAGATCTGCCTACCTGTCTCTCAAGTGCTAAGGTTAAAGGTGTGTATCACCACCACACCCAGTGAGTGACCCTGGGACTTTTACAGAGGAAACATACACATTGTATGCCAAGAGACCCAGACTTGGGTCAGTGTCCTAAGAGGAACATTTGAGCATGGGGGACTGAAATAGTGGCAGAGAATCATCCAAAACACGGGCAAAGGCTGAGAGGGTGAACGGAACAGGGCTGAAGGAGAGGAAGTGTGTTAGGACTCTTCTTGTTGCTGTAAACAAATATCCTGCAGGAAGCAGGCCAAGGAAGGGTTTGTTGTGGCTCCCAGTCTGAGGGTGCAGTCCGTCATGGCGGCAAGTCCTGGTAGCAGGAACATGAGGCAGCTGGTCATGTGTCATCCACAGTCAGGAAGCAGAGATGGATGCTGGTGCTCAGCTCACTGTCCAGCCCACAGGAACAGTGCCCACTGTCAGGGTGGGTTTTCCCTCCTCAGCTGAACTCTGGGAACACCTCACAGACTTCCCAGAAGTGTTCCCATGGTGATTCTAAATACAGTCACACTGAATGACTGGGGAGCCATCACAGGGGAGCCACAGTGTCTGCTGCACAGGGACACGATGGCCAGAAGGAAACTGGTGTGCTAGAAGGTTTATAAGAAGGGAGAGCCAATAATTCTGGAGGAGGTAGGTCTAGAAGGGAAGCCTGGGTGCAGAAGGCCACAGTCTTAGGGGTGGCCTTGGGGACTGAAAAGGAACAGATGTGCTATTTGGCAGGTACAGGACCAGGTGACAGGCATGGTGGGGTGTCTTCCATTCCTGGAATAAATCCAAACTCTCAGTCCCTTCCTTTGGAGAGCATGCCAGTGTCTATCAGCACAACAGTGCTGGGCCGCATGAAACCAAGATCCACTCACCCTCTGAGGCCACTGCTGACAGCTCTTACCCTTTGACACATACTGTGGTTGGTGTCATGTCAGAGCCAGGAAGGATGGGGGCCATGGACCAGTTGGGGACTGACATAGCTGAGCAATTGGGCCAGACTTCCAGGTAGGCAGCATCCAGCATGTGCAGGACACTCTCGATCAGGAGTCTCGACACTCCATGCTGATCCAGCCACAGTAATTACATACACTGCTGAGAAGTTATGAGAACAAATACTAGAGCTTCTATTGAGTATCTCTCCCAAAGAAAAATAAAAAGTTCAACCTGCTCATCAGGCAGCCCCATCCCTTCATGGCAAAGTATGACAGAATTGAGCGGTTTCTCCCGGGCCCATTCTTCTTCTTCACCTGGCCTGTAAGTTGATTTGTGGATTATGGTCTCTAGATTTAATTAAACTAACCCTAACAAAATGAGCAAGTGGCTTAAGCAGTGTCCTCTTTAGGGAACAAGGTTGAAGATAAGGGAAACAGAGGCTTAGCGAAACTCAAGGATATGGCATCAGCTGTGTTGTTTTCTGTGCTTCATGCACCTGGATGCCAAGGGACGTGGTGACCCCCGAGGGGTGCAGACAGCTCCACTTTATATCCTATGTGTGACACGCAAAATACTGAGAGGAATACATCTTGGCATCCAAGTAAACCCTGGAGGGTACACACACTCCTTCCCCAGGGCTGCCCACGCTGCAGGTCTCTGGGAGGTCAAATTATTATAGTGAGTTTGTATTACAGCAAAGATGAAAGTGCAGTAAAGATGTTAAGCATCTTGGGCTTTTAACTATTTTGAAAACAGTTGTAGGGTTGTTACTGAAGAATCACACACACACACACACACACACACACACACACACACACACACACACACCAGAGTTCCTGAAAGCCCTCCCCTAGCACCCCCTAGTGGTACACGTCAAATAACCAAGGTGCCCTTGAGTAATAGTTAAGAAATGGATTTTGCTATATCATGGGGGAGTAGTTTTAATGGCATCACGGTTGCCTAAGTGAACACAGGAGGAGTCTACTTCACACCTATGGTTTCTCAAAGCCCACATCTCCAGTGCAGGAATAAGAAAGCACCAGGTCACCAAACTCGGGAACTTGCCTAAAGAAACTAGCAGTCCTCTTTCAAAGACAAAGATGTGATAGATGAGGAAAGACTGAAGAACAGTGCCTGGCAGATCAGCAGAGACCTGAACATCACTACTACTCCTGAGCTACCTCCACTTGCTCCTTGTCCCACCCATGGACACCAATGGGGACCTCAAAGCCTCAGCTGACTGTGTCACCGAACATGCAATGTAGGGCCCAGCTTATTCCTTGGAACACAAAAGAACATGAGTGGAAAAGCAGGGTGTCTCATCACAGGGATACTATGGCTTTGTTCTAGACTCTAGAATACTGTAGAGCTTCATTTATGTTGAGGTTGTATCTGCCAGGACAATCAACTGGCAATCAAGTTGGAGCTTGACTTGTAACTAAGCTAAAGGCAAGCCTGGGTCAAGAGACAAGGCCGAGGCCAGTCTTGAAGGCCTTGACCACAGACTCTGAAAGGCTCGGTGCAGTCAGAGTGAGGCTCTGGAGTGCCCTTAGTGTTGATGGATGGGGCAGGAGGCAAGCTAGGGCAGCTAAGTGGGAATAATGATGCCTCAGTGACAGGGGAGGAGGGGACACATGAGTATTAGTGAGCCCATGAGGAGATGAGACAGTGGACTATGAGGGAGCATCTGTCTCCTGGAGAGCAAAACCTAGGCCTCAGAGCTGCTTTCCTGGGAGACGTCTTTTGTGCAGTACACACCCACCACACACCCACCACACACACACACACACACACACACACACACACACACACACACACACACACACAGCATCACTTGAGCTAACACAGCAGGGTGGAGAGCCCTGGCCCAGCTTGCCATTGTGTCCCTGAGCTTGAGTCATCAGCATGCTCTGAGTCGCCTGCTTCCTGTTTAATGAATGAAGGAGACAGATCGGGAAAGCAGGGATGCTGGCTGGGTGCAGCCCAAGCCTGAGTCCTTTCCCCACCACACAGGCCCCTAAAACAGAGATAGGTAAGCTGTACTCTGGTTCCAAGCTCCCAGCCAGCCAGCTCCCTGCTGGGTCTGGCTCTGGGTTAACAGTGTCAGTGGCCGACATCAGGTTGGGGTGGGGGACCAGCAGGAGGGGGCTCTGCTATAGTTACTGCTGCTGTGTGAGGAGTCACTCCTGACTTCCCAGCATTAAACAGCTGCCAGTTCCTCTGTGCTCAATCCTGAGGGACAGTGCTTTAGACAGAGCCCAGCAGGATAGCTTGCCTCCACCACTGCAGCCCAGCTTGGGAAAGCTGAAGGCTGGTGATGACTGCAGCCACTGAGGGGTAGAGTCACCTGAGGCTTCTTCATCCCAAGTCCCTCTTGGGGGCTGGACTGGGATGCAGGCTGGTGGCTGGCTACATGTGACCTTCCTGCTTGGCAGGGACTTAGAGCCTGCACTAGGTTCCCACCGGGCTGCTACAAAGAAGGCAGAACCGGACCCTCGCCTCCAAGCAGCATTCTGTCCAAGTTATTGAAATCAGGAAGGTTGGCCCAGATCCAAATCTGAGGCCAGCCCTTAATGGGGAGGGACAGGGGAGAAGACACCATTTCAATGGATCCTGAGGGCTGGAACATGTTCTGACCCACTTTAGGAAATGCCTCTTCCTTCAGGGCCCTGTGTCTATGCCCAGGTTCACTCAGCGACCTTCCTTCTGGCCCTGCATCTCACCTGTAGCCACCACCACTGCTTGTTGATGCAGCCACAGCCTATGCTGGTCTCAGTCTCCCCACATGACACTTCACTTGACATAGTAACCCCAAGAAGAGACTGAGCTCCTGGCCTACCACATTCTCAGGAGCAAGCCATCCTGTATGACACTCTGACCACAGAGATGACTTGTGTCATCTATCAGGGGTGTAACTCTCCCTCTTTCCCAGCCCTGCACCCCACTCCTCTATACACCCACCCCAAGCCTTCACCAACTTGGCCAGTAGTCCTGCCCTTGGTTGACACTACACTTTGACATCCTCTGTGCCCTCCTTTTCCCTGAGTCCAGACCTGGGGACTTCAGTCCTGTGATCCCAATCATGCTTCAGTGACTCTACTGAGGGTCTAGCTTTCGTGAAACTTCTGAGATGGAGCCAACACCTCCCACTGCTCATCTTGCCCTGTGTCATAGGTCCAGAAAAGGATACAGCCCTGTCCCTGTGGAGTTCCCATCCCAGGAGACTCGTAGTGCATAGACACCAAACCAGCAGATTGTGGTAGGGTGTAAAGTTGCAAGAAAAGAAGAGGCAGCCTGGAAGGGGAGTGAGTGGGAGCTCATGGGGGCAGGCGCAGGGGATGGAAAGGGGTGGGTGGGACTGGGCTGGCACAGTGCACCCTCCCTGATCAGCTGCCCTCCAGCCCCAGGTGGCCAATCAAAGTTCGGGAGATAAATACTCCCAGAGCTGCCCCTGTGCAGAGAGGGGCATACCCCATTCCAGGCAGCTGTCTGCAGCTGGAATGCTGGCCTCACTCATCTGATCCTGGGCATCTGAGTACCTCCCACAGGTGCTTTGTAATTAAGACTTCCCAGACTTCTGTGGTGATTAACTCTGGGTCAAGTTAGCTGGGTTAAACCAATACTTAAGCTGAGGTCAGTCTAGATGTTTCTGCAAAGGTGTGTTTTTCAACAATGTTCACATTTAAATCAATGGACTTTGAGGAAGTAGGTGTCTACAGCACAGTGGGTCTTACTTGATCCATCAAGGCCAGGAGAGAGCAGAGGCTAATCGCCCTTGAAGGAAGGAAGGAAGACTGGGAATAGCAAGGCACATCTTTCCAGGTGTCCAGCCAGCTCTAAGGTTGCTCAACCTCTGCAAAGCCCGGGCCAGTTCTGCAATCTGTCTTTCTCCCATTTCTTCTCACACACATGGCTCTGTTGATTCCCTTCTCAGGAGACCAGCTTTTCTAAAGACTCACCATTTACACAGACCTGAATGGCATAAAGGACACTGACACACAGGCACCTGGGACATAGCTTCGTTCAATTAAGAACTTGAGGGCACCTGGTGGTGGTGGCACAAGCCTTTAATCCCAGCACTTGGGAGGCAGAGGCAGGCAGATCTCTGTGAATTTGAGACTAGCCAGTCTACAGAGCCAGTTCCAGGACAGCTAGTGCTGTTACACAGAGAACCCTGTCTCAAAAAGAAAAAGCAGGAAGGAAGAAAGGAAGGAAGGAAGGAAGGGAGGGAGGGAGGGAGGGAGGGAGGGAGGGAGGGAGAGAGGGAGGGAGGGAGGGAAGGAGGGAGGGAGGGAGGGAGGGACGAAGGAAGGGAGGGAGGGAGGGAGGGAGGGAGGGAAGGAGGGAGGGAGGGAGGGAGGGAGGGAGGGAGGGAGGGAGGGAAGAAAGAACTTGAAGGCAACTGGCAGCTTACTGCCAGCCAACATGGCGGGAAGCCAGAGACCGCAGCAGAGTAGAGAGGTGGGGATGGCTGCAGGGCCAACCATGTGGGCCTTGTAAAAGAAGACCCACTGCTGCTCTTTATCCTGAGGAGTTAGAAGGGAGGTGACCAGATGGAACACGGAGGGTGGAGTTCTATGAGGAAGGACATGCTGTGCGCTGTGTGAGAGGTGACAAACACAGCTAATCAGGCAATGACTGTGGGCTGGAAGTATGGGTGATCTGATTCTGGGTGTGTTTGGGAGGCTGAGTCTAAAGGACAGAGTACTGACTGTGAGCTTTGAAGCAATGAGAAGGTTCAACTGGGGTGAGGACATGGTCAGAGCTTAAAGAGATCCAGAGAATCCTGTCACAGTTGATGGCAGGAAGGGGGCAGGTGCTACTGTCTCCCTAGGCAGGGTAAAATCTGGTAACACATGAGGAGAGGAACCACCTTTACCCTATCCACCCCGTGGCCTGTAGTTCTAGGCAAAGGCCAGAATAGCCCCCCTGGACCAGTGAGCAAGGACCCTGCAAAGAGTGTAAGACCAGAGCCAAGCCAGCAACAGAACAGAGCCTGAGGAACTCAGGCGAGCTAAAGAGAGAAGACACAAAATAATTAGTGAGCAGAATGTGTAATTAAGTGCTAAATTGTGTGTTTCAGACTGGTTGCAGGAGTATGGGGTTGGGGAGTTGCACCACACTGGAGTGGCAGAGGAAGTAGGACACGGGAGAGGGTGCTCCACAGAGAGACAGGGTCCCCAGATGGGTGAGCAATGGTAAGGGGTGGGGTCAGGTTACAGTGAGGTGAGGGGGTGCACTAAAGAGAGAACCCCTAGGGCAAAGGAAGAGGAATACAGTACATGCATGAGCCAGGAACCCTCGGCACTCAGAGCCTCACTGGGCCCCAGGTGCCATGTCTTGGAAATATGGTTCTTGTCCCTAGGGGCATCAGTGGCACTCAGCTATGTTCAGGCCCAGGGTACGGTCTGGAACTGGGAATGCCAGCCAGACAAGTAGGTGGGCAGGCAGGCAAGGGAAACCTAGATGGACAGGTAGACACTCCATTCGGTCCCCTAGACTGACCCTGCAGAATCGCTGCTACAAATCCTTCACTCTCATACTGTATACTTATCCTACAGGAGTATAAGGCTGACTCGGGGACCCTACATGACCCGGTGACCTCACTGAGGCTCTAAGAAGGTGGGAATGCTGAGAGAAGACCCTGTAGAACTACAGGCCCCAGAAAAGCAAGAGTGGGGACCTCAAAGCCCAGAAGACTCAAACAATTGGAGTTCCCAGCTGGGGCAGGAGAGGGCCCGGTAGGAAGGCGAGCCAGGAGGGTCAGGCTCCAACAGGGACAGGCAGGGCCTGACCGGGAGGGCACCGAGGCCAGTGGCTGGAAACGGAATCAGTGTGCAGGAAGCCCCCCTTTTCAGCTCTGTGTTTGCAGTGCGGCTTAGCACACACTGCCTGTTAAACAAATGTTATGACAGGACTACTTGAGCACCCAGAAACAGCAGTGACACTCAGCTGTCACCAAGGGTGGCCTGCAATGGGCCACTCTTCTCTAGCCAGAGCCTCCAAGGTTCATGCATGGGCAGTAGGACCCTTCCTTCCCTCCAGGTGTGGCCCTACCCATCAACAAGTCCTGGGATCCAAGACAGAAAACAGCAGCCAGAGCTGCCTGACTGCAAATGATACCCAAGTGCAGTAGGCAGACCAGAAAGGAGTAAGAGTCCAACTTGTGCAGGGCCCCTGTAAAGACCGAGCATAAAGCCTCACGGTGAAGAGGTTAAGACGGGAATTAGCAATCCAGGACAGACTTGGGGATGGAGACCCAAACAAAGTGAAGGAACCAAGTAGGGATGCAGAAGAAGAACACTAAGCACTGAACAGCATGAGCAAAGGTCCTGGGGCCAAACGACGCCTGGTAGTTTCTGAGGCTGTAAAAGAAGCAGAAAAATGAACACAAGGAGCCAACTTCATGAGACCAGTGTGGCACCTGGATCTGTGCATGGGCCATAAAACCATTAGAGGGCATGGGGCAGGAGGGACAGCACCTGAGTTCAGAATGAATAGGACCTCTTTGAGTGCTGGGAGAAAAAGGGTTGACTAAGAACAGAAACACGGAAGCTAGATATTAGGGGATGGGTGTTACAAGAATGTTTTTCCTTGCTGGTCGGTCCCGCCACCACGCCAGCCCCCAATAACACACTGAGACTCTGTATTTGATATAATGCAGTTGGCCAAGTACTAGCTTCTTATCAGCTAGCTCTTTCTTAACCCATTTCTATTAATCTAAGTAATTCCACATGGTTCATCTTACCGAGCAGCCCAGAGTGCTGTTCTCTCCGGTCCCTCCATGCTGACTCCTCCTAACTACTTCCTCTTTCCTACTAGTCTCCTAGCCCCTAGCCCCTCCTATCTTGCTTTCCTATTGGCCAACAGTGCTTTATTCATTAACCAGTATGAAAAACATATTTACAGAATAATATCTCCCATCAGATGGGTGCCTCTACATAGGAAGTTGTCACAGGATGGGAGTCAGTGTGTCTAGGGTAACCATAACAGGACATCTTGACAGAGAAAATGTGGGGTCTCAAGGGCAAGGAGGTCCACAGGCTTTGAAAGAATGCCAAGCCTTCTCCAGTCATGCATTTATTCATTCATCCATTCTCCACTCATTTGTCTTTTGGGGGGATGAGGAGGAAATGATGACATGAAGAACTGTTTACAATATTGCTTGTCAGAGTGAGTTGTTTATCCCTCCCAGAGTCATCCAGAATAAAATCAGGCAATCCTAAAACTGGGAGAGATTTCTACCAAACAGACCTTTGTTCTCTACAACAAATACTGCCCAGCCCTGTACAGGCCCCTGGGAATGCTGGGAACCAACAGAATCAGTCCAGCCTAGGTTAGCTCTATAGCCTCAGTGCAGCCCAGGTTAGCCCTACAGCCCCAGTCCATCCCAGGCTGGTCTTATGGTACCAGTCAAGTCCAAGTTAGCCCTACAGCCCCAGTCTAGCCCAGGCTGGCCCTATAGCAACTGGGCACTGAGTACTCTGACCAGCCAGAGTGTCAAGGGAAGGCCATCAAAGTATGCAGTACATGGTGACAGGTGAACCCAGCTGAAGACACAGCTGGAACCAGAGATGTTTGGACAATGATCAGGAGAGCATATGCAAAGAAGTAAAAAAGGCAGTGTTCACACCAGGAAGCTGTGGGTCCCAGGAGATCTTGGACACCACTGGGGGTGTGAACTTTAGACTAGCACAGGAAAAGAACCATCCTGTCACTCCCTCAAGATGACAGAGCTCCCTGAGGCTCCTCCTGCTTGGACCCCACCCAGTGCCTTCCTACTGAGCCCTCTGTCCTCTCAACCCTAGTCCCAATGTCCCTATGTGACCGTGGCAAGTCCCCTGCTTGCTCTGGGCCTCCATGGAAGGCCTAAATCCAATCTGTTCTTTGCTGAGTCAGGGACACAAGGCACATTGAGAGTAGCCCTCGGAGGACTGTATCCAAGGCAGTAGCGCAGCTGAGCAGCGATTTCACTATCTTTAAACAAAGCTTCCAGATGGGGCACTGCTGTCTGTGGGTGTGCTAGCCGGCTGCTTCAGTGATCCACTAATTGGGTCTCCAGGGAAGGGGCTGAGGAAGAGCAGCCTCTACCCCTTCCATCGGTCCATCCATCCATCCATCCGTTTACCGAGGCTACAATGCGAATGAGGATACTAGTGTAGTTAATGGGAAGACAGCATTGCACAGCTGGGCCAGCTGGCCCACCATGCCTATACTGGGAACAGTCCCTAAAGCCCATAGGGCAGGAAGTTAAAGAGGACTGATTGTCAAAGAAGGAGCATCTCCCAGAAGGTGAAATTAAGCTGAGACCTGGTAGGTGAGATGGGACCAGCAGGCTACCATGGGGAAGGGATTTCCAACAGGGGGCTGTAAAGCAAGGCTGAGAACCAGCCTATTCTTAGAGGGGTTGAACTGCTGCTTTTGGGCTGATGGGTATGGCCAGGAGGAGGAAAAGAAAGGATACCAACAAGTGCCTGTGAATAGGCACTCTCTAGGAAGAAAGGGGTGTCACAGCTAAATTGCTCCTCCTACTGGACAGGACTGGGATGACCATCAGTGTGTTCAGTTGCTGGATTGGGAACCTAAGGGTCAGCCTGGCTGGACACAGCCTAGACAACTGTTTTCTTCTACCTGAAAAGTATGGAAAAATCTGAATCCATTGCCAGTTCTCACAAACTAGGAGTCTGAAGTGGGATGTTGAAGCAGGATGGAAAATTCGAGGCCAGCATGAGCTAAAAAATGAGCCTGTAGAAGAAACCAAAGTCAGATGGGATGAAACTTCACACAAACGTGTCACTTTCCAGGCCCTCTTGCACTGTCTGGCTGAGGTGGTCAGGCCTCACATGAGGCTTCATCCATCTTCTGTGTCCAGCCTCTGGGCCACCTCTCTGGAACCCTCCATGGTCAAGAGTACCTCTCTCAGCGGAAAAGGGACTCAGGGAACTGAGAAGTCTCCCACCCTTCCCTCCCACCCCCCACCATTCCAAGACTGTCTCCTCATCTCCCTGCCTACAGCCAGGGTCCACTGACAAAGGTGAAACTGAGGCTCAGTGGGGCTCAGGATTGCCCCACCAGGCACCCTGAATGAGTTACAAGGCACAAAGAAAGACGTTCTTCCTAAGCCTTGGAGCTCTTCCATTTAGCTGTGTGATTTTGGGTGAGTGGTTCAGCTCTCTGAAGCTCTGAGTCTCCCTCCATCCATAAAAACTAGCTCCCAGAAAAGACCAGACTCCTACCCATGGCCTCAATGTCCACCTTCCTGGGTGATGAAGCCAAGCTGAGATCAGGAAAGGGCAGTGGCCTACCTGAAGGTGACAGGCAGCCTAAAGTGTTGGAACCCATGCAGCAGTGGCTCCCAGCCCATCAGTCCAGGTCACACAGTTCAGCAAAGGAGGAGGATCCAGGCTAGGGTGACAGTGAAGGGAGGAGCAACGGGGTGGGGTCAGTATACAACACTGCCAGCCAGGCCTGAGCTGGGATGAGAGGGTGGGCGGGGACCAGAGAGGACACATGATCTGGGATTCCGGGAAGGGCCTAGGAGGACGGACTGGAAGACTGACATCTAGGCAGGGACACAGTAAGAAAGTGGGACACAGCTGAGCTCCACGGTGTCTGGGCTGTGCATCTGAGTGTGGGTATGGAGAGTGGGGGATTCACAAGGACCCCCTCCTCCCAGCTTCTCTCTTTCTCTTCTCCCTGCCCTGCTCTATCGCCTCTCTACATCTTTGCTGTGCTTGTCTCCTTGGAGTCTGGTGCCATGGCGCCCCCTGCTGTCCTCACATGGCATCTCGTCCAGCCAGTTCAAACCTGCTTTCTGTAACCACATTACTTCTCTGGATCATGCTTCCTGAAGGACACAGCCCCAGGACCAGACTGGTGCTGTGGTGCTGCCCACCCAGCCAGAGACTGTGAACCATCCGATTCTGGAGGACAAGGCCTGGGACCCCCACCTGTGCACCAACCACTGGGGGGGGGGGACAAGCAGAACGCTAGAGTTTCCACTAAACCCTTGTCTTCCTCAGCTTCCCTCCAGCACCTGGAGCAGAGTGCTACATACCGAGTGAGAGTCTGTATCCAGAGGTGGCTTCTTGCTTGGTGTCAGAGCTGGATAGTGGCCATGGTAAAGCTGAGCTTGGGGGAGGACAGCCTGGGAAATGACTTCAAACTTAAAATACACTTATAAAGCAAAGAAGAAACTAAGTCACGAGACAGATGGGGAACTGCAGCCCTTCCCAAGCCTAATGAGAGGTCAGCACAGAAAATAGCCCCACAGAGAAAAATAGACAAGAGAGCCAGCAGAGACCAGGAGCAGGAGTGCAGGAAAGAAACTCAAGCAAATGGCCCTGAGTTGGACGATGGCTGTCTCCGCAAATGATGAGTGAACCAAGGGAGATGCAGGCAGCATCAGTCACCACCAGACCTGCAGAGGGCCTCCAGGTGTGCCTAAAGCACCGTAGAAACAGAGCCCAGCTAGGCTGCCAGGAACCACCAAGGACGGTGCCCCCACAACTGCACCCCGGAGCTAGGGACTGTCACCTTGGAAATGCTGACAGGACCCTGCCCAGGAGCTGGTGTTACATAAGTTCTGCTAGGTCACAGGAGGAGGGCCTCTGGCTGTTGAGGGCCCTGCATGCCCAGTGCCAGTGTGGCAGAAGAGCTCCAGGCTCTGAGCTCAGAAACCTCTCAGCTGGCTGGAAAATCTCTAAAACAGGAGGCCCATCCCCTTACAGGGAGAGGAAGCTACCCGTGCACAGCTCGCCCTCCTCACACTCAGGGAGGACCCACTCCCTGCCCCACACCACCCTCAGAGTTCAGCCATGCTACACTCCAGCAAAAACCATGAAGACCCAAGGCCAGAGGTCTCAGGGCTATTCATTGCTGCGGTGGTCCCTACTGACCTGTCCCCCTTCACACAGAGATGAGGCCAGTGTACCCTAACTCTTCCCTGAGTCCATGGTTTAATCACAACATTTGGTTTTGCCTAAGTTGGACATCTGGGCAGACTCCAAGGCCTTTCCACTAATATTCCTTCTGTCTGAGAAGCCCCTATCTTCTCTCCTTTACCACCTGGGGAGGCTCACTGCCTATTCTAGCTAACAATATCCTCTATCCACTCCCCCCCATCTTCTCATCCAGTCTATTTCTTTGCCTATTATCTATAATTTCTAGTAGAACACAAACCCAGAGGACAGGAGCCATGTCTGTTCCATATTCCACCAGAGCTTAGTGCCTAGAACTGTGTCTGGCACATAGTAGTTATTCAGTAAATGGATGCTTTCGTGAACAACTGCAGACCGTGGGGGGGGCAGGCCAGAAGGAGGCTGCAGTGTACAGGACCACAGTGGGGGTCCTCAGCAGCTTCTACTTAGACCTCCATGCATTGACAGTCCCTGCCTTTGTGCCCATTCCCCTCCCATCAGCCTCCATGGGCAGAGAGGAGGCCAAGAGGTCATGTGACACACTGGGTTGGGGTGGAGGGCTCAGTTCAATAGTAAGCAGTGTGACACCTAATTACTCTGATCCTGGTGCAGACTATCACAGGGGTGGTCCTCAGTAGTCCAGCTAGCCTCACAGACAACTAGCACGGCAGCCAGACAGAACAAAGAGGCAGAGCCGGAAGAGAGCCCTGCTCACAGCCACTGACTCCCTCACACGATCTCAGCCCTGTTGAAGGCCTGGCTACCCACAGGACTTGGGCAAAAGAGGCCTTGCTGTGAGGTTTCAGGGGGTGGGGAACGCTCGAGTAGGTGCTCCGCTGCTCCTGTAGCCGCCTCTGGCTGGTGCTCTCCTGAGCATGCCTGTGCTGTCTTGTCCTTTGTTTTTAATATCGACTCTACAATAGAAGACACACACAAAACAAAACTTGGGCTAATGGGTGAGCAGTGGAAAGGATCCCTCCCCCAGCCCGGATCCCACACTTGGCTCCCATTCCCAAGGATAAGCACACCCACCAGATACTTGCAAGATGTATTTCTGCATACAGAAAGGCATGGCCACACACGGACACACGTGGCTGTTGTGCTCTCTAAGCTCAGTTTGTCTTGTTATATTGCTCCACTTGATGCGTCAGAGACTCTTTGTCATTGGAGTTTATCGTGAACCCTGTGGTGATTCTCCTGAAAGCCCATGTTTCACAGTGAATCCCCTCTTGTTGGACATTAAGGATACTTCCAGCTCTAAGCTTTTACAGATGATATCTTGATACGCCAATCTTTACACATGCCTCATTTTGCAAGCTGCTTTTCTTTTTTGCTCAATAATAAATGATGCTTATCTTCCCGGGTAAACAGCCCTGCCATTCCTTTGAGAGCTGAATAGCATGCCATTGTGCTTTCTAGCCAAAGCAGATGTAACCACTCCCTTACTGGAGTCTACACTGTTGCCAGCATTTTGTTATTACAAGCTGCTCTGCAGGGACATTCCTTCAAGCTAAGCCTTGGCACACGTCCTTAATTCTCTCCTCGGCCATGTGCCCAGAGATGGAATTTATAGGTCAAAGGGTGTATACTTATTTATTTTTCTTTTTTTGGTGCCATATTTTTAAAATCTTTTGAAGAGAGAGAGAGTTCTTCACAGGCTAGGGGCTGCCTCTGCAGGTTCCTGCAGGTGTACTAAGCTTTCCTGTGGTATTACATAAGAGTCTGTTTGTGCTTTCTCTCCCTGCCTCTAAAACTGCTCAGCCATATTCTGTTCCTTCCTCGTGGGTGGGAGCAGACAGAAGTCTTTCCCCAGTCTAGAAGCTTTTTCCCTGAGCAAAATGTGGGAGGAGCTGCAGATGTTCCTGGAGTTCCTGGCTGACCTGACCAGCCAGCCAGAGTGGAAAGCAGGGAGTGGTGGTGGTATGTCTATAGCCACAGCCTCTCAGAGGCTGTGTTGGCCTGACACCCATGACACATATCTCACTAGGAGGAAGCATTACCCAAACTCAAGCAGAGGAGCCTAGTTCAAAAACTAGAGGGTGGAGTTCCAGGCCAGCCTGATCTACAAAGGGAACTCCAGGCTAGCCAGTGCTACATAGTTAGACCCTATTACAAAATAAATAAAAACTCAAAACACCTAGAGGGCAACATTCAAAGTCACCCAAGTCAGGAAAGACTGAAGAATGTTCCAGATTAAAGAGAAGTTGAAGATAGGCCAACTCGATTCTAAATGGCCTGCCTTGATGCCTTAGGCATTAGAAACATCACTAGGCCCACTGGCCAGGCAGGGCCTGAGGGTTGACCTTGGGTGTCTCCCATCGGTGTCACTGCCTGCTATGGGTAGTGGTATTGGAACCATTGGAGGGAAAGACCCATCTCTCCCTGCACTCTCTGGCCTGCCTGGGTATTCTATGCTCAAACACAGCCTGTCTTTGGCCTAAGACAGACAGAATAGGACCAGAGGGACACTGTGGCAACATCAGCCACCAGGTGGGCAGCTGAAATAGTTCTGAGAATCCTGTGACAGAGGAAGGGACCCCACTGACCCTGGGGTGCCAAACAGGTGTCGGGTGCTTTAAAGATCGCTATTATTGTTAGTTGTGAATCCTCTGGGTTCTTACTGTAAGCACACTCTTCTGATGTCCATGTTCCTGCAAATAAACAAAGTCATTGGGGGTGGGGCAATTTGACTCCTTAATTAGCAGCTATTAGATTCTCCCTGGCTTCTCTGAACAAAAGGCAAAAAGACTATCAGATCACCATTATACATTGAGAAAACTACACACAATTGCAGCTGCTTGCTCTTGAAAATGTAGCTTCAACCACAGCTGTTTCAGTAGAAGACTTTTGTTATTACAAATCTTGGTGAACTCTAGATGACTCTGAACCCATTTTTTGCAGGGGCCAGACGAGGAAGAATAATTTCTCTGGTGGCCTAGAAGAGGGACTGCTGTGACTGGTGGCAAGAGGGAAGGCTGTGAATGACCTAGACATAAACTTCCCTAGTTGTGATTGGAGTTAAAGGAGTAAGGCTATGATTGGCACAAACTCAACCCTTCATTTGCATGTGACACTTGCTGTGATTGGTGCAAATGCAAACTGTCATTTACTTGTGAGATTTGTCTGATCCATGCAGTCACTTCAATTAAGATTTTAGAAACAGGCACAGTGCTAAAAGAACAAAAAGTGTGTTTGTTCCAATAAGGTGGTTCCTAGTGCCAACATGCCCTGAGCTCCCCACTCAGGGCTAGTGGCAAAGCCAGAGCTTGCTTCCCCTTTGTCAACAACATCCCAAGAAGCCCCCCTGGACTGAAGAAGCAAGCAGAGGACACACAGCAGCTTCTGCCTGAGGCAGCTACCCTGTGGACTCTCGTGCTGGGTTGTCATGCTCTGGCCCCATGGGTCCAAACGGTGGTTTTGTCCTCAGCAATCCTGAAAAGTTTTGATCTCAATACTCCTTTACATTCTTAAACATTGAGGACCTCAAGGAGCTTGGTGTCCATTTTCACTGTCTATATTCATGACACTCATTGTTAAAATACACTTTTCCTTTTGTTTAAGGAAAAGTCTCATGTAACCCAAACTGGCCTCAAGCTAGTTGTGTAGCTGAAGATAAACTTGAACCCCTAATCTTCCTTCCTACAGCTCCCAAGTGCTGAGATTACAGGTGTGGGTCATCATACATGGCTTAAAGACTTTTTAAAAATAATTTTTAGGCTGAACAGTGGTGATACATGCCTTTAATCCCAGCACTTGGGAGGCAGAGGCAAAAAGATATCTGAATTCAAGGCCAGCCTGATCTACAGAGTGAGTTCCAGGATAACCAGGTCTACACAGAGAAACCATGTCTTAAAAAAACCAAAACTCACTACTACTACTACTACTACCACTACTACTACTACTACTACTACTACTACTACTACTACTACCACTACTACTACTACTAATAATAATAATAATAATAATTTAAAGAACACATTAGTTAATTAATTTATTTACTTAATGTGTGTGTTTGCAAACATATCATGGTACAGTGCAGAGCTCAAAGGGCAACTTAAAAGGGTTACTTCTCCCCGTTTCATCATGTGGTTCCCAGTGATCTAAATTAGACTGGTTCAGCTTGGTGGCAAAAACCTTTCTCTACTGATCCATCATAATAAATATCCCCTAAAATGGACTTTTAAAGAAATGATTCTGGAGACAGTCTTACTTAGGTAGTCCAGGCTGGCCTTGAATTTGCAATCTTTCGGCCTCTACCTCTCAAGTGCTAGGATTGCAGGTGTGCCATCACACCCAGCCCAGGAGACTTTTAAAGAATACTCACAGACTCATGCTTGTCCCTTTAGCTGCCAGAGCTATGATGTCAACACATAATGTGCCTAGTAAGTTCTACCTGACATCTGTGAGAGAATGAAAAGGCAGGGGTTGTCTTACATTATTTAAAAATAGTTTTGATTTCAAAAACCCCTTTAAGCATCTGGAGAGCTGGCTCAGTGGTTAAAGAGCACTGGCTGCTCTTCCAGAGGTTCTGAGTTCTGTTCCTAGCATGGTGGTTAACAACCATCTGAGTGGAATCAGATGCCCTCTTCTGGAATAAAGTTGTACATGCAGATAGAACAATCAGACATAAAACAAATAAATAAATCTTAAAAAAAAAAAAAAAAAAAAAAAAAAAAACCTTAGAAAAAGTCTCAAGATCCCAGTTAGAGAACTCCTGGTCTGTGCCATACCCTGTTTCAAAATCTTCAGGGATTGTTAAAACCACTGGGAAGGAAATGGCAGCATAGGTGGCACTCAGATGTGTACACTATGACTATGGTGACTTTGTTCCTCAAAAGGGCTTTCAGGGAAGTCAGGTGCAGAGCGTGTGAGAGCATCCCTTGCTCTCACAGTGACCAAACAACTCAAATCGACAGGAGAATTGACAAGTAAATGATGCCATTTATGGCACATAAGCATCTTGAGTGTTAGCACTAGTCCCTAAATCAAAGTGAAATGAGCCAACAAGTTGTGGGAAGTGATTCAGAACAAACCGGTTTGGTACACTTCAAAAGCAGACATGGCAGAGGTGGCACACACACACACACACACACACACACACACACACACACACACACACACACACGGGCAAAGTTTCAGTTGCCTGCTGTAGGAAAGATTAAGAAAGAAGAGAAAGACACAGAGTTTTGTTTTGTTTTTTTCACTGCACTCATGATGCTTCATTCCTAAAATAACTGGTTCAGGACCCAGTGGCAGTGGGAAAGTGTACAACTCCAGGCTAGAGTGGAGTGAACCACACCATTTCCAGTCCCGACGGCCAGATGCCAGCTGCCTGCCTCATATCCATCTATTTTCTTTCTTATTCACTTATGGAAAATAGCAGTCCCTCAAAGCAAGCCAGAAATGCCCAGCTGCCATCTCAGAGAAGTGACTCTTTCAGCCACTTTTGGCCAACAAGGGATTGTGGCCAAACTCTTCTGATGCACACGGTGTGATTGTGGTAGCATTCAGATATGGCAGGATTAGACAGTTGGAGCCACTATCCTGTGCAAGAGAAGTAAGGCTTAGGACAGCAGGGCACAATGCAGAGGGGCCTACGTCATGGGTGACATCAAGGGACCCCTATGCCAGCCTGGACCTCAGACTCTTTTCTTGGCTGAAGTCAGTGCGGTCCAGCTGCCTTTGACTCACAGCCATGCATCCATGAGCATCGCTCACACTGCCCAAGCTGGACTATCACCTCCCAAGCATATCCCGAGTTTATGTTTGCTCACTGAAGATGCAAATGGGACACACTCCATCTCACTCTACCTTTCTAGTCACAGCAGAGCTCAACAGGACCTTAGCACATGAGCTACTCAGCCTGCGGCATCAGGATCTACCTGTGTGCAGACAGGGCACAGCTAGATTTTTTGGACATCTATAGGTCTCTGGTTTATTTCAAGCCAGCTCAACTTGGGTTCTTGCTGTTCATATGCAGAGAAGTCCAGCTGATGGGAGAGGAGAACAGGAGCAGGGTGGCCTTTGTCTAGGGAAGCCATTCTCAACCTTCCTAACATTGAGACCCCCTTAATACAGTTCCTCATGGCGTGGTGACCTCCAACCATAAAGTTATCTCATTACTACTTCATAACTGCAATTTGCCACTGTTATGTAAATATCTGATATGCCACCCCTGTGAAAGGGTTGTTTCAACACCCAAATGGGTTTTGACCCACAGGTTAAGAACCACTTCTCTAGAATAAACCTGTCATTGGGCAGTTTGGCCCAGAAAACTGCCACCCAGTTCTCCAGTATTTTAAAAGAAATTGGGAGCACAAATTGGAGAAGGAAATTAATTTGTTTACAGTGTGGCCAAATGGTGAGGGTCTAATCTCTTCCCCATTCCAGTTTCTTTCTGTGCCTGTGGCTACATTAAAGTCATGAGTCAAAGGCTGGAGCAGGTGTCAACTCACCTGACAGACACAACTGCCCTGTGGGGGCCTCCCTCCTCCACTCATCAGGTTCCTTCCTGCAGGAGGGGACCTGGACATCAGGTAGCCTCCTGCTCTGTTATTTTATTCAATTCCAGGCTGAGAAAATGGGAGTCTTGAAGAGTCCCCATCTAGAAAGAGAAAAGAACTTTAGGGTTTTGAAAGATTCTCTACCAGTTTCAGGCGTGGCAGAAGACGCTGGCCAAAAGTCCCTTCCTTTGATCTAAGTCCACTTAGTGTGAAAGGTGAGCCTGGAGGAGGGAGGCCCCTACAGGGCAACTGTGTCTGAATATCTCCCTCCCCCAGTGGGGGGTGGGCTGCAGCCCAGAGTCACAGTCCTTGTGCTTTGGAGCCTCTCAACCTTGACTTTAAAAAAAAAAATTCTTCCTTTTGGTGCCAAATAATGGCATTTCAGCATTTAGCCTTGAAAACTCTAAGCCTTTTTTCTTGCTCCTGAAGATCCACACCAAGATAAAAAAGAAAAAAAGTTCCTGCCTCACTACAGCTGCAAAAGCAGCCACACTCAAGAGTCACAAAATGGGCTCTGATCAAGAGAATGAAATATATATATACATACATACACATTCCCCCCTTCAGTGTGGGGAACAATGTGAAAGCCTGAAGTCCGTTCTAGTTTCTGCTGGAATAGCTTTATCTTGCTGGAAGGGTAATTTGCAAAGGGCCTTTAAGATGCCTTCAGTCTCCTCCTCCGAAGCGTGTGATCGTTGAGACATCTCATATGATCATTTCTTGCCCCGCTAATAACATCTAATTTGGCATCTGCTGTTTTCTGAAATCTCTTTGTCAAGTCTTAAGAGGATCACTGCCATTTGCACGGATGGAAATAATTAGTAAATGCTGAGATGTTGTTAGTTGCCTTATCTGAGCCAAGACTCCCAGGGTCCTGCCTCATTTAAATCAGCACTGACCTGGGTCCTGCCTTCTGCCCCACTGTTACCCACCCCCTATTCCCACCTCTTGTTTACCTTCAAGCCTGCCTCAGTGTCCATGTCTTGTCAGGTGGAGCTGGCATCCCTCGGCTTGTTTCTTCCTCTTTCACATCAGCTGGGCTCTTCCAGGTTCAAGTGGTAGGAGTCCAGCTCAAACTGGCCTCCTAAAAAGCTGTTGTTGCACTGGTTCTTGTGCCTGAACATCCCAGCTGGGCCCTATTCAGGCACAGGTGTACACAGGTAATCAAAGGCTGATTGGTTCCCGTGCCCCACCTTTGCCCAGCCCTGGCTGTACTCTGCTGCACACCCCTGGATGGCTTCCTCCTCCAAGAAGCAAAATTATTCAGCAAACACCTTACATTCTAAAGAATCTGCACCTTGGCTGGAGATTTTGATTGGTTAGGCCTGGGGGATGTGCCCATCCCATCATTCCCTAGGAAGGGATGCAGCTGTCCAGTTTCCCGGAATCAATTGTGTATGCCCACCTGAGCATGCTGGGACTTCACCTTGCTGAGTAGACATCAGCAACAAGCGGTCAAAGTACTGAGCAGACACTACAGATAAAGGCTTTCTTTGAGCCAGGAATGTAGTTCAGTAGAGAGCTTACGTAGCAAACACAAAGCTACTGCTACCTCCCACTGGCGAATTCCTTGGGGAAGTCAGTGCAAGGGTTCCATTGTGGTCAGTCTTCCATAAGAGCAGTCAGCTCTGTGGTGCAGAGAAGGCTGGGGTGCAGCTTTAGGAGTAAGGAACAAATACACCATTAAAGGCTGCTAGGACTGTTAGTTGGGTAGTGCTTTCCCTAAGCCTTTGCTGGAACCGTGCATTGCATGTTTTCTATGAATGGTTAACAGCATTGAACAGGTCCGCCCACCCCTTTGGCTTCTGCCTTGAGCAGAGGAACATCAGTCAGCTGCATCTCTTGGGCAGCTTGGACTTTGAGTCCTATGTAGAGGCCTGAAGGAGCCACTCTGACTGCAGCTACTAACTGCTAAGCACCAAATCAGCCCTAACAACAGTATGAACCAGCCTTCCTGGGCACCACCACCCTCAAGTGAACTGAGGAGAGGCTGCAGCCATTTCCATCCAGACTAGAGGGGGCTCATTTCCTCTGGTGGCCAGCATGAAGGACTATGCACTGATCGATGCCAGGAGCCCTGTGTCACCCCCTTCTGGCTATGGGTTCTCGACCAGCCAGGATTGTTTCTCACCTCACGGGAGCAAGTGCTTGTGGAAGCAGAGACACCAGATAGGTTGGCAGAGGGCAGAGTGCCAAGGCTGATGGGAACAGAGAAGAGAAACTGTTTCTGGTCACTGGAAGACTTCCACACCAGGGCATTCCCTGGCCTCAAGAGCCAACGGCTGTTAGAACCAAGTCCTCTACTTGGGTGTGAGTCTGGAGGCTCTGTACTTGAGACCTGTTACAGTAGCAGCTATGTGAGCTGAGGGTTCCGATCCCTGGGGCTCACACAGGAGCCACAGCTCCAGTAGGTATCGTTTGCTTTCACCATGGGATGCTGCTTAGAGATGAGTGAATGCTGAACTTTCAGAACAGAGCAGTGAACCTCCAGCCTCAGTACCTGGAGCTACAACCCTCTGCCCGCTGAGGCTGAAGCCATATGTCTTTTAGTTATTTGAATCTGTGGCCTTTAGGAGTTCTGGACCTATTTCTGAGCCTCAGTACCAAGGTCCCAAGTCTGCCAAACACCAGAAACGTCTTTCTTTGCACTCATGTCATCCTTCTGAGATGCTCCATGGCTGGACAGTTTGTGGGCCATGTTACTGAAGACTGAGTGTGTATGGTGGGCTGCTTGACCCTAAGTCACCAAGTGCACAGGGTCCCTGGCAGCAGCTGTCTGCAGTGCCAGCCTGTGGTGCGTCATCCTAATGCCGCATGGTGGCATTTAAAGCTTACACATGTACGGGGGCTGCAGGACTGGCCCCGGATGGGTGCAGAGGACGTGACGATTGGGGTGGGAATAGAGTACCCCAGTCTGGGGAATCATATTCTGTAAATTTGATTTGGAAGGGATATAGAAAATCAGGATATGTGGGAAAGGACTGTTGAAATTCTGAAAGGTGATTACTTTAAAGGCATTGTTCAGGCCTACAACATGCCCTGTGAATAAGGACCAGGGTTAGCCTTTGGAACCAAACAAGAAAGCACAGGAAACTTCCAGAAGACCCCTTTGCAGTGGTGGCTCATGAGTTATCACCCTGACAGCCTGGGAGTCCCGGGTCTATGGAACCTATGGAGTGAGGGTTTGCATTCCTGTAGTTGGAGACCCATCTCCTTGGGGTGGCTTTGAGTTTTCTAGCTCTACTCAAATTGCCTTTTTCAGAACACCATTGGTCCCAGCCAGATGGAACGGATTCTGTGCTAAGAGGCCACCTAAGCAGATCTGACTGCAGGGGCTCTGCACACACTTCACAGTAGGTTGCCGTATGCAGCTGAGGCCTCAGTGCCAAGTGATACGAGAAACCAAACACTAGGCATGCTCTAGAAGCTAGGCCAGGCCCTACCCCCAGGGCCAATTACATAGCAGCTTCTCTCATCACCACAGAGAGTTCCTGAACAGAGAAGCTACCCTCTGAAGCCACTCCCCCTCCCCACCCTTAACCCCCCCCACACACACTTCACCCTATGCTGGCATGATCAGCCTGAGAGACAGAAAAGGGTCCTGGAGGAAGTAGCAGATGGGACTGAGAAGCAGTCACCTGCCGTCTGCTTGGGTATGTATATTGGGCTGAGGATACAGGTTAGTTGGCACAGTGTTTATCTAATGTACATGGAGCCCTGGTTTTCATCCCCAGCCCTGAATAAAATGGCTGTGGTGTCATTCCTGTGATCCCAGCACTTGCAGAAGTAGAGGTAGGAGGATCAGAAGTTCAAGGGTATCTTCCACTGTATAATGAATTCTAAACCAGTCTGGGCTACTTGAGACCCTGTCAATAAATAAGTGAATGAATGAATGAATGAATGAATGAATGAATGAATGAATGAGTGAATGAGTGAGTGAATGGACGGATAGATAACTGAAGAAATGGTTCAGTGGTTAAATGCACAGGCTACTCTTGCAGAGGATCAGGGTTCAGTTCCCAGCACCTTCATGGTGACTCACAGCAGCCTATAACTTCAGTTCCAGGGAATCGAACATCCTCTTCTGGCCTTCACATGCACTACACGCATGTAGCAAACACTCATATACATAAAACAAAAATAAGTACATCCTTTAAAAAGAATAAATAGGGCCAGGCATGATGGCACATGCCTTTAATTCTTCAGTTACAGCTCTTCTGCTTACAGTGCTGGGACACTGGGCACATAGTATCAACTAGTGTTCAGCTCTAGTGTATGGAGATCTCCAGCTCTTAAGAATCATAGAGGTGCTGGAGAGATGGCTCAGAGGTTAAGAGCACTGGCTGTTCTTCCAGAGGCCTTGGTTCAGTTCCCAGCAACCCATGGTGGCTCACAACCATCTGTAATGAGATCTGGTGCCCTCTTCTGGTGTGTAGGCATACATGCCAACAGAACACAGTATACAAAACAAATACATAAATCTAAAAAAAAATTGCAGAGACTGGGATCTCTTCCAGTGACATGGACTCGTAGTTTCTCACAGCCTTCCGCCTTCCTTCAAGCTCAGCTCTCTACCATCACCACCCTTCTACCAATCTTGTCTCCTCTGCTCTGCAGACTTCCTCAGTTACCTTCAGAGCTGATGCTGAAGCTACTCTTGTAAAGACACCAGAGGGCAGCGTAGGATGGTCACCAGACAGAAAGAGTGGCAGCCTTCAAAGGTGTGTGTGTAGCAAGTGGGTCAGCGCTAACCACAGCCCAGACCTTCTGTTCATAAAGGACTTTATTCACAATATACAAATGAGGAACCATTTTGTCCCCGATCATAGCAGTCCCTCATGCAAATGAGGAACCATTTTTGCACCAATCACTGGCCTTTTGCTGCTTTCTCTCTGGTCCGGGTGAAAATGGCTGAGAGAGTTCCCTCGGGCTTGTGAGGGTAAAAAGCTCTCACACAAGGGGCTTCAAACAGTGGCCAAAGCCTTCAGGAGCCTGAGTGCTTTGGCAGCGAGCAGCTGCAGTTGGCCTGGAGATTTCATCCGCAGAGAGTTCAAAGCAGTAGGTGCTGGCATAAGCCACAATCAGGCTGGCTGCTTGGCTGACAGTCTTTGCCCAAGGCAGGCTCTTCAGAAAGACAAGGCATGCACAGCATGTAATTGGCAGCCTGGTGTGTTGGCCAAGATTAGGTTAAAAGTGAGGGGAGAGTCCAATGTGTTTAAACAAGATAGCCATTTATCTTACTCATTCCAAAAGCCATTTGGAAAACTGAATTCTAAGGCCATTGCAGATGCATGGCTGTGTCAGGGATATCAGCCCCTCTATCTTGTTGTATGAGAGGCTTCTGATCCCCAAGTTAACCTATGGTTCAGGATGACTACTGTTACTACAGCCATTGCAAGGACATCTCCATGAGCTGGAAAGAGTCCAGTTTCTCTCTTTCAGAATGTTGCTTGCCCATTACATCCCACTGACCAAAACTTGGCTGCTGGACCCCACATCACTTAAAGACAGTTAGAAAGCATAGATTTTTAACAGGCTTCAATTAGGGGCAGCTATGTACCCATCACCACCACCCCCAAAAAAGAAAAATCAGGGCTCCTCTTACAGTAGGGAAGAAAAATAAGGCCACATCTGGGAGGGTAACTTAGTCCCTGAAGAAGACTGATTAAAACTAATTTAACTGTGAATTCTAGAAACTGCTCACGCATAAATCCCCACAGACCAATTTATAAGGATTTGCAGTTGTACTGTTCATTGGGGCAGCATCAAGTCTATCCAGAGTGTTTGCTGGTCATGAGTGATCACCCACACATGAGCTCTAAGAAGGAGACCTTCTCCCACCTGCCTGGAAAGACCACCAAGACCCACTGTGATGGGGCATGAGCTGCTGCAAGCTTCACAGTACAAAGGTGAAATGGTAGCTTCCTGAAAAACACTGTAGGCAGGCTAGCTCCATGACACCCGATTCCAGGTCACCCGGCCCCTGCCCTGTGTGTGGAGATAAACTCAGGTCAGAGTGGGAAGGTCACCTCCTGCCAGACATCTCAACCTGCAATAAATTTACATCTTGCTTTGTTTTGTTTTCCATGTGTGAATTAGATAGATAGATAGATAGATAGATAGATAGATAGATAGATAGATAGATAGATGGATAGATGGATGATAGGTAGGTAGGTAGGTAGGTAGGTAGGTAGATAGATAGATAGATAGATAGAGGGAGGGAGAGACAGATGGCTCTGGTTTAAAGCACAGACTACTCTTATAGAGGGCTGTTGTCTTAGCCAGGCTTTGTATCGCTGCAATAGACACCATGACCAAAAAACTTGGGAAAGAAAGTGTTTATTTTATTTTAATTTTTTTATATTTTCATATCACACTTCATTATCCAAGGAAGTCAAGGCAGGAACTCAAACAGGTCAGGAACCTGGAGGCAGGATCTGATGCAGATACCATGGAGGAGTGCTGCTTACTGGCTTGCTCCTCATGGCTTGTTCAGCTTTTTTTTTTTTATAGAACTCAGCACTACCAGCTCAGGAGAATCTTCACTTCACCCACAATGGGCTGGGCCCCTCACATCAACCACTAATTAAGAAAATGCCCTACAGCAGTGGTTCTCAACCTGTGGGTCACAAAACCCAAAGGGGTCAAATGACCTTTCACAGGGGTTGCCTAAGACCATTGGAAAACACAGATATTTGCATTGTAATTCACACACACACACACACACACACACACACACACACACACACACACACACACACTGGCAGAGATGTGAACCCACCCAGCTCTGGACTTGACTGTCCAATCCTCAGTGGTTCCAACAGCTGCCATTATTTCAGTAAGAGCAAGCTGTCTGCACCTCAGACCAGGCTCCCATGTAAGCCACCAAGGCTCCCAAGCCACAGGACTGCCATGTAAGAAAGTAGGCTCCCATGTAAACCACTGGGCTCTCATGTAAGCCATGGGGCTCCCATGTAAGCCACTAAGCCTCCCATATAAGCCAGAGGGCATACTTCCAAGTGAACCATTTAGAAGAAATTCCCAGAGATCCATCAGGATTGAGGCATACCAAGTCATCTGCAATGCTCAGGCCAGCATTGTCTTGGGCCTGGGCCCCAAGAAATCTTACATGAAGGCTTTACCACATGACAATAAAATGTTAGGGGCTGTGCCCTTGGCACCCTCCTGGCCTGAAGGCCAGCCAGTGTGGCAGGTAGGGACCCAGCTGAGCTCACTTCTTGTCTCTGTCCACTTAGCTTGGGCCATGACCTCGGCAGAGTCCTGTTCAGAGACAGTTGGAGGTCACCAACCATATTGAGCCCTTTCTCCACACCAGGCATTGTAGAATATCCAGCACTTTTTTTGAAACTTTATTTTTTGTGTATGGGTGCTTTGTCTGCAAGGATGTCTGCACCACATGTGTACCTGGTCCTGAAGATGTCAGAAGAGGGCAGATCCGCAGAGATTGGAGTGACAGACGGTTTTGAGTCACCATAGAGGAGCAACCAGGGCTCTTAACTGCTGAGCCATCATTCTAGCCCACTCTTAGCACTTTCTTCTACCACCTGATACTCTCAGTCACCATTATACTCTCGGTCAGTATCAATCAATGCACCGTTCCAGAGACTTAGAATGAGTTTCCGTGGCAGGTGACTGGTGGCACACAGGGTCAGATGGGTCTCTCTGCCCCTACTGTACAGATGACGTAACTGGAAGGGAGTGGCCCAAGATGACAGCTAAAGGAGCCAAGGGAGGTAGGGACCACAGGTTCTACTGTCTGTGTTGAACATGGTAGGGAGACCTCAGCTCCCCAGAACCTCTTCTCTCCAGACTGGTCTCCTCCCCTCCAACAAGTGACAGTGACTTGCCTCTCCCCCCTGCCCTGGCCCCTGGTGGGGGCCTCCCTGCCACTTGTTTGGCCCTGCTAATGAAAGGCACCAGCCCACGCTTACTATTCTTTTTGCTTTTATTAAAAAATAGATCAAGAAAATATACACACCGAAGCCCTGTGCTAAAGAGGCTGAGAGCTATGGGAAGGGGCAGCGGACGGCAGGCAGGACCCCAGCAGGGATGTAGTGCTGGGAAGGCAGGGGTCCCAAGCTGGAGCACAGGTAGCAAAGGGGAACTGGGGGTGGAGAACAGAAGAAACCTGTGCCTGGGGTGTAGGCACACCAGCCCAGGGCTACTATCCACGAGGTCCTCAGCGGCACTCTGCTCCATATGGCAGCCCATGTGTCTTCACAGGCCTCCCTGATGCTAGGTGCCCACTCAGGCATTGATAGCTTTCCAGCGCTCACTGTCTGTGCTGTTGATGCTGCCTGTGTGGCAGGGCATGGAGGCAATGTCATCTAAGTAAGCCATTCCAGCAGAGTCAAACTGTGTGCTGGAGTAGCTGGAGGCGGAGACCCCCACAGGCCCTGCAGACTCTATGCCCTCGCGTCGAGCCACTGCGTAGGGTTGTGGCAGGTGCATGTCTGGCTCTTCAGCCTCATCCACTTGGCATTTGTAGGAGAAAAGTATCTTGGGCTCTGAGCTGGTGAGAGAGTGCAGAAGGGCCACTGCAGTCAGGAGCAGCAGAGGCTGGACAGGAACCCGCAGGAAACCTTGAGCCCACTGGGATCTGCTTTGAAGCTGGTCCCACCCACGCCTGAGAGATGGGACAAGTTTCTATACCTCCCCACCCATGGGTGTGTCAGTGTCAGCTGCCATGGGTGACAATAAACTAAACCCTAGCCTTCACCAGCCCTGGCTGAGTGTGACCCTCCATGCCTGTAGCACATGACTACCAGCTCATTAACCTGGTCATCATCTTCAGGATAGCTAGAAGAGGCTCAACAGAGCAGCAGCCTGTGCATATGAGAGCAGGCAGCAGCCTAATGCAGCCTCACCTCTTAGACTCCCTAGGCCTTCCCAGAGGTGGTCCATGTCCACCACCTCAGTCCTGATTGGAGAGCAAATCACTACGTGCACTCCACCAGATCAGGCCTGGGTGGGAGCCAGTCCCTGTCTTTATATCCATCCTCTGATGTTTCCCACATGCACCTATGCACACAGCACATCCTCCTTCCAACTGGAGCTCACTGTGAACCCTCAGGCTCCCTTTCAGGTATGTGTTCCCTGAGTGTGCTCACACGCCTGCTTTATTCTCCTGGTGTCTTTGAGGTAGGCGGGGTCTAGCTCACAAAGTAGGTAATAGAACAGCATTGCTAAATGGCATCCCTATCTCTGGGGAGGTACACCTGTTTGTGCTTGGTACACATACATGGAAAGAGCATCTACAGAGACGCACCAGTGTGCCTGCCACTCAGTGCCCTCTGTGCACCCACCTCCCTGGCCATGCACACAGTAGCTGCAGCCTCAGCCACATTAGAGTGCAGAGGTCTGGCCATCACTCACCCAAAGAAACCACGGAGGAAGGCCACATAGATGAGCGGTGCAAAGAAGCTGAAGTAGAGGAAGGTAGTGGCATCCACACAGCTGTGGTAGGGAAGCAGGTCAGTAGGGCCGGGGACTGTGGCCCTGCCCTGACCCAAAGCCCTGCCCAAGGGAGCAGGGACCCCTTCTGCCACAGTGGTAGCCACTCCACCCCATACCTAACCCGCTCCCATGGAGGGCACCCGCTTACCAGAGCCCCTCAATGATGTTGGCGCACAGCAGAGCACTCCCCAACCCCTGCAGCAAGTTGAGTGCGGCCAGGATGCCTGCATACACGTAGAAACTCCTCCGTGCTGGGAGGCAAGGGTCATGAGCTTCTGAACCACCCTTGGGCCCGGGTGTGAACCTTGGGGCTCTTCCCCTCCCCAGGGATCCCCAGCCACAGGTCAGGAGCAGGCCAGTGCCCTCATGTCCCTACTCCAACAGGTACTCACAGGGCAGGGATACACGCTCCTTCAGTGGGGTCTTGGGAAGAATTACCACCAGTGAGTAGACCTGCAGAGATAGGAGTGACAGGGAGGCCGGGCCGGGCCAGGCTACTTCACCTGCCCCCAGGGAGCACGCCAGACCTCACCAGGAAGAAGAAGCAAGAGCTGACCAGCCAGAACTGGCGGCCACCGTGGCCATAGATGTTGAAATCTTCAGCTGAAAGATGGGAATCGGGGTACAGGATCTCCAGAGTTCCCTGCATAGGCAAGAGAGTGTAGTCAGTTCTCCCACTGAAGTCTCTCTTGGCTTTCCCTTGCAGAGCCCAGGGCACTCCGGCACGCCAGGCCCTGCCCTGCCATGCTCACCCACATAACTCCAGGCACACTTCAGACCCTGGTTGAGTCCCTTGTGGACAAAGCCTTCAAGGTGCTGCCCTACCCAGCCTGAAAAAGGCCCATAGCACATTCTCTCAGGTGTCTGACTAGGTACTAGCTCTCACACATTTCTTAGCCTTTCCTAGGTCTGTGTCCAAGGGAAGATGGCCCTGTCTAGTCCATGTGACTCCTTGGGAACACTTATAGTTTGGAAACATGACCCTTGACACCACCACCACATACCTGGGTGACTGAGTAGGCCAGAGACAGCACAGTGGTGATAGCCAGCACCCGCTTGATGCTGGACTTGCTCTCTAGGTGACCTGTAAGACACAAGGGTGAGTCAGCCTCTCCTAAGAGCCATCTTTGGACAACTGCAGGAAGGCTAGGGAGAGCGGGTCCAGGTTAGAGGACGACCCTGCAGCATACATACCAAAGGCAAGGCCCAGGATGACCACACTCAGCTCAATGGCTAGCAGGAAGAAGCGGGTGATCTCCCACAGGATCTGGGCAGAGAGGCACGGGGTCAGCTGGGGGTAGGTAGGCTCCCCCCAGTCAGACATCCCTGAGTCTTTCCAACAGAATCAGAGAGTGCACCATAGCCTCCACCAAGCTGGTCCCCCCACACACACCTTGTCAGCAACTGTCGCAGCATCAGAGGCGCTGACTGTCATAGAAACCACAGCCCTGGCAATGCCTACCAGGGCTACCACAAACACCTGCAGGGCAAGAGAAGAAGGGAGTGTGGTGACACACCAATAAGGCCTCACTTCTGCAGCATCCACTCAAGGAGAGGCTTCAACTACACAAGGGATGGGACATGGTGGGTCAGAGTGAGACATAAGAAGGCATGTCCCAGCACAGGGTTCAGGCATGGAAGACACCACTGCTGCCCACCCCAAGCCCCACCAGTTCCCTGTGGTTAGAGAACCAGGCAGTTGGGGCTCAGACCCAGCCCTGCTGATCTCCTGCTCTATGACCTTAGGCGAGTGATAGCCATTCTCCTTGCATGCTCACCACCCATCTTTAGTGGGAATCTCAGAGTCTGACCACACAGGGACCAGGGAGAAACTCAGCTCTCAGGTGACATCTCAGAGTCTCAATGTGACATATTCCAGCCCATCGGGCTCCTCTCCATACAGAGAAAAGAGCAAGCACCACCCTGGAGCGGGGGATATACCCAGGGAGGTCACCCGTAGACCCTTTGCCTCATGTACAACCTTGCTCCATATCACCAAAGCAGCAAACACAGGGCCCACGAGGGCTGAGGCTAGAGGCCCTCTCCTCAGGTATCCCTGCTACAAAGACAGTGCACAAGGGGAAGAATGGCCGACTGTATGGGGCTCTGTGAATGCTTCTCAGTTTTCCATTCTCCCATAGGGATCACCTGCCTTCTTCAGTCAGCATGGCCTGCTGGCCTGACTCAACTTTCCCTTTATGTGCTAGCCTGTTACTGGCTCGGGCATGAGCATGCATGCGATCCTAGGTGAACTAATCCAAGGACTGGCTAAGTCTCCCCCTAGCAGCCAGGAAAGAGGGACTCTCTTGTGCAGCTGGGAAAGCCAGGTGAGTTCCCAGCTGTCCTTGGCATCATCTCTGTGGGGAGAACCAATTGCAGTAAAGAGCAAGAGGTAGAGTCCCTGCACCCAGCCACACCCAAAGCCATTTCCATTATGGAAGCTATTCATTCATTTCCCTTTAGTGCTTAAATCAGAGATGGGCTTTCTGTCACTGATTAGAGGAAACTCACCAAGATGTAGAAGGTGATAAAAATGGGGCTGGAGGTGACACGGATCTTGGCCCGAGCTAAGGGAAGCTTCCAGAGCAGGAAGACGAAGAAGAGCACATTGGGAACGAGCAGCAGGAGGTCCCAGTACCGGACCCTGGCAGGGGCACAGAAGCTGGCTCACTGGTGAGGGAGGTACACAGTTCCCCCAGCTCATAGCACCCCCTGGCAGCCTACCCACAGCCCACCCTCAGTGGGGCCAGGGACCCACCTGGAGGAGCCGATGTCCTCATACAGCAGCAGTAGGCACTGGTGGGGCTCACTGATATTGGATGCTGCGGGCGGTGGCCACACTGTGCTTCCAATGGCCTCCTGCAGGCTGGCCATTCCACCGGCAGTGGCCCTGAAAACAAACCCATGTAGTTAGGGCACAGGGCCCTGGCCCTCCTCCCTCAGGCTAAGGCTTCCAGGGAAAACCAAAGTGGCAGTGAGCATACAGGCCACACTTGGGGCCCACAGCGTAGGAGACTAGGAGAAGGCCTCTTGTTCTGGACAGGGCCTGCAGCCTCCTCTCAGGCTCTGCCCAGACTGTCCCTCCAGTCTCCAGAGAGGAGGGAGCTCAGAGCACGGCCTCCAGCCTGCCCCAGCTGCTTGGCCTCCTGGTGCTTCAGTGTCCTCTCTGGAATGACACTGAGGAAGCATTCTCTAGTGATGCAGAATACCTCCAGCGGGACTGTACTGGGAAGGCTGAATGACGTGATTCCCAATTCCACCTTGCAAAGCCCACCCACCATCTGATCACTGAGGCCACACAGCTACTAACGTCCTCAGGGGGACCCTCTCTGCTGCACTGCAAAGGGACATGCAGTTGGAGAGGACCCCTGGAAGCACAAGGGGGTCTCTGGGACACAGGGCCTGGAGCAGTGGTACAAAGAGGGCCAAGGGGACCATCTGAGAAGGCCAGGCTACCAACCAAAGGCCAGGGTCTTTGTGGCCACCTGAGCAGGAAAGCCTGGCATTCAGCCTGGAGGACCAGAGAGCTAAGGGGTCTGGGGTCCCTAGAATGTCCTGGAGGAAAAGAACTAATAGCAGTCAGAAAACCCTAAACGAGTTATCTTTGTGAGAAGATTGTCTGGGGATGGCAGTGAGGCCTCCTGCAGGAGCTGAGCCCCAGGACTCATGGGTGGCAGTATTAGGATCAGTGATAGAAGGGACTATCCTCTATCCAAAATAGCCAGCAGACAGGCAGATGTGCACAAGAGAAGCAGTGTCAGCCTTTGACCAGAAGATGGCAGTAAAAAGAATAAGCCTGAACCAGGGGCAAATGAATGGACCTCCTAATGAGATGTGGGTGGATCCAGACTCTATAGTGGCATAGGTGAACAATACAGAAACATGGCTGGGATCGACTTTGTAGACTGGAGTGGCACACTAGCCCCAGGCACTCAACCCAGGCGTGGTGCACAAGCATGCACACTACCAGAAGAGCTTTGGAAAGCTTTTCACAGGAAAAGGTTGTGGCCTGGTGACCTAACTGTGGCAGGAGTGGCCAGGAGCTTGGCACCCCTGTGAGTTCACTAATAGCATCTCTGAGCAGCAGCAGGAAGAGGGAAGGCTTGGGAGAACTCAGGGGCATTCTCATTTTCAGGGCTACTTCTGTTAAGGGACAGGAAAGCCCCTTTGCTCAAGTCCCCAATCTTCTCAGGCCAGGCCCTGGCTGATTTGGTACACCCCCAGCTTGCAGATGGGGAAAGTAAGGAGGTAAGTGTACCTGGTTCCTAGTAGACACCCCCAAAAGAAGCTGGCTTCTTCCCAGTCCTGACCATGACAAAGGTGAACAGAGCAGCCATTCTTTGCTCATGCGCCCTTCTGCATGCCCAGCAGATCTGACCAGGCATGTGTCTGGTATACCCAGCAACTCACTGGGCTGCTCAGACATGACAGGGACACTACACTACCCTCCTGAGATCTTCCTCCCAAGGACAAACCCTTGTCCTTAAAAAGCAAACTTCTGCTAGAGACAAGCGTTGAGAAGACAGCAGAGTGGGACACAATGACAAAAACACAGCACAAACAGAGAGGTGCCCAGTATCCACACTTCTTACCAGAACCCTGGATTTCAGTCTGCTTTCCCCAGCTTCCCTTGCAGGAGGGACTGGCCACGTGGACAGCAGTAGAGTGTGACTCGCCAGTTTCAGGTCGTGCTCTTCTTCCTTCCTGTTGGCTGGAATATGGATGTAATGGTGGGAACACTAGCCGGTACATTAGACCATTAGATAGAAGCATGTATTAACATGAAAAGCTAGCAAGGAAGATGTTTCGTGGGTTCCTCCATGCATGCCTGAGGCTGCTTCCACAGGCTGACAAACAAGACAGAATGGTCTTCTGCCTAGTTATCACGGCCTTGCTTCACCGCTAAGGCTCAGTCCCAGAGCACACAAGAAGGCTGATTTAGGTTGGTGTTCAGTCAATATGATATGCAACTGAGTAGTTAGCCTTGGATAACTCTGGATAAAGAGCATTCTTTGGGGGGTGGGGGAGAACAGCAAATACAAAAGCCCTGAGGTAAAATTGGACTTAGTATAAGATGAAAAAAAAAAAAAAAAGGCTGGGCAGCTGGAAAGATCAACACAGTTGGCAAGGCTGGATCAGATGGAGTAACACATCTAACAAGCAATGTAATTTTACTCTCCGAGTACTGGAAAGGGTCTTCCCAGTACTGGGTCCCGTTTCATGTGAGCAGGCCTTGGAGAAGGTAAGACAGGAAGAAGGTACTAGACAGTCCAAAGTGGGAAAGGTCAGAGAGGGCCCCACTTTCCCAAAGGTGCTCAGCACCCCTGCTCTGTTCAGGGATTTAAATATGGTGAGCTCTACATAGCACAAATGTCAGGAAATGTAAGTGTATCCAAGCCGGGCCACCCAGAGTCCCCACACCCAGGCCAGTGAGAATCTAACCTGCTGAGATCAGCAGACCAACTGTGTGACTCTGGGCTGGAGCTCTGGAGAGAAAGTTAACAAAGGGCAGAGCCACAAGGTAGATAGAACCTTTGAACTCCTAGAAAGCCTGGATTCAGGTACACATGACACCATCCTTCCCAGCCATAAGACCCTCAAATTCCCTTCACTTCCAGGGTGTTTGAGTTTGACCTTAATTTCCCAAACATATCAGATGTTGGTTTCTTATTTTGCATTGCTGGAGACTGGGTCTATGTTAGGCAAGCACTGAACCACAGATCTACATCCCTAACCCTCCTTTTGAGACAGGATCTCCCTACATTGCCTAATCTTGAACCTGTGATTTTTCCTGCCTCAGCCTAATAGCTAGAGTGACAATAGGCTTGTGTCCCCAGGTCTGGCTTGCAATTCCTGTAGGTTATGGAATTGGCAAGCCAAGCTAGGATGCCATTCCTGGCCCTGCCTCTTGCTTGCTTGCTTGTTTGGGTGAGTCACTTCCCTCCTGAGTGTCACAGGGACAATAACATCTACCTAGCAGGGTTGCTGTGATAGTCAAAATAAGGCAAGTTATGAGAATGTCTACAGCAGCCACACAAGCAATAGATGACTTTCCTAAGGTTGAAGGAATGAATGCTGGGCGAGGGTAGGGGTCTGCCCATGGACCTAGGTGCTCTAAGAAAGTCTAATGGCCATGCAGGGAAGGACAAGAAGTGTCAGCTACCTGCACCACTTCCCTGTAGGACTGGGAACCCAGCCCTGGGAGCCACAGTGCTCAGAGGTGACCACCTGCTGCCCACACTCCAGCTATCCCCTCCAGAGCCTGGCATCCTGGTAAGTTCTAGACTAGTATTACTTCGAGATATGTGTCTCTACCTGAACAGGTGGACACTGCTGAGCAGGCAGAGCCCCATTACCTGCCAGACCAAACTCCCGACCAGGAATTTTCCTGCTCCAGCAGCACTGGGGCTGGGAAACAGTCAATAACAGGGCACTTGCCATGATGCTTGTGTTCTCACAACAAGTGCAGTGATGATAACAAACACATTAGGGCACACTTCCAGTGCAGACTCAGAGACCTGCACTTCCCCACTAAGAACACTGGGCAAGCACCATCAGGGTCCCCATCAAAGGAAGGAAGGGACCCAGAGACCCCGCCCCTATCCTAGGACTCAGGGCTTCTCCTTCCCCAGACCGCATGGCCTTGGACACATGCGATAGAGAAGTGAAAGGAGCTGGCCCACCAGGAAAAAAAGGAAGGAGAAAGGGCTGACAGAGACAAAGAAGGGCTGAGACATCTTAAAGGTCAATGGGAACTGCAGCCAGGTTTCTTCTACCTGCGAACCTGCAAGGGCAGCTCTGACCTCAGAGCATTCCCCAGAGGCCAGGCTGCTGCCCACGGCTCAGGCCTTCCTTCCTCCCACTCTCTGTGGCTACCTTGCTGAGTCTTAGGTGGGACACCCCCTCAATACCCCCCACACACACAAAGGGCCTTCTCTTCCTGCCTGGTAGAGGCTGAGAGCTTGTCTTTCCCATGTGTGCAATGAGCTCTTGTATGGGACCCTTACCCAGTGGGAGAGGAGCGGTGCAAACAGCCCCAAACACTTGCTCCTTTCCCTTACCTCCCAGGCTGCTGAGCCTCTAAATCTAGCAGCAAAGAGCATGGGAATCTCCAGAGGTTAGAGGCTAAGTTCAAGGCCTCTCTCTGAACCTGTCAGCCTAGGTGATAGAGAAGAGGGGGCAGTGCAGGAACCTGTCCCCTGCCAATCCTTCTTGCCCCTCTCTACCCACCAACTTCTATCTCACCTGCCTCCGGGGGCCTTTGTGCTTGCTTATCTTCCCCCAGTTTGATCTCATCACTTGACCCTGTGGTTACCCCCCCCAAGTGGACTTTAGCATCTCTAGCCCACCTGGGTGTCCTTTCAATGTTTTTGTTTATTTGTTTGTTTTGTTTTGTTTTTTAAATACAGGGTCTCATGGGACCCAGGCTAGCCTCTAACTCAGCATGTAACCAAGGCAGGTCTTGAACTTCTGATCTTCCTGCCTCCAACTCCCAATTCCTCCACCACCACCGAGCAATTCGGTATGCTGTTTATAGCACTAGGCTTCCTCCACTGGCAGCAGGTGTATTTATATGCTGTCTGTCTGTCCGAGGCCTCGTGACCCAACCCCCCAAAACTGAGCCCGCACACAGTAAGAACTCAACAAAATGCTATTTCCAGCCCAACGCACAACCGGGCTGGACAAGGACTGGGAGTCAGTGTACCATATCCCACGGCCCCTCCTCCTCCTTGCGGAGCTGAGAGGAGTTGCCCCTTCCTTCCGCAAGGCCAGGGAGGCACAGTCTGAGCCCGGGCTGTCCTTTCCAGCTGCCGCTGAGCTTGGGCTGCACCCGTGGTTGCCGGTGTCTAGTTCCATACAGGGTCCGATCCTGACAGCTACGGTCCCCAGAAACTTCCCAAAGGCTGTCCTGCGGCTGCACCCCTAATGGCTCAGGGACAAGGGGGGGGGACAGTAGGCCCGAGCCCGAGGAAAGGGCCTCCCCATAAGCTTGGCGCAGCAGCAGATGAAGATCAGGCAGCGCTTACCTGAGAGCCGGGCTGCGCAGGCCGCGGGACTCCGACCCCCGGCAGGCAGTGAGAACCGGGGAACGTCGCGCAAGAGCCGCGGCTGAGCTTCTCCTCGGGGCGGTCGTGGGAGGCCGGACGCCGCCAGGGCGCAGTACCCGCAGAACCCACAAGACCGAGGACTCCCCTGGCCCCCCGTGCAGCAGCGACTGGCCGGCGCCCTGGCTGGTGTTTTTCGTCTAGGCAAAGCGGCGAAAACAGTCACGACCCCTGTTTGTGCTCTCAGTCCCGCCCCCGGCCTCCAGCAGCCAATCGTAAGGGACTCCCTCCCAGAATGGAACCGGCCAATAACATTCCTCGGAGGGCGAGGCGGACCGCGGAGCTCTTAAAGGGACTGCAGTAAGCTTGCCCCTGCAGCGAAGTAAAGTGTGGGTGACAGAAACCTCTGCAGGAGAAGAATCTCTGCCCCGCTCACCCCTAACGCGTTTCGGGACAGCGCACCGAGTACTCTCCGGCTTTGCCACGCATCTTCCTGCGGCCAGCTCTGGTCCTCCGACCGGTTCGCCCCACCTCTCCGGAGGTGGAGCCTTGGGGACCGTCGCCTTTCAAAAGCGACCTCTGGTCACCTGAACCAGAGAAGAGGGAAGAGAGGGCGGAACTTCCTGGGACGCCTTGTGCTTGGCCACTTCAAAGGGTCCTGGCGTTTACAGGGCTCCAGGCCCCCTGTCCCAGTCACCCTGAAGGTTGGGTGTTATTAGTCGCGTTTTGCAGAGGGAACCTGACGTTTCTTGAAGGGGTTAAGGAATGTGTCCAGGCCTAGGGAGTGGACACACCCCTGAAAGGTGCCTTTCAGAGGGACGTCTTCCCTGACTCCCCGGGCGCCTCTGTGGTGTGCGACACCTTCAGGGCGACTTGGAGGTCTGGCCTTATTTCAGGTCACCTCCTGCCCATCTTGCACAACTTGGGCCAGCCACTTGAGCTTCCCTGTAGACATTCAAATTTGTGTCCCGCCTCCTCTGTGTCTCCTCACATCCTCTCTTCACGGAGAGCTTCCTGGTCTCTCCCTCAAATGATGGCATTGACATGGCTGCCTCTTCTCAGGCATCCGGTGGCCCAGGACCCAGCAGCACTCCGAGGGGTGATTCAGTGCTGTTGAAAGGTGTAGACAGGATGCCAGGATTTCCCGGGACAGCACAGTGGGACTGGAATGAATTTAGGCCTCCTTGTGACTGGTGTTAGACATAGTTTACCTGAGACTTCCAGATTAGGTCCACATGTCAGTTTTGGTTTTAGCCGGATAATCTGGCTAAAGGTCAGCAGTTGTCACAGCCACAGTGGGCAGAGAAAATCACCAAGAGTTCTCAAATTCCTTCCAAGACAATACAGTACCCTGCTTAGAAACAATGGCAATAAATAAGCAAATAAATGTGTCCTAGGCCCTCCTTGACCCCCAGGAGTCAGGACAACACTGTCCTAGACTTACAAGGAGAAAAGCCACAGGAAAATCATCTCAAATTTGAGGCCAACCAGGGCTACATAACAAGACAGTGTGTCAGAAAACATAAACAATATGTCGTTCTGCATTTCATAGTCTGGAATTTTGGGTTCCATGTGTCTAGGAGATTTTATGGCATTTGTGGAGTAACCGAGGTCATGAGTGCCCCGTTCCCTCTGGCAGCGGAAGGCAGTGGCTCTTCCGCTGGGGTGTCCCCTGCACACAGGACAGTGTGGCATCCGGGAAGTCACATGAATGGGCATCTACCAGGTCGTGTTCCCAACTTGCACCAGTGCAGGGTGTGAACAGCTGTGCCCATCTTCAGAACATAAAGCATGTTGGGCCCTCCATGTGCCTAATTCATTCACTGTTCTGATCTGCAAAATTACAAGTCACGCCTGTTCCTGTCCACATTACAGGGAGGGAATAACCCACCTTCAGGGTCCTTCCAGGCCAGTGTTGGCTGATGAGGTTCTGTGAAGGGAGGAGGTAAATGTTCACTGGAGCTGGAAGGGGTCTAGTTGCCTAGGGCAGACTCCATCATCTTCTCAAAAAACTTATCCTATTATGGTGACAGAATATGCCCTTGACTCTTTTGGAGTCTCTTTCATCTAGACGCAGAACCTCCCACACTGGTGAGTGCTGCTGTCACCTGCGTGGCTCCAGGTGGCACAGTGGTTTCCAGCTTTGGGGGAGGCCTCCAGCAAGAGAAGGGCTGTAGGTTCCTGTCTCAGATGCCATGCCACTAACCCATCTCCCTAAGACACACCCTTTAGCACCTGTGAGGCCTGCGAATCCCACCTTCTGAGCACTTGTCCATGCTTCCCCTGCCCCAGTCTAGGCCCTGTCCAGAACTATTCATGCCCAAGGTACCAAGAACTATACAAGCTGCACATACAGTAGCAATCCCATCCCGGTAAGATCCAGCCGTCTAGGACTATAGAACAGCAGCAGTCCCTCACAGGAAACACACAGCCTGTCCTAACCCACCTAGACAGGTGGCAGCTACTGGTTCATCCAACTCCTGGCCCCCACAACCCTTCGGGTGACCTCATGTCAAAACAGAGCTCCAGCTTCAGACTGACTGCAGATCTATGAACTGAGTTCTCCCACCCCTTGCTGGGCATCACAAGTTGTGAACCAAGGATCTCTATACTCTCTAGCCTGCACACTACTGCTTTACACACTACACCCTCCCACTGGAACTTCCCTGCACCTTTGCTACCCCAGCCAAATACCACTCCCTCTTTGATAAAAGCCCACAGCAACCTGAATACATGAAGGATTGAACCTCAGAGCTTTGGGAGAAGTTAATATCAAATCAGGAAGAAATCAGAAAACAGTCTCAGTTGCATCAAATGGCCATTCTGACACCAAGGTCTCACAGCTAGGAAGCAGGATTGGTCCTTAGAGCCACCAGCGACCCAAAGTCCAGCTCCACTATTTCATCGTGACAAACTCTCAGGGTCAAGGCCAGGTATGCAGGAGGCCTGGATGCAGGTTTCCAGGGAATAGGGCGGGGCCTCGCTTAATGTAGGCGTGACCAAACATTCTAGCCCTCCTCCCACGCTAGATTGACGCGGACGTCGTGACGTCTGGCTCCTCTCGGAGTTTCCCGGGCAAGGTCGAGTCACGTGACCCAGATTTCGCGCGAAAACTGGTGGTGGCTGGTGCTGTGAAGCGAACGCAGTCATGGCGGTAAGGAGCGGGCTGATCTCGGGCGGGCGGAGTTCAGCGGCCTCGGCCTGCTTTGCTGGGTCTTTCCCCCCAATGGCAGGCCTGAGTGCGGGGCTACCTGCTCTAGCCCGGGACGGGTGGTCTCTGCGCCCCACACGTGCCTAGGCCTCCGGTCTCTATGCACTTTGGGTGATAGGGTGCAGGGAGTGGAACTCAGAACCTCCCGCGTGTAGGAAAAGCGCGCAACCACGTAGCTGCATGCACTCCGATCCACTTGTTTTGACATAGGGTTTCACAGTCGGGCGGTGGTGGCCCACGCCTTTAATTCGAGAGGCAAAGGCAAGCGTATCTTTGAGTTCGAGGCCAGCCTGGTCTACAGTGCAAGTTCCAGGATAGTTACACAAAGAAACCCTGTCTCGAAAAACAAAAACAAGCAAGCATGAAAGAGAAAGTGTCTCACTAAATCACCCAGGCTCATCTTGAACTCACTCTGTAGTGTGGGTTAGCCTTGAACTTGGCGATCATAAGGCCTCAACTTCTGGGTATTCGGTATTACATACTGTGACATCAGGCCCGGCTTCCTTGCTCTTGTTGTTAGCGGTCTCATGACTCTAACTTGTTAAAGAGCAAAGGTCTGTTCTTTCCTTTAGTTTGTGTTCTTGATGTCTCTCACCTCTTGTCCCAGCACCCAGAATATTGTGGGAGTTCCAGTGAGTGGGGTGCTCATTTAAGGGTAGATGGTAAACAAAACAAAACCCTTGGTTTTTCATAAGAGAGACATGGGTGATCTGAGTGAACCAGTATGTGAGGAGATGGCCCTTGATTGGCTCAGCCCAGTTCACAGAAGGCAGAGGACCCAGCAAGTGAAAAGGACTCAAGGCTGAAAGGTTCCCATGTCCTTGAGAATGGTGCCTGGTGGACAAGAGACAGCCAGCAAGTGGGGAAGGAAGGCTTCATGGTAACCAGGTGGGTGTCAGCCTGTGTCCCTGCAGTGTCTGATGGCAGCCTCTCTTGCAGGAGTCTTCTGAGTCCTTTTCCGCAGCATCTAGCCCTGCCCGGCAGCGGCGAAGGATCAGTGATCCCCTCACCTCCAGCCCAGGCCGCAGCTCCAGACGTGCAGACGCCCTTACCTCCAGCCCTGGCAGAGACCTGCCCCCATTTGAGGATGAATCTGAGGGGCTGCTGGGCACTGAAGGGCCCGTTGAAGAAGAAGAGGATGGCGAGGAACTCATTGGTGATGGCATGGAGAGGTATTCTCAGTCTCTGTCATGGCTAGTATGAGTGTATGACATTGCTGACGTTGAATGTGGCATGGCTCTGCTTGGGGAGAGACAGTTTCACCAACCACTGTGAAGTATATGCAGCTCAGACTGCACCCTAAGGCCCAGGCAAGCCCCAGCGCAGAAGAAGGGACCCATAGGGTCTGATCTGAAGAGTCATGCCAACTCAGAAGGATGGAAAGTAGACTGCAGTATTTCCTCTCTGTCTTTCCTAACACACTGATTGGTGCTTTTGAAAATGAAGGTTTAGGTTCAGGCCCTCGGTCAGAAGTGTTCAGGTTTATATACTGACTTACTGAAAGTGGAGGCTGACTGCTAGGAAGCAGGGTGAAAGCTTTGCCAGTAAGTATAGTTAGATACCTACTTCAGCCTTACCACCACTTACAGCTGGGATCAGATCCCAATTATATGAATACCTAGGAGACTTTTCTGCTAGTTACATGTGCTGTGTGTCCAGCTGTGGGAGGAATTGATCGGGATCATCCTGGGCTCAGGGTCAAGGGCTTCCCCTCTACACTCCCTCCCTTTCTGTCTTCACTCTTGTATTCATACCTCTTTAAAGTGAGAGGACCTTAGGGAGGATGCCTAATGACGTCTGGAGACTATCTGATGTAGTGACTGTATGCAAAGAAGCTAATTTATGTATTATATAAGCCTAATCCTTGTAAGAGTATAGTGCAGGGATGTTCAGTGCATGTTTTCTGAGCACTCGGTACTGTTGCCCACTGAGGTCCCTCCTGCCTGTGGATCCCAGTTCCCAGCCCCATCACAGCCACCCAGCTATCTCCTCTTATCTCCATAGCTCTTCCATTTGGCCAGAACTGACATCATATAGTATTTGCCCTTTTGTGCCAGCATCTCACTCAGCACAGTGCTTCAAAGTTCAGTCTTTGAAAAATGTGTGACTGTTTTTACCTGCATGTAGGTCTATATACCACATGCATGCCTGTGCCCACAGAGGCCAGAAGAGGACATCAGACCCCGTGAAACTGTAGTTAATATATGATTGTGAGCTGCCATGTGGGTTCCCAGAACTGAACCCAGGTCCTTTGCAGGAGCAGCCAGTACTCTTAACTACTCAGACATTTCCAGCCCCTCATTTTTTGTTGTTTGTTTTTCAAGACAGGGTTTCTCTGTGTAATAGCCCTAGCTGTCCCTGTTCTGTTTGCTTTGTAAACCAGGCTGGCCTTGAACTCACGGAGATTCACCTTCCTCTGCCTCCCAGAGATTAAAGGTGTGCTCTACTACACCCAGCTGCTCATTTTTTTTAGTACTGTCTTTAAAAATATTTCATTACATTGTTCATTGTGTATATATGTATTGCTATACGTGCCATGGCATGTGTGTGGAGGCCAGAGGACAACTTGTTGGGGTTGATCTTTTTCCTTCCTCTATTGGGTCTCAGGCAAGTCTTTAGCCTTTGAGCTGTCTCATTAGTCCAGAAATACTGTCTTTTAAGACATAAAGGTTTTGAAATCCCATGAGATCTAGATTTGTTGGTGCATTTTCTGTAGACTAACTGGAATGTCACTGTTTTGGGTGACTGAACTCCCCTCCGGGTCAGAACAGACTTTCCTCAGAAACCATTGGTGAATTCTGCATATGTCTATAGACTTACTTGATTTGATTTTGGCGAAATGAGATTGTTTGTTTCTAGAGGGTAGTTTGAGAACATTGATCAGAGAAATTGGGCAGGCTTACCAGTCACCCTGAAGAAGAGAACTCCAGAGGTCCGTTTCCCTGGGAGATGCTGGCTCCTTGGGAGAGTTCATGTGCCCTGAGAAAAAGAGTTTGCAGCCTATTGGACTGTAGAATCATATCACCCTCAAAGATGAGGCGGCACTGCGGGGATGGGACCCGGGACTCAGGCACAGAGAAGAAGCTGCCTGGCTCTCTGTGTTAGACAGTACTTCCTTCAAGTACCTAACCTGGTCACCTGGAAAGAGACTGCTTGATGGTCTTGGAATAGCTCAGAAGGTTGAGGCAGTGGGTGTGGGTTTTTCAGGCAGCTAGTCTGGCTGGGTTTTGGGAAGGGGTATGCTCAGGTGGGGAGAAGGTACAGAGTAGGGTATAACCCCTGTACACACTAGGGTCTGCTCTTCGAAGCCTTGCTGATGTCAAGATCTTGGCTTCCTCTAATTCCACTTTCTTCTTTAAGGGTTTTTTGTTGTTTGTTGTTTTGGGGGAGTTTGTTGTTGTTTTTGGTTTTTCAAAACAGGGTTTCTCTGTGTAACAGTTCCGGCTGTCCTGGAACTCACTCTGTAGACAAGACTGACCTTGAACTCACTGAGAGTTCTGCCTCCCAACTGGATTAAAGGCATGTGCCACCATTGCCTGGTTTAAGGTTTTTTTGTTTTAATGACTTTTAAAATTTATTTTATGTGTATTGGTGTTTTGCCTACATGTATGTCTGTGTGAGAGTGTCATGTCCCCTGGAACTACAGTTACAGATAGTTGTGAGCTGCCATGTGGGTGCTGAGAATTGAATCCAGAACCTCTAGAAGCGCTCTTAACCACTGAGCCATCTCTCCAGCCCATAATTCCTTTTTCTTATTAAGAGTTAGCAACTTTCTGGAGAGCCCCATTTCCTGCTTCCTGCTTAAAATAAAAATTGTGTATACTTGAGTGTCTGCTTGAATGTATGTGTGCCTACAGAGGCCAGGAGTCAGATCCCCTGAAGATGGAGGTAGAGATTGGGTTATGAGCTGCCTGACATGAGTGCTGGGAAATCAGGTCCTCTGCTAAGCCCTCTCTCCAACCCAACCTCCTTTGTTATAAGGTACACAACAAAGTGTTTTCATTTTAGTGTGTGTGTGGCTCAGTGGCATTCATCTGAGTCACTGTGTAGCTGTCACCACTGGCCATCTCCAGAACCTTTTTATCATCTCAAAACTGAGCCTCTAACCCCCATAAACACTGACTCCCCACCCACCATTGGGCTGTCTTTCTCTGAGTCTGCCCCTCTGTGGACTGAATGGTAATGGTGTGGCTTAACCCTTTGGTGGGAGATCCTCAAGATTATCCATGCTGCAGCACTTGTCATGGCCCCCTTCTGGTTTGGTTTTGGTTTTGTTTGTTTGTGTTTGGTTTTGTTGTTTGGCTTTTCAAGTGACAGGGTTTCTCTGTAGCTTTGGAGCCTGTCTTGGAACTCACTTTGTAGATCAGGCTGGTTTTGAACTCACAGAGATTCATATGCCTCTGTCTCCCAAATGCTGGTATTAAAGGTGTGCATCACCACCGCCTGGCTCCCCCTTCTGTTTTAAGGTTAACCTGCTTTGTAGACTGGTTTATTCATTGGCAACCCTGGGATTTTTATCCCTAACCCAGTTATTAGAATTCCATTGTTTTCCTCACCCTTAAAAATAATCATAGATTTTCTTCAGAATGTCCTTAGTAGTCATTTTAACTTTAACTCATGAGATCTTTTCTTCTCCTGTCCTGTTTTCATACTGGTGGTGATTTTTAGAGTTTGGCTTTCACTATGTTTCCTTGACTGGCCCCAAACTCTTAGAGATCCGCCTGGCTCTGTTTCCTGGGACTGGGAGCGAAAAGGTGTGTACTACTACACCTGGCAAACATGGTTTCTTTTTCTTTCTTTTTTTTTTTTTTAACTTAAAGATTTATTTTATGTATGTAGGTATTTTGCCTGCGTGTATTTCTGTGTACCTCATGGTGACTTGAGAGGCCAAAAGAAGGCATCAGATCCTCTGGCGCTGGAGTTACAGACAATTGTGAGCTCACATGTGGGCGCTGGGAATGGAAACTAGGTCCTCTTGAAGAGCAACCATTGCTCTTAACCTCCGAGTCATCTTTTTTTATGTGGTCAGGTGTATCTGTCTGGGTGTACATATTAAGTGCAGGTGCCTAATGTGGGTGCTGGGAATCCAACTTTAGTCCTCTGCTAGAGCAGTCTGTGAGCTGGGTATGGTGGTGGATAACTTTAAACCCAGTCCTCGGAGGCAGAAGCAGGCAGATATCTGAATTCTAGGACAGCCAGGGCTACACAGAAACCCTGTCTTAAAAAGCAAAAAAAAAAAAAAAAAAAAAAAAGAGCAGTCTGTACTCTTAACCACTGAGCCATCTCTAGCCCCTATGTGTTCACACTGTTGAGAGCAGATTTGTATTGTGTTTACTGGATGTTCCTAGGTTTTGCCCTGTTATAAGTCCCTAGTTTCTCATAAAGTCTTTATGAGCGGATGAGATGGCTCAGGGGGTAAAGGCTTTTGCTGCCAAGCCTGATACCACCTGGAGTCCATCCACAGAACCCACTCCCACAAGCTGCCCTCTGACCACACATGCACCCACTACACACATACGTTAATGTAGAAAGTAAAAAGTATATATAGACAGGTCTCTTACAGAGGACACAGGTTTAATTTCCAGCTCCTTTTCCAGGGGATCCAACACCCTTCTCTGGCCTCCATGACATCATTGCGCAGGCACACATGCAAGCAGAACACCCACACACAGAACATAAAAATAAATCATATACATGCTGCAAAAAAAAAAAATCCCCACTTCTTGGCTATGACAGTTTTGTACTTTCTAGTTTCTGATGAAAATGGTGCCAGTTAGAGATTTTTAAATGATCTCATTTGATACTGGACTAGGAAAAGCATTGCCACCAGCAGGTGGTGCTGTGGCTGCGGGACTTGTCCTGCCCAGACTCCCATGGCTGTGCACCTCATATACACAGATGGACCCCCTCTGCATCCTGGAAGCTTGTGCCTCTGATTGAATCCCCAAATAATGTCCTTCAAACTTCAGCTTTCTGTTTGCAGCTGTCCAGCTAGGTAGGGCCCTGCAAGCCTGTGGAGCAGATTCCATTTCCAGGTGGGCTGTTTGGAGATTCATTGTCTGTTGTTGGCCCCTCTCAGAGACTACCGTCCCATTCCTGAGCTTGATGTCTACGAGGCAGAGGGATTGGCCCTGGATGATGAGGACGTGGAGGAACTGACAGCCAGTCAGAGGGAGGCAGCAGAGCGGGCCATGAGGCAGAGGGATCGAGAGGCTGGCAGAGGCCTGGGCCGCATGCGCCGGGGCCTACTATATGGTATGTCTGGTGGGCATCCCGAAGGGGCTTCTTGGATCTCTAGAGCCTCAGGAAGTGGGGAAGGCATGGTTGGCAAGCGTTGTAGAGAGGGTGCTGGGAGAAGTTTGCTTACAAGAGAATCTTGCTACCCAAGACAGTGATGAGGAAGATGAGGAGCGGCCTGCCCGTAAGCGCCGGCAGGTAGAGCGTGCCACAGAGGATGGTGAGGAGGATGAAGAGATGATCGAGAGCATTGAGAACCTGGAGGATCTAAAGGGACACTCTGTTCGTGAGTGGGTGAGCATGGCGGGACCCAGGCTAGAGATCCACCACCGCTTCAAGAACTTCCTGCGCACTCACGTGGACAGCCATGGGCACAATGTCTTCAAGGAGCGCATCAGTGATATGTGCAAAGGTATGTTCCTAATAGGCTGGGGTGGAATGCAGAGGGTCAACACTGCTCTTGAGTGAGGTCCTAGGCTCAGTCTCAGCACTGAGGGGTGATGTGCCTGTTTCCTGCCACCAAGGCTGCTCCTGCTGGCTTTGTTGTAGCAAACTAAACACATTACACACAAGAACGATTGGTGACAAGGACAAAACCAGAAGCATCCTTTCAGAGGAACCGAGGGTTTCCTACATCTGCACCTGTTCTGGGCTGTTTGGGGACATGCTTAAAAATGTACTGGTACCCTGCGGGGTTTGTCTTGTTTGTTTTGTTTTTGCAGTGTCAGGTGAACCCCGGGGGCCTAGCATAATTCTAAGCATGTGCTGCTCTGCCACTGAGCCACTCCCCATCCTCTGCATTACAACTATGATGCAAAAGTTGTCTCTAAAACAAAAAAAACGACCGAAAAAAGTGGTCTCATTTCTATGCGATAACATTTGCTTTAAAGGGTATGACAGCGTGGAGCCCCTCCAGAAATGGCTATAGTTTTTCTGTAGGTTTTTCCCCATGGCCTGCCTGTTCCTCCTGGATATGACATCCCCAGAGATATGCATATGTTATCACTTGGCTTCCTGTTGCCCAGCCACAGGTAGTGGGCCTAGGGTGCAAGCTGGACTTGCTGACCTACTTAGGTTTGGTTTGGCCATCAGAGTTCTAAGATGTTAGCTACCTTTGTGTCCCCTGGCTGTGTCATCAGTCGCACCCATCATCTCCCTTAGAGAACCGTGAGAGCTTGGTGGTGAACTATGAAGACCTGGCAGCACGGGAACATGTGTTAGCGTACTTCCTACCTGAGGCACCAGCTGAGCTGCTGCAGATCTTTGACGAGGCTGCCCTGGAGGTGGTGCTGGCCATGTACCCTAAATACGACCGCATCACCAACCACATTCACGTGCGCATTTCCCACCTGCCTCTGGTGGAGGAGTTGCGTTCACTGAGGTGAGCGGGAGTTCCCAACATTGGAGAATTGTTCGTACAGCCAGTCCACTGTGCCAATAAAGCAACCTCAAATCAAAGGACAGAGTCAGCAGTTGGCTGGCCCGGATTAGCCATAAAGTTCTTGGGAAAACAGGGAGAAGGAATTCCAGGGAATTTCTGGGATTGGTGGTTTGGGGAAAATGTGGCGAGAGGGTCAACCAATTGTTCTGCTTTCCTTGGATTTTTTCAGGACTTTATCTCAATATCTGACTTCCAAGTTTTTATTACACTGAAATAAATTAAGTAATTGTTACATCTGGCACGTGTATAGCAGCACTTTTTCATTGGGACTGCCAGCTCAAAATATGACAAGATTTTTATTAGTTATGAAAGCTCGGCTTTAGCTTAGGCTTGTTTCTAATTAGCTCTTATAACTTAAATTAACCCGTTTCTGTTAATCTACATGCTGCCACTTGACTTGGGTTTTACCTCTCCTCCTGCATGTCCTGCCTCCTCTCCATCTTCTCTGGGGTCTCTCCCCTGCCTAGATTCATCTCCTTTTCTCTGTGCCCAGAAGACCCACCTAACCTCTTTCTGTCTAGCTATTGGCCATTCAGCTCTTTATTAAATCAATCAGAGGGTGCCTTGGCAAAGCGTATCTTCACAGTGGACAAAAAGATTATTCTACAACACAGGGAGAGAGAGCCGGGCGTAGTTCAGAGAGTGGGGTAGGAAGTACCCCAAAGCCTCTGACGTGCTTGCTACCTCCCACACCCAGGCAGCTGCACCTGAACCAGCTGATCCGTACCAGTGGCGTGGTCACCAGCTGCACTGGAGTCCTGCCCCAGCTCAGCATGGTCAAGTACAACTGTAGCAAGTGCAACTTTGTACTGGGGCCTTTCTGCCAATCTCAGAATCAAGAGGTGAAGCCTGGCTCCTGCCCTGAGTGCCAGTCATCTGGGCCCTTTGAGATCAATATGGAGGAGGTGAGTAACCCAGACCTGTCACATTATCCTTGGTGTGCCTGGCCTAACCCATCTCTGGGACCAAGAGACCTTACAGTTAAACATGGCAGAATTAGCCAGATTGGCCTCAAGACTTTAAGATTATTCAATATCTTTGAAGCTAGATGATCCTGTTTGGTATCCATACATTTGTGGTCTCTAAAGAAAGGAGCAAACAAGGCCAAATTTTCTTCCTGTCCACCCCAATAGAATGTCTACTTGCCCATCACATGGGCATCTGGACCACCTATTGATTTGTTAGTAGAGCCTGGCTGGCTCCTGGTGCCTTTTGTGGGGGTCTCCAGGGTTATAACCACCTTGAACCCTGCAGAACCCTTCTTGGGAGATCGTACCTCTGCTCTGAGGTCTTGGGTACAGCATGCAAATCTTCTTGCTTGTCTTCTCTGAAGCTGGGGATAATGGTTGTTATGGGGATGCCTGCTGCCCCCTACTGCCTGGCTCCTAGGACATTAGCACTCTTCATGTTTTCTACAGTTCTGAGCTGTCTTTAGGGTTGCCTGTGACAGTGTTAAGTCCAGGCAGGTCTGTTTCACTTGAATGACCCAGCCCCAAAGCTCACTTAGCTGTGCCTCTCTCTATCTTTTGCAGCCCCACTCACTTAGCCATGTCGCGGGCTTGGATGCTACCCTCAGGACACTAAGCTGTACTAGTTGGAATTAGCAAGTGGGGTTCAATGTGTGCTGGTCTTGCTGCCTGCCTGCCTGCTATGTTATATGGTTCCTTAGTTTTTGTTTATGTTTTTTGGTGTGGGGTTTTGTTTTTTCTTTTTCCTTCTTTTTTTTTTTTTTTTTTTTTTTTTGAGACAGGGTTTCTCAGTATTGTTTTGGGGCCTGTCCTGGAACTAGCTCTATAGACCAGGCTGGCCTCGAACTCACAGGGTTCCTCCTGCCTCTGCCTCCCTCCCAAGTGCTGGGATTAAAGGCCAGCACCATCAACATCCAGCTGTGGGTCTTAGTTTTTACTACATTCTTGGGACGGGGGGATCTTCAGTTCTCATCTTGGGAACAACAGATGTTCAGAGGTTTGGATGGCTAAGGTAACCCACCTAACAGTGTCCTAAGGATCAGGCAAACATGTAGATGTGATTGTGTGCTTTTGTGTTTGTTTTGTTTTTTTTTGGAATGGGCTTACTGTGTAACCTTGGCTAGTTAGGGCCTGTGTGTGTCAGTGATGGCCTGTAGTACAGCAAACCGCTTACCTCCCATAGTCCCCTTCAAGGCCATGCCCCTGTGACCTGAGGCCTCCCACAAGGCTCCCTCATGTCTCACACATGGACTGAAGCATCAGTGCCTTCTTCAGATCGGCCCTCAGGGACATTTGCAGCCTGGACTGTAGCACGTTGTTTCTTTTCTGGACTGTGAGTGAACTAGTGGAATATTACAGCACGTAGCACAACTCCACCATGTGGTCCTGCTCTGCTCTTGTGGGTGCTGCTGTAGTTGCTCATACACATAGTCCAGCTTGATCCTCATCCTCATAAGGGTCATGCTTAAAGCTCAGTACCCCTTCTGCCAAGAATCACACTTCTTAAACTACGCTAGGGTGTGGACACAGGTGAATCTAGACTCCAGTATGTAAAACAGAGGCTAGGGCCCAAGGATAGAAAGACATTGCCCAGGGATGGTAGATGAAGAGATTCACTGGTTCACAGTTGACTCTTGTGGCCTGCTTATCCTTTGGGGACTGCAGTCAGATCAGAGCACATGGGAAAGCTGTGCTTTGCAGAGAATTGTTGGCCCTGTAGGAACCATGATCTTTTCTGTTCCGAGCAGACCATCTATCAGAATTACCAGCGTATCCGCATCCAGGAGAGTCCCGGCAAGGTGGCAGCCGGCCGACTGCCTCGCTCCAAAGATGCTATTCTCCTTGCTGATCTGGTGGACAGCTGCAAGCCAGGAGACGAGATAGTGAGTGGGTGCTGCCAGGAACTGGTGGGATCTGCTGTGGCCAGTGGGATGGGGTCAGCGTCCAAAGCGGGGCTCAACCTGGCATTAACTCTTCAGTCGGGAGGACAGCTTTTCTCCCACTCGTTGGAGTGGTGGGTGTTACTTGGCTTTGCTGTGACAGTACCGTAGAGGTACAACATGTCAGCTTAGAGGAGGAGACATTTATCCTGGGTCAGTGTCAGAGATTTAGTCTGTGGGTTTGGGCCTATGACTGTGGATGTAGCTGCATGGTGCATTATGGCAGGAATGTGAGTGGGGAGGGAATGTGGTTGCTCACTTCATGGGCCCCAGAAAGAATGCTGGGAGCAAGCAGTTGTGTCAGGGTCTAGGCATCCCTTCCAAGGGCACACCCTAAGTGACCTCAGTAGCTCTTTGCAGTTGTGTGAAGATGAGGATGAAGTCTTTAATGCATACCTCTGCCCATGTTAAACACAGGACAAAGCTCATGTTTCTACACTTTCTGAGTTGCTCATCTTGTTTGCAGCATAAGGAGCTTGGAGTGGAGGTGGTGGGAGAGGAGTCGCATGGATATAGACACTACTGTGGGGACACCAGGTTGCACTCTCTGACATGTGACTCCCTCCTCCCAGGAGCTGACTGGCATTTACCACAATAACTATGATGGCTCACTTAACACTGCCAATGGCTTTCCAGTCTTTGCCACTGTCATCTTGGCCAACCATGTTGCCAAGAAGGACAATAAAGTAGCCGTCAGTGAGCTCACCGATGAGGATGTGAAGATGATCACCAGCCTTTCCAAGGACCAGCAGATTGGAGAGAAGGCAGGTGGCTGGGCAGAATCTCAGGGAACCAGGGACCTTACATCCTAGGCTGGCTCTTTGAACATTGGCATGGCACCCTGCAGGAGAACCGTAAGCTGGAGACAGCAGCCCTGGCTCTGTCTCTGGAGACTGGAAGTCTCCAGATAGAGGGTCTCCTGGGGGGCATGTTATGACAGAAGATTCTGTGTGCCAGAAGGGCAGAGGCTCAGCTCCTTTTGACTGGAGCCTACTGTATATGGTACTGAGCCTTGCTGGCATCATTGCCTCTTCAAGGGTTCCCTGATAGCATTGCACTGGAACCTACTTCCAATACGTTCACAGGACTGCCCTCTGCTGTAGCTGTCAGTCATGGCCATCCTTGCTGCTTTGAGCCTCTCAGACAGGTTTTATTTTTGGCTGTATCTGTGCTCTAAAGGAAAGAATCTGTCCTGGTTTGCTTTCCATATCAGGATCATAACCAGAAGCAGTTTGGGGAGGAAAGGGTTTATTTGGCTTTTCACTCACTGATGACAGTCCAAAGTCAAGGCAGGAGCTTAAGTAGTTTGTCTGCCTGTTAGATCCCAGTCTCACGGGTCTCCCATTCCTCAGATCTTTGCCAGCATTGCGCCCTCCATCTATGGGCATGAAGACATCAAGAGAGGCCTGGCTCTGGCCCTGTTTGGAGGGGAGCCCAAGAACCCAGGTGAGCCCCTCTTAGCAGCTCTCCCTGCAGGGATTACAGGGCCTTTGTTTTGTTTTTTAAACATCAGAAGCATGGGCCTCAATCTGATTAAGTCACGGGAAAGGATGCCTGGACTCTGTTCACTCTGGTCCACTATAATGGGCTGTGTCTCTGGTTACCTGTGGTCTAGTTCCGGGCTGTGACGTCACTACCCTCTCAGGTGTGCAGGGCACACTCAGGGTTTTGTGACACATGTGCTGTTTTGGTTATGTCCCGAAGCTCAGTGACTCGTTCCTCTAGACTTAGCATACTAGGGTTTTAGGGTTGGGTACCCCTGGCAGGGACCCGCCTTTGGGAGCAGGTGGGGGATCTAGCCTGTCCTCTGGCTCTCCTTCCTGCCTACCTACATGCCTTCTATCTCTATCTCTGTCTCCTCCTGCAGGTGGAAAGCACAAGGTTCGAGGGGACATTAATGTTCTCTTGTGTGGAGACCCTGGAACAGCAAAGTCTCAGTTCCTCAAATACATTGAAAAAGTGTCTAGCCGTGCCATCTTCACCACTGGCCAGGGTGCGTCAGCCGTGGGTCTCACTGCGTATGTTCAGCGGCACCCTGTCAGCAGAGAGTGGACCTTAGAGGCTGGAGCCCTGGTTCTGGCCGACCGGGGCGTGTGCCTCATTGACGAGTTCGACAAGGTAGGTCTGTGGACTGATGGGCTCTAGGACTGAGTTCTCAGTGGTGGGAGGGCTTTAATAGAGAGTGCTGAGGCCTCCTGTGACGCTCTGTGTTGTGTAGATGAATGACCAGGACAGGACCAGCATCCATGAGGCCATGGAACAGCAAAGCATTTCCATCTCCAAGGCCGGCATCGTCACCTCACTACAAGCCCGCTGCACTGTCATCGCTGCTGCCAACCCCATAGGTATGTCTGCTATAGGCTGCAGAGTATAGATCTGAGGATGGCAGTGGACACAGCTCCATCCCCTGAGTCCTACCAGCTGGGTACAGAGGAGAAAGGACTTGGGACCCCAGGGTGACAGTGCAGCAGTTCTTGCACAGTCCTTGGGTGCTGTCAGATACTTCATCCAGATGGGTCTGGGGCCGTACCAAGGCTCAGCCAATAGGTGGCTAGCACTCAGGATCTCCTTAAACTTCCTCTGATCAGACTGGGGCTTTGCGCTGAGCAGCTCTGGTTTTAATGGAGTCGGACACTGCCTATGATGTCCTCCTCTTGCACCCGCCTCAGCCTGGACAGCATTCTGGTCCTAGAAAAGCATCCACAGCTCGGGGCTGGGGGGTGGGGATGAATTCGCTGACTGAGAGCTCACCTCCTTGTGTTTCAGGGGGCCGCTATGACCCTTCACTGACCTTCTCAGAGAATGTAGACCTCACAGAGCCCATCATTTCCCGCTTTGATGTCCTGTGTGTGGTGAGGGACACTGTTGACCCAGTTCAGGTACACCCTTGCGTCGTTGGTGCCAACCTTAGGTTCTGGGCCATTGCCTGAAGCTTGGGCTGTTCTGTGTGCTAAAAGGACATGGGGTTGGCAGTGTATGGACATTGCCTCATAGCCAAGTGTCATCTGACCTCTAACAGCTTCCCCGATCCTTCCACAGTCTAATCACAGACCATACCCTGGCCTGCATCCCTTCATCTAGCTCTGCCATCTGACCCGAGGGGCCTGCATGGCACCTGTCCTCCACACAGACTCTGCTTTGTGGCCACCATGTGTTCCACGTCCTCCCAGCACCTGCTGGGTAGGGGATCGCTGTCCAGCTCTGCAGCTGCTGTCATGCTAAATGAACCCATGTGTTTGCTCTCCCTCAAAAAGGCGACCCTGGGCTTTAAATGTGCTCTCCCCCTGGAGTGCCCCTCTTAGTTTGTCCTGTGCTGAGAGGCCTTGGCCACTGCATTCTCTCCTTGGTTCCATTACTCTATTTTTTCCTTGCCTTAGCTTGTTACTTTCCATTATTTTTGTACTTTTTTTTTTTTTTTTTTTTTTTTGAGACAGGGTCTCAACTCCTGTGTTCAAGAAATTCTCCTGTCTCAGCTCCTGAGTAGCTGGAATTGTCTTTGGTGTACAGCTGTGTCCTATTGCTGCCCTCCAAGCTCATGAGCTTGCCTAGCCTCAAACACGTGTGACACAGTCCCTCTCCTTGCTGTGTGGAGCTTTTCCTGTCTTTCTAATCCCGCCCTTACTTTGCACCCCACCCCCATCTCTTGTCTTAGGATGAGATGCTGGCCCGCTTTGTGGTTGGCAGTCATGTCAGACACCACCCCAGCAACAAGAAGGACGAGGGAGTGACCAATGGTAGCATCTTGGAGCCAGCCATGCCCAACACATACGGCGTGGAACCCCTGCCTCAGGAGGTCCTGAAGAAGTATATCATTTACGCCAAGGAGAGAGTTCACCCAAAGCTTAACCAGATGGACCAGGACAAAGTGGCCAGGATGTACAGTGACCTACGGAAGGAATCCATGGTGAGCTGGGGACACTGTGCTGCCTTCTGACCCAGACACAGGGCAGGGTCAGATCAAGCAATATTAAGGAGAACCCCTGGGACTTGACTTACCATTGCTTACCATTGCTCCATGGTAAGTGCCTCCCTTATATGGTCAGGACCCTGGTTCCATCGCCAGCACTAGGGAAAAAATGGCCTTCCATATTTTAATCATTGGGTTGCAGGTCAGCCTTAACTATGTGTAAGACACTCATAGTCTTTGATTGCTTAAGTTCTGTATTAACATAAACCTCGCCCAAATCAACATGAGAGCTGTGCCGGTTTAGGTTCTCTTTTGGTTTGGGACTGTCTTACCACACCTAACCAAGCTACCAGCTGGGATTTTTTGTTGTTTGGGGTTGTTTTTGTCTTTTCCGTTTTGATGTCTGTCTTCAGAGCGTTCAGCTTGGCTCTTACAGAAATGGTGGCTTCTCTCTTCACTGTCCTAGATCACATCATGTTCAGTGTAAGTTGGGTGCAGGGGTAACTGAGCAGAGGGACACAGACTAGACAAGGGCAGAATAGCAGTGGTGCTGGTGGTGATCATAGGCCTGGTTTTGCATCTGGCTGCCTGGCATTTGCCCCTGACCCCTTCTGCCTCTTCTGAAAAAGGCTCACACTGTTCTCTGCAGGCAACAGGCAGTATCCCCATCACAGTGCGCCACATTGAGTCCATGATCCGCATGGCCGAGGCCCACGCACGTATGCACCTGCGGGACTATGTGATGGAAGATGACGTCAACATGGCCATCCGAGTGATGCTGGAGAGTTTCATTGACACACAAAAGTTTAGTGTAATGCGTAGCATGCGCAAGGTGGGTATGGCTGAGGCCAGGTTCCTAGCCTGTTTTAGGATTGAAAGGCTTTGGCCTGGAGCCTTGGTTAGCTGTGGCCTAGGGTGGCTCATGCTGTGAAGGTGGCCTGGCATGACCTCTGCCCTCTTCCCACAGACATTTGCCCGGTACCTCTCCTTCCGTCGAGATAACAATGAGCTGCTGCTCTTCATACTGAAGCAGCTGGTGGCTGAGCAAGTGGCATATCAACGCAACCGCTTTGGGGCCCAGCAGGACACCATTGAAATTCCTGAGAAGGACTTGGTAGACAAGGTATGTGGGAATAGGGCAGGGCCTATCACTCTGGAGTTTGTCATCAGGTAGTGAGCAAAAGAGGTGGGCACAGGGGAGCAGGTTCCAGCGGCCTTGTCCCAAGTCCCTGTGAGGCTGGTGAAACTCGGGTTTGGAGCTCTGAACCAGCATAGCCCTTCCAGAGGTGAAGGCTGGCATCCTTCCTTCCTAATGGCTCTGATGCCCTTTCTCCAGGCCAGGCAAATCCATATCCACAACCTGTCCGCCTTCTACGACAGTGAGCTCTTCAGGATCAACAAGTTCAGCCGTGACCTGAAACGCAAGATGATCCTACAGCAGTTCTGAGGCCAGCACCAGACCCCTGTGTCTGGACAAGGCACAGCCACCACTCTGCAGACAGACACAGAGCCCACTTCCGCCGGGGGCTCAGCGCTCTGTGAGGTTGGGATGATAGCTAAATGCACATCTTCACCCATGACCCCTGGGCCCAGGCTGTGGTATGAAATCTATGACTGTATTTATTCTGCTCACCTTAGAGAGCTCTTCTTGTCAGGACCCTCTGCCCATGGCTCAGCAGCCACCCAGCGTGCCTCATAGCTGGTGTTGAGGAGGCTGGGGTGTGTTCGGGTGATGGCCTTTACCAGAACTATTGCTGTTTTGGCATGAGTTTTGTTTCTGGGCTATTTCTACCCCCTTTAGCCAAATAGCAATTAAGAAGTATTTGCAAACTTTAACAGAGCATTCTGAGAGCCTGTTTCTTCCCACCTAACTGTGCCTTTGTTCACTTTTTGTACAGTTTTTTCTCTCTATAGTTTATTTTTTAATAAAGTTGAAATACAATCTAAATACTGCCATTATTTCAATTCTGGTTTTAATGTGACTTTCCAGGGCTTCTTTGAAGCCTTTCTACCTGCCCTCAGCTTCAGTAAGACATAGGTCTTGTTACATCTGCTTTGTGGATGTGTCCTGTATTTTGGGTTTAAATGTCTCCCTTAAAGAGTCGTTGCTAATGTAAGTTTTTTAGTTCAAGGTCTCAGCGTGTAACCCTGCCTGGCCTGGAACCCAACTCTGCCTTCCAGGATTAAAGGTGTGCACACTAATCTGGCTTATTGCCAGTTCGTCAGCTTGGAGCCTTGTAGGAGGAAGTGAGGTCATTGGACCCCAGCATGCCTTCCTTTGTTTCCAGACCACTATGAGGTCAGTGAGTTGCTGCCACTATGAAGTTCTGTCTCAGTACACTTAGAGCCAACAAGCCATGGGCAAATCTATACTTGGTCACAGTAACAAAGTTACAGCACACTAAACTGACATCTTTATAGTAATGAATTCTTGTGTTAAGACAAGATACATGTTTATCCATTGTTCCTAGTTCTTAGGAAGCTGCAGAGCCTTCTACATTTAGATTCTATGCATCTGGTTTGCTTCTTTCTGGCTTTTAGTTGTGCTGTTAAGACTGGGTGCCTTTTCTTTTTAAGCAATGTCTAAAGAGCCAGATCCCTGCTCATGTCCTGCGAGAGCTGCACTGAGCCACGCGCATGCCTCCTGCATGGTACTTCCCAGTGGTTACCTTAATGGGGCAGACTTGTTTCTATTCAACCTTGATCTCAGCAGGCTCATGAGTTCTGCAAAGTTTTTTGTTTTTGTTTTTCCATTAATCTCCCCTGTTTTCTTTATCCAATTAGCTCTCACGGGGTGTTTAGTATTTTGGGTTTTATCAATGCCCTTTTCTGTTCCTCACTATCGATCAGGCACACTTGTAATGTACCATGAAGTCTGGTTATTGGTCTGGGATATCCTCTTTTGGATCATGGAAGTTTCCTCTTAATTTATATCCTTGTAAGAGTTTTGCTCTTTTTTATAGAGATGTCAAGTTTAATCACATAATTGAGAGTAAGGGTTGTGTCCTTTTCTCATGCTCTACCAATCATGTCCCTGAACTGAGCCCTGCCTTGCTGTGGCAGTAATACTTGGGATGAATGGCTGCAGGTGGCATCCTGTGATTTTTAAGGGAGGCTATGACTGCTGGGTGAGACAGGCTCAGGCCTTCTGCTGTGTGTTTCTCTTTGTTGCTTTGGTATCAGGGTTTACTAGCACAGAGTGAACTGGGACACTCATGGGCTTTGCTCTGGAGACACTGTTTTGTGGGTACATTCATTTAGAGGCTGGGGAGATTGCTCAGTTTTTAAAACACTGAGGACATGAGTTACATTCTCAGACCCTACATAGAATGCCAGGTGCAGTGATGTGTTTGCCACTGCACTGGAGAGGTGACAGGCAGATCTCTGAGGCTCAGTGGCCAGCCAGATTACTCTCCTTGGACAATTCAAGACCAGGGAAAGATCCCATCTCAAAAAGAAAATCAATGCCCAGTTCCTGAGGGTGACACTCCATTTGTCTTCTGGCCTACACACAAAAACACATAAGCATCCATTTATACTGACTATTTGTGCATGTGTGTGTGTGTGGATGAATGTGTGCTACAGCATGCAGGTGTGTGTGAGTGTGCAGGTGCAGATCAGGAAACAGGAGTTGGTTCTACCATCGGTCCCAGAAATCAAACTTGGTTGCTTGTCAAGCTTGGTAGCAGGTGCCTTGCTTGCCAGCATCATTTACACTTAATTTTTTAATGAATAAGTCATGTTTTTACTTTAAAATCAAACTTGTACTTTTTATTGTTTCCTTATGTTCCTGATTTATTTACATCCCATCACATACACTGACTAACCTGGAAAGATCCTTCTGACTCTGCTTCCCAAGTTCTGGAATTAAAGGCATATGCCACGATGCTGAAAATACTCTTATTCTGTAGCTCAGCCCTGGCCTGGAACAACCTCAACCCCCTGAGTACTCAGATAAGAAGCATGAAGTGTGCTGTTCCTGGCTTTCCTTTGTATTTTTTTTTTTTTTTTTTTTAATAATATTAGGCTTTTAGCAATTGATTCTATCGGGTTTTTTCTTTCTTTCTTTCTTTCTTTCTTTCTTTCTTTCTTTCTTTCTTTCTTTCTTTTTTTTTTTTTAAAAGTTTGTGGCTTTTTGAGACAGGGTTTCTCTTTAATAGCCTTGGCTGCCCGGAATTTGTTTTGTAAACCAGGCTGGCCTTTAACTCAGAGATCGCCTGCCTCTACCAAGTGCTGGGATTAAAGACAGGTGCCACCATGCCTGGCTTCACTTTTAACATTTTTAAAAATAAATACATGTATTTGCAGTTATGGTAACTCTGCTAACGTTCATCTGCATCCCTGGCTAACGTTCATCTGCATCCCTGGACTTCTGCACACAACGTTCTCACAGTATTAATTTTGAGTAGACTTGAGGTTTATGCTATGATGTGTTCTAACTCAAGAGCTATTTAGAAGCAAATGCATTTGGGCCTGTGGTTTCCTCCATTGATTAAATCTCAGTTGCTTCTGTGCTGGCCAGTTTTATGTCAACTTGACACAACCTAGTCACTGGGAAGGAGGGAGCATTGATTGAGGAAATGCCCCCCATAAGAATGGACTAACTGTAGCAAGATGGGCATAGTGGTACACTCCTTTAATCCTAGACCTTGGAAGACAGAGATAGGCAAATCTGATCTGTCTGGTTCAAAGGCCATCCTGGTCTACAGAGTGAGTTCCAGAACAGCTTAATAAGTGATTGATGTGGGAGGGTTCAGCCCATTGTAGGTGGTGTCTTACCTAGACAGGTGGTTCTGGGGTTCTGTAAAAAGACAGGCTGAGCAAACCATGGGGAACAAGCCAGTTAGCAGCACCCTCCATAGCCTCTGCATCAGCTCCTGCCCTGTTTGAGTTCAAGTCCTTCAGTGATGAACAGTGTAAGCTGAATAAATCTTCTCCAGTTTGCTTTAGTCATGATGTTTCGTCACAGCAACAGAGACCCTCACTAAGACAGCTTTGATACTTTTTTAAAATACTAATTTTTATTTTGTGTATGTGTGTATGTGTACATGAGTATAAGCCATGTGTGTACACACATGTACATGGACTAGAGTGTCAGATCTGGAACTGGAGATCAGGCAGTTTTCAATGGATGTGGGTGTCAAGAACCAAACCCTGGCTCTCTAGAACAGCAAACACTCTTTAACTACTGAGCCATCTTCCTAGCCCCTGTCATTTGCTTCTTACTTTTCAGTATTCCTCACGGTTGTTCCTGCCTGCCATCAGAACACAAGGCAGAACTCTGGCTATGTTGTATGTTCCCTTTGCTCTCAGGAGGGGAAGCAGATATCCTCTGCCCAGGGCATCAGCTTGTCTTGGGGTGGGGGTAGATTTTTCAGAGATGGGAGAGGTTAAACTGTGTTTGTAATTAACAAGAATGATCTGGAAGAGATGCAGGTCAACAGTGTTCATAAAGGAATAGCACAGTGCAGTTTGAAGAGCCCAGGTCAGGGAAGATGCTGACTGGCTATGTCTCATCTCTTTCCCAAACTAGATAACCTCTATAACAGCTCTTCTCCATATTGCCCCCGTTAGCAATGGTCACTGCAAGAATAACATCCATGAGGTTCAGACAGTTCAAACAGCAAGGCCATTAACTTTCTGGACATTTCATTTTAGTCCCAGCATCCCACGTGTGGTAGTTAGAATGTATTTGGCCCCCATAAGCTCATAGGGAACGGTACTATTAGGAGGTGTGGCCTTGTTGGATGAAGGGGTCTTAGAGGAGGCTGGATGACACCTTTAATCTAGACCTTAATGCTGGAGGGCACACCTTTAATCTGGGCCACACCCTCTGTTGGAGGAAGTGTGTCACTGTGGGCATTGGGTCTTTTTCTCAAGCTTCACTCTGTGACAGTCAGTCCACTTCCTGTTGCCTTTGAGTCAGGATGGACTCTCAGCTCCAGCACCACCCCTGCCTGCATACCACCATGTTCCCTACCATGACGATAGTTGACTGAACCTCTGAGACTGAGTATAAGAGTTGCTGTGGTCATGGTGTCTGACTAAGATGCCATGCCTGTGTCCTCTGGGTGGCCTGACTTTGCACAGAAACTATACAAAGTGATTCTTCTCTAATTTGAGTTTGTGTTTAGAGTAAAGCACCAAAAATAATCAGTCAACAAACAGGAGCCAGTGCGGTCACCCTCCAATCCTGTTGGTTCCATCTCAGCGGAACACTGACTTAACTCACAGCTTAGCCTAGGTTAGACTATCACCACCCCCCCCAACCCCACCAGATACCAGCAACAGCCTCCTCCCTGGTCACTGATGGTTTGCTTGTTTATTTTGTCTCAAGTGCCTGTCCACTACTATTCATGAGACCTATTGGGACCATGATTCCTACTTCAGAAATGAGTTTCTAACAGGACAAAGTCTACACTTCCCCTGACATCCACAAGCCTTCGTTCTGCATCAGATGATGCAGGCCAGGGAGTCAGGTTGGCCTCAGGCTAGCTGAAGGATGAGAGCACCTGCAGTCCTGTATTCCGATTGTTGCCGCTTTGCCTCGTATCCTTAAATCAGTTACTTCCTTGTGTTCAGGGTCCTCAAACTGAAGGATAAATACAGAACTGCTAAATGCCACCCATATGTCTTATGCACTCTCCCAATGACGATGCTCATTCCCCTGTATGTGACAGACCATGTCCACTCTGTTCTTTCTTTTGGAGCTCATGTCTTACCCCTACCTTCTTAAATCCTGTGTTTCTAAATAGACCAGAAGATCCAAGTACATCTGTCTATCTAATGACACCTCCTGTAGTGAGAAATGAGTATAGTTTACAAAAACACCCAGCATAGGTCATGGCACAAGCCTTTAATCTCAGCACTCAGGTGGAGGCAGATGGATCTTTGTGAGTTCAAGGCCAGTCTGTTCTATATTGGGAGTTCTTCATGAATATGAGTGTCTTCTGAATGTTTGTGCATCCAGTGCATGTGTGATGTCCACAGAGGCCAGAAGAGGTTGCCAGATCCCTTGGGACTGGTGTTAAGACTAATTCTAAGTCACTATGTGGGTGCTAGGACCAGAACCCAGATGCTCTGTAAGACCAGCAAGTGTTTCTAACCAATAAGCCAGTCTCCAGTCTTCATTGTGCGTGCCCACACCCTTTTCTGTGAATATATGCCATGTGTGTGCAGGTGTCCACAGAGGCCAGAAGAGGGCACCACATTAAAGGCAACAGCAATGTGGGTGCTGGGAACCAAACCTGGGTCCTCTGGAAGAGTAGCAAACTGCTGAACCATGTCTCCAGTGTCCCCTGCCCCAGACACTCTAAATGTAGCTTAAACAGACCTGGTCTTAACCTTTGGCGTCCCTAGTGCTAGGTGGGATTACATGTATGTGTTACTATGTCTGGCTACAATTTGTTATTTTGCACAAGTTTTTTTTTTTTTTTCCTAATTTACTGTATATAAAATAAAAATCCCACAAAATTACGGGTGCTGGACAGTTCTGTTCCAATAGGTGCTTTCACTATTCCTTGAAGAAGCAGGGCACCTTTCTTGGAGATTGCCAGAGCTTCCCTGTTACCTAGAATGGTTTCTCCCACATCCAGCTTACCCAGCATTCCTCCTATGACTGTGTCTACAGAAGCAGACTGAGGATCCCCACTGCTGCCCTTTGTGCTTAACCAGCCTTCTTACAGCTGTGGCTCTGGCCCCACAAGTTGAGGAATGTTCCTGTTCTTCTGAGACTGAGGAGAACAGACTGAGGCCAGTCTTATTTGCCTCCATCATGCTTAGCACAGGAGTGAACTTGACGTCAAGGGGAAGCACAGACTAGAGAGAAAGACAACTCTCACAAGATATCTGGATCTGGTGACAGGGACAGATCTGCTCCTGCTATGAGAGCCAACTGGAAGTTTGGGTCTAAACTACATTGTAGTGGCTCAGAGATTAAGAGCATGAACTGACCAGGATTCAGTTCTTAGCACCCACATGGTGGTGCATACATACATACATACATACATACATGCAGCAAAACACATAAAATGAAAAGTGAATAAATTATACCTGGCACAGAGCAGCTCGCTTTTCTTGCCCAGGTTCTCTGCCAAGGCCTGGTCCTCCCTGGCCTTCAGAACCCCAGGCCATGTGCCCCAGCAGACTTTTGCTGATCCTGGCTTCTCTCCTATACAGCAGCTGGCCGGTCTGCTGCACAAAGCGTGCAGGACCCGGTTCCTGGGATGTCCCCTGGTAGCAAAGTGCACAAGGCTGAATGTGCAGGTGCGAAGCCCAACTCCGCAGCAGGACCCCGCCTCCCAGCCATCCACTGCATCGATTGGGTGGTTAGGAGCGTGAGTGACGGGGGAGCGGGCCAACGGGGCGCGCGCGCGCCACCGCCTTTGCTTTGCGCGCCCCCGAAGCCGGCCCGGGCGCCGCGGCGCTGCGGCTGCGGGCGGCGACGCTGCACCATGGCCCGGCCGCTGCGGGCCGCCCGACTGCCGCCGCCGCTGCTGTTGCTGCTGGCCGCGGGTGAGTGGGGCCGGGCCGCGCCGCGAGGGCGCAGGGCGCACAAGGGCCGGTGCTGGCAGCGCCGCAGAACAAAGGCTGTGGGGCGCGCGGGGTCGGCCGCGCGCGGGGAGGCGGCGGCAGCACGGGGCCTGGAGCGGGCCCCCCCCAAAGCTCTGTGTCCGGGGAACTGGATGCTCCGTGCCACGCGCGCGCTCAGGGTCGGCGGTGGTGGGGCTGCTACGCCAAGGTGCCCGCGCTCTACCCCTCGCCAGGTGACAGGTGACAGGTGACAGGTGATCAGTTGTGGCCACTGTGCAGAGGGGCGTGTGCTTGTGTGTGCGCGCGCGAGGGTTCAGGGAGGCGCAGCAGGGAGGCAAAAGCGCACGGGTGACACCCTTGGAGAAATCGCATCTTAAAGGTCCAGCGGGTCCCCACGCCGCGTGGGCCGGGGATACCGGGGGGCCTAGAGAGCTGCGTGTCCGAGGTGTATGTTTACATGTGCGTGGAGCTTGCCTGGGAAGGCGTGTGCATGTCGTTGTGAACGCATGTCTTCGACTGCGCGGGGCAACTTTATTAGGAGCTGACAAAGGGGTAGGTCTGTGACAGAGACTGCTGCCACACGGGGCTGTATGTGAGACTTGGTACGTGGTTTTCCACGTACCGGGTACCTCTTTAGTGTGGGTGTGTGACAGGTCGGGGCCTGAGGCAGGTGAGAAATGGATATATCTGCGTGAGAGAGAACGAGACAGCTTCCAGGGTAGACATGGGATTCAGGGGTGTGTGCGTGTGTGTAGGGGGCGGGCACAAGAGCTTGACAGGCTCAGAGGCAAGCCACCACCACAGAAGGGGAGGGAGGAAGGCTGATGCAAAGGTGGGTCAGATCAGGACATAGTAGGAGCTGCTTCTCACAGAAGGGTGGAGCTGGGACCCCATCCTAAGGCTGGCGTGGTGCAGGAGCAGGGTGCGGGACTGGGTGGGCTTAGGACTAAGTGAATAGCCTTGTGCCACATCCCTTCCAGTGGAGATAGGCATGGGACTGGCTACCAGTGCTCAGGCACTTACCCCACCAAGACCCACCCCGTGCAATGTATGCAAATTCTAGGGGCTCTTTGTGAGGGGAGGAGTCAGCCTTGCTTGATTGGACATAATGATGGGCCCTTACTTTGGGACTGTTAATGATAGAACCCTAGGAAGATGTCTGGGGAATTGTGGGGGTTACACGGTGTGTGTACCTGTAATTCCAGCACTTGGGAGCCCAAGGAGGCAGGAGGATTGGGACTTCAAGGCCAGTCCGGGCTCCGGAGCAAGTCCCTGTCTCTAAAGAAATACATACATAATAAAATAAGACAAAAAGGCTGAGAGGGCCTGGCCCCTCACACTGCTGTGCCTGTTGTGAACAGGCTGAGTTAGCAAGAGCACATTTTTACCCCTGAATAAAGGACCTAACAACATTGCCGGGGGGTGGGGGGAGGGAGGGGGTGTCCTTTGGTTTTGGCATCAAGCATCTACACAGACCACCTGCATTTTTGCATATGCATACAGCCCTCTATGGAAGGGCTGCAGTCTCTCTGGGTTGGAGCCACACCAATCCTGCCAGCAGTTTCAAGTCAGGCCCTGGGCCTGGCTCTCATGGCCTTCATCCTAGTGACCAGTGGGATGATAGTCAAGCTCTCCCTCCTCCCTCCTGCCACACTCTCCATGAGCATGCCCCTACCTCTGTGCAGGCACGCGTGTGTCTTTCAGCGTGCCTCTCTTTCACACCTTTGTGTAGAAGAAGAATGCTTCTTAAGCACTGTGTCTCTACAGCACACATTGGTGGAGAGCCGGTGGGGGGTGGGGTGCAGCTTGGTGGGGCTAGAGCATTTCTGTTGTGGCTGCCACTCTGGCTGTGGGGGCAGAGTGGCAGATGCTGCCCAGCCACCCTCCCATGCTGGTGTCTGTGAAGGGCTTAGGGGGGATCTGACTTGAAAGCTGCTGACTAGGGGAGGGCCGTGTGCAGCTGGTGGTAGACAGACCAGGTTGCCAGGACTGAGTGGCACCAGTGCGGGAAGGCACACTGGGTTCTGGGCCTTGGCTTTCTTTGACCCTAAGACGTCTGCCTGTTTCCTTGGCCCCCTTGTCTGGGCTTCTTTGAATCTGATTTCCCTTGAGGCTGATCCCCCTTATCCCTTCCTCTGTGCCCTTTCCTCTCTGCCTCCCTTTGGGGTGATGCAATGAGCTCAAGGAAGAAAATTAATCACACGGGGTGTAATTCTGGGATTGTAAATCAGGTGGGGTCTCCACAGAGGCAGAGTAATTATTAAATGAAAAAACAATTATCTGAAGAAAGGACAGGGCTCACATTCCATTCTGTGTCCTCTTGTGGCAAGCAGGTCTGAAAAGCAGTACACACACCTCCCGCCGCCCCCCCCCCCAGCACACACTTTGCCAAAGTGATTACCCACTACCGAAGCCTTTGAAAACACTGGGTCTCTCTATAAAGACAGAGCAGCCATTGCAAGGAGTATGCCTCCCAGAGAATGAAAATTGGTTGAGAAAGAGTGAAAACCAGATCTGCCCCTGTTTTAAAAGTGAGATTTCAGTCTTTGTTAATGCCTACAGACCACCAGGAAAAGCAGATGAAGAGGAGGAGATGGGGGGTGGGGCACTGCTGGATGCTGGAGTGCAGGTGGAGTTGGAGAGTGGAGGCTCCCACCTGGGGCATGGAAGTGTCCAGGTGCAGGCCCAGGGCACACGCAGCCACAGTGCTCTGCACACAGACCTGGCTGATCAAGAATCACGTGGCTCGTCCTCACCCCCATGGGAAGTGCACAGCTCTACAGTCTTGGGGCAGCTGGCTGAAGTGCTGGGCAGTTCCCGGTCCAGCTGGCCACTTCTCTACCACACTTAAGTTCCATTTGTTTGATTTTCTTTGTTTGGTTTTGTTGTGGTTGTTTTGTTTTCTTAGACTGGGTGTCACTATGTAGCTCTAGCTGTCCTGGAACTCACTATGTAGATCAAGCTGGCCTTGAACTCACAAAGGTCCTCCTGCCTCTGCTTCCCAATGCATGTGCCACTGCACCCAGCTAAGTTAGGTTCTGAGCAGGTAATGCAGAGGCTCTGAGGCGAACAGGCCACATCTCTTCAAGATCCATGTGGAGTGTGAGTCCTAGATTCTTGAGGAAGACTGACTTTACTCTCTCCTGCTATCACTAACTCAGTCTTTCCTATCATTCCTGCTGACACACAGTGTGTGGATAAAGCTTTACTCCTCATGGCCTCAAAGTGTAGCTGCTCAGGCGCCCTGGGAACCTGTACAATATTCAGGGTTTAATTAGCACACACATCCCTCATCACCTGACGTTTCCTCCTTCCTGGGATGCATGAATGAGTTTTTCCAGATTGGTTTCTGTCATTTGGCTCCTTGCCATCCCCGTCCCCCAGCCCTGGGGAGGCTGTTCTGCAAATGAGGGCTGTTGTAGCAGCTGGTATCTTGTATACAATTTAGATTCCATTTCTTCCCCAAACTGCTAGTTTCCCTGCAGGCAGAGACTACACAGTGTCCATCTTTTTATCACCAGGAAGGGCCTGGCATGCCACTTGGCCCAGACCAAAAGCTCGGGAGTGTACACATGATTCTGTGGCCGACCTTCTTGTATGAATTTTACCTCCAATAAGATGGCACATTCCTCAGGAGTGACTCTCAGTTTTAATTGGCACTAGATGGACAGGAATCTGTGAGTCTGTTTTTTAAAATTAGAAAATAAGTGTTAAATAAATAAGGACAGTTTATAGAAGTGTTTCTAAACAGGGCCCTGTGGACCTGTGAATACGAGATGCGTGGTGGATAGCGTTCCAGGGCACTTGGCAGGAAGGCAGAACACTCCACCTGGCTGAGGCCGTGGGAACCCCTCAAAGGAAAGGGGTACCTTCCAGTCCCCAGCACTGGCTTCCTCCCTTGGCACTTAGGTCCCTTGGGGAAGCTATGCTGTCTTGAATATTGTTTTAAGCAGCTCAGCCCAGCAAATAATTGCTTCCCAAACCTCCTTCACAGAACATCTGTAAGACCTTCCTGTGGGGAGAAGCAGCTAATTACAGCTCTTTCTATTAACTCAATCCCATGAGTCCTCAGTGATTCCATCTGTAAAACAGGAGGGTCCAACCCGATTATTATTTATTCACTCAAGGGCTTGCTGAGCCCTGGTGTGTATCAGAAGCTAGACAGTATCAAGGGACACACTACATGCTTGCCATTGGTGGGGGTGGGGGCGGGGTGGTGGTGGTGGTATACGATTGTTGCCAATGGGTGAACAAACAAAGAATGGCACCCTGCCCAGGCACATGACCAGGGAAGGCTGCTCAGAAAGTATCTGAGACAGGGAAGTCGGTTCGGTGGATAATAGTGATTGCTGTACAAGCACGAAGACCTGAGTTAGAATCCCAGCACCCACAGAAAAAGCTGGGCATGGCTTCACCTACCTGTAACTTGGGCCTTGGGGGCAGAGAGTGGTGGGTCTTGGAGTTTTCCAGCCAGTGGGAGATCCTAGCTCAAGGGAATAAAGCAGGAATGGTAGAAAATTCATCTGACATTCTCTGTCCTCTGCATGTGCATGCATACTCACACACTCACAGGCATGCAACATGAATGTGCATGTGCAAGAGAGAGAGAGAGAGAGAGAGAGAGAGAGAGAGAGAGAGAGAGAGAGAGAGAGAGAGAGAGAGAGAGAGAGAGAGAGAGAGCTCTGTGTCCAGGACAGGAATAAGAATTAGGCAGGTGGGGAAGCTGGAGAGATGGCGAGATGCTCAGCAGTCGGGAGCACTTGCTGTTCTTACAGAGGACCTGGATTCAGTTCCCAGCACCCACACTGAGGTTCACAACTCCAGCTCCAGGGGATCTAATGCCCTCCAGCTTGACTCCATGGGCATTACATGTATACATGAAGGTGGTACATGCAGGCACACATTCCAGGAAGATAAAAATAAATTTCTAAGAATCCGGTGGGGGAAAGATGGGAATAAATGGATACTCATGCAGAAGGCATAGTGTATATGAAGAAAGCAAAGGAGATTGTCATGTCCTGGAAATCACTAGAAACTCGGTTTAAAGCATAGGGCATGACTGGGGAGTGATTGAGACTATTTGGAGAGAGTGGAGAAGGATACCAGGGTGTGTCCATTGATGGAGAGCCCCTCTGTTGCTTTAAAGGATCTGGCTAGGTCATCTTTGATGGGGCAGTAGGTACAGATTTGGCTGTCAGAAGGCTGTTCCAAGTTTTGCTATTCAAAATGTGGTCTGTGGACCAACAGCATTACTCATCCGTACAGAGCCAGGAACATTGGGTGAGTCATATGTATACTTGGGCCTTGGTGGCACACTGCTTTAGAGGGTAGTGAATCCTGAAATACCTAAAAGATCTGTTGGGGACCGTCTCTGGAGAGAATTGGTAGAAAGGAATAATGGATGTTTATGGGCCAGCATATTGGGAGGGTGGAGCTTGGAGAAGCTCCTCCACCTTCTCAAGATGTTAGCCTTTGAATAGACCCAATTCCTTCCTACCAAAACTGGCCCTTTGAGCTGTGAGCAGTGTGGACCTCATTCCAGCAATGTGGCCTTGACTGCTTTGTTGCAGTGAATCCTGTGGAGTATGGGGGTGCTCCTTTGGGGTACCACTGTCACTCCTGCAGATGGAAATGAGGAATGAGCATTCCCAGTCGTCGTAGCTTGCTCGCCTTCCAGCACTCCTTGCTTAGCACCCTTCCTTCTCTTGCAGTCTGCTAGCACAGGCACCGTGCTATCATTCTGCAATTGCACTTTCAGGCCTCTTATGTACCTGTTACACTATGCTAGGATGATCTGGCTTCCTCTTGGGCTCCACTATAAGCTGGCACTTTGAAGGTCAGGGACTATATCTTCCTTATTTTTGTATCTGAATGACCTTTGTATAATGCCTGGTGCAAAGCTGGCATTTATTATAATAATAATAATAATAATAATAATAATAATAATAATAATAATAATAAATTGGGGGTGAATGAATGAGTAAATGGGTGAATGAATGGAGTTCAGTTGCTCAAACCCTATTCTGACATGAAAGAACTCCATTTATAACCTTTCTCAGTGTACCAGTGGGCCATATAACAAATCACCCCCAAATTTCAGGACTTAAAACAGAACTTGTTGGGATGGCAAGATGGCTCAGTAGATGAAGGCATTTGTCACAAAGGCTGATGACCTGAATTCAGCCTCTCCTGCCCACATAGTAGAAGAGAAAGCTGACTCCCTAAAGTTGTCCTTTGACATCCATGCACATGTACATGTGTATACACACACACACACACACACACACACACACACACAGATGTACACAAACACAGAGACAGAATAAATAAATGTAAATTTTAAAACAATAACAAAACTCCAGAAATTCCTTTTGTTATTATTTTATTTTATGGGTATGGGTGTTTTGCTTGCACATATATCTGTGTACCGTGTAACTTATGTGTGCCTGGTGCTGGCACACATAGCCAGAAGAGGGCGTTAGACCTCCCACAACTGGGGTTATAGATGGTTGTGAGCCATGTGGGTACTGGGAATTGAACCAGTGTTCTTGGCAAGAACCACTGAGCCATCTCTCTAGCCCCAATCCCCAGAAATTCTTGACGTGATCCCCAAACTAGAAGCTGTTAACTTTCTAGAACTGTAGATTCTCGGGGCTTGTGGAAGAACAACTGGGCTCAAAGCTTTTCCATGGCTTATCTTCCTGCTGAGCTTTCATATGCCACCACCCTGTGAGTCCATACTGGCTCAGGTTTGAAAGGGACTGGTTTTGAACAAGCTCATGACTCTGGGCTGGCAGTGCATCTAGAATCTCCTAGCACTTCCCATCTCAGCCAGACTCCTTCAAGTTCCACATCAGCTTGGCTCTGTCACATGGGACTTTCGACTGGACCTCTGCTAACCCGGCTATTTTCTACATGGGTTCTTGTTCTAGAGCAGGGTAGTCTAGGCAGTTTGAAGTCCTATGAGAATAAAGCTTGCAAAACCCTGAGGTCTGTCATAAAGATGGTGCACTGTCTCAAGTCTGAGGAGTGGGGACTTAGCCTCAAGGGAGGAACTGCAAAGTTGCATCAGAGGTGTGTCCTCCTGGAGGACAACCCTTCCACCCCCAGAGCCTCAGAGAAGAGCCTTTCACCTGGGTGGTTTCTGTGTTACACCCAGCAACCTGACTCACAACCATCATGGATGATATTGCTCTTCCCCATAGTAGTTTTAGGTCTCCTTATGATGGGATGAGAGTAAAAGGATTCATGGCACCCTCTTCTAGAAATCAAGGGGAGATGGGTACCAAGAAGATTGCTGTGGTTCCCTCTGGACTCTCAGTGTCTTGAAGCTATAAATATGCCCTGCCCTTTCCCATTTATGAGTTGGTAATGTGGACATAGGAGCATAGCTTCAGCTTCATGAAGCCAGGCCTGCCTGGCAGCAGGACATTTGAGCTGCTCTGGAAGGGATGTGATGATTCCCAGCTTCAGAGCCAGAATCTCCCCAGCCACTGGATATTTCTCCGGTGTCTCTGAGTCCTACCTTCCAGCAGAGCCCTTGCCCCAGGTATAACTTGGCCTCCCACAGCTTAGAGTGAGGGCTGTGGATGAGCTTGTTGAGAGTGGATCATTTCTGAGCCACAGAGAGGAAGGGACCAGCATGCCAGCCCTCATCCTGCCATTCTACCTAGGTCCCTTGTGCCTTCATAGTCAGCCCCAAGTTGGCTCTGAGGCCATATGAGACACTGATGAGCTCTGCTACTTACATCAGCCCTTTCTTTCCTTCCTTCATTCCTCTCTCTATTCCTCCATTCCCATTTGAGTGTTTTGAGACAAAATCTCACCACATAGCCCAAATTGGCTTCAAAGGTATAATCCTCCTGCCTCAGCCTCCAGAATGCTAGGATTATAGGTGTGAGATCAGCCTTTTCATAGATGCAGCCTGTTGTCTGCTCCTTGGACTCTCTAGGTGGGGGATATCCTGGGCCTCTGTGCTTTTTTGGGTCCCTGTACAGCAGTGTGCACAGTACCTGGGGACTCACTGGGATAAATATCTCTGCCAAGCTGCAATAAGTGCTCCCTCTCTGGGGCTGGGGGCTTGGAGTAACTGTCCATGCTTTATGACACTGAGGCTGTACTGATGAATGAACTTGGAGCCCCTCAGCTCAGGCAGGGAAGACAAGTCTAAGCTCATTTTCTTGGTACCCTGCCTGCCTCCCCTTTCAGTCCTCTTCCTCCCCACTGACCCCACCCAGATGCTTCCCTATTGGTCACTGTGCTATTCCTGGTCCTGGGCTGACTGACAGGTGCATAATATACCTGACATTCTCCCAGTTTCTGGTGGAACGCTGTGGTCCTTTCTTTCTGTCAGCAGCCAAGCACTGTCCTCCTCATCAGGGGTTGAGGCGATTAAAATTCAGTTACTGTTTGTAAAGTACTTTGCACATGGCCCTGAAATTATGAGGTCTTGTTTTTATTATAAACATCACTGAAATTTTCCCCTTCATTATAGTCACAGCAGGCCACAGTCCACATCCAGTACGGGGGTGGGGGGGGGAGAGTCTCGGATCTGCCCTCCCCACACCACTGATGTTTTTAGTCTGAGGAAGGATGCAGAGGGCATGTCCATTAACTTCTGGACTTCTAGGTGAGGAGGTAAGACCTGGGGTCCTTGAGCGACTTCCCAACGCATGCAGTGAATGGGGTGACGAAACTAGCAGTGTACTTGCTCTATCGTACAGTTCTGCTGTTCTCCGTGGTAGAGGGAAAGGGAACATTGTCCCATGTGGAGCAAGGACCTCGGCTCGAATTTGTGCCTGCCGTGTCTGGCAGAGCTACCAGACTGGGACAGAGGAACTTTCTGAGCACCCTGGGGATGATGGGAGCAGGGTCAAGTCCTCACTCCTTGCTGGTCTTCTTGCCACTGTCACAGGGGAGGCTGAACACACTGCGAGGCATCTCAGGTCTCCTCGCTGTCCCAGTGCTGAGAAGTGTCCATCTTTGTGGTATGTCTTGCCAGTCCTTGTTACCATTCCTCCTGATATCTGGCTTTGTGTTTACAGGAGTTTCCCTGGGTGCCTGTGCAGCCAGCATGGATGAGCCTGGCCCTGAGGGCCTCACTTCCACCTCCCTGCTCGATCTTCTGTTGCCCACTGACTTTGAGCCACTGGACTTGGAGGAGCCCAGTGAGGCCATGGGCCTAGGCGCCGGCCTAGCCCCAGGCTCGGGCTTCCCCAGTGAGGACAGCGAGGAGTCCCGACTCCTGCAGCCACCACAGTACTTCTGGGAAGAGGAGGAACTGAATGGCACCAGCCTGGACCTGGGTCCCACTGCAGGTAGCTCTGCCCACATACCCTACGCAGGAGACCAGGAGTGAGCCATGTTGGCAGGGGCTGTGGGGCAGTTTCTGTTCCCGTCTTTTGCCCTCTGGTGTCTTCCATCCATCTGCCATCATGGCCACATCTCTGAGACTAAGTTTCTCTTAATAATAGCTACTGTTTACCGTGGCCTAGGCGCTGAGCTGGCCACATACAGCCTGGAGTACCAGTGCATGGAGCAAGCTGCAGTGCTTCAGGCTCTGGCCTCTGCACTGACATTCTTGGCTTGTGGGGCCTCCTTTGAAGACTAGGAAAAGGGAGCTGTAGTATCAAAATTCAGCCACAAATCTTTCTAAACAATGACATACTCAATAGACTTGTACCTGTGATTTAAAAAAGAGTTGGTTAAGAGTGCTGGCTGCTCTTCCAGAGGACCTGGGTTTGATTCCCAGCACCTACATGGTGGCTCACAGCTGTCTGTGACTTCAGCTTATTTATTTAACAAACTGATTTCTTTTTTCTTTTTTAGAAATTTCCTTTATTTTCATTTTATATATATGGGTGTTTTGCCAGAATGTATTTTTTCCTGTGCACCATGTGGGTGCCTGTTGGCCAAGGAGACCAGAAAATGGGGATAGATTCCCCTGAGACTGGATTACAGACAGCTGTAAGTCATCATATAGGTGCTGGGAAGCAGACCAGGTCCTCTGGAGGAGCAGCTGGTGCTCCTGACCCAGGCCTGAGCCACCTCTCTTGCTCCTCCCACCAGATTTTTAACAGTTGTATAGTTGCTCTCACACGGTTGTCAGATGGCCTGAGACCCTCCCCTCTTACAGCAGCAAATGTTCTCAAACTTTTTCTATTCTCCTGGTTATTTCTCTAGGATAGAGTCTAGAATGAAATCACTAGGTCAAGAGATGTCCCACTCAGCAACTGAAGACAGGGAACTCAGATAGTCCTAAGAGACTAAGAGAGTGGATTTGCAAGAGTCTGGCAGGAGGTGGGAGAATCACTAGGAATCCAGGGCAGGCCATGGTCGGGTACAAAGGAACCGGAAGGTGACCATCCCTGGCCTTCTTTCTGCTCCACATCCAGGATCCCATCTGCGGGTGCCTCATTGTCCTTGCTCCCTGCCTCTCACTGAGGAGCCTATTAGAGACAAGGCCATGAAATCCCAGGGCTGTGACTGATCAAGTCAGCTCCGGGCAGTGGCAGAGGAGAGTTTTAGACAGTTGGAAGACAAGTGGAATGACTCTTCTGTCAAGTATGTGGGTCTTTACAGGGGCTCTGGAAACCTCCCCAAAATAGCATCTAGGAACAGCACGTTTGCCTCAGAATGCACTTGCCAGAGGAACCGAGTTCTGGGGCTGGAGATGCTTCCTACCCTGAGTTCAGTTAGCCAGCTGTGATGGCCCTGGCAGTCCCTACACTCAGGCAGCTGATGCAGGAAGATGATGAAGTGGAGGCCAGCTTAGAGTACATAACAACTCTGACCTCAAAAAAGCCAAGGTCTGGAAATGAAACTCAGAGGTAGAGTTGCGCAAGGGCCTGTCTTCCATCTCTCGAACCCCATGAGGGGAGGATTTTGCTCAATTTGATAGAAAAAATTATAATGATCTTTGCAAATGGCCTGGCAAACTTAATATAAATAGAATGTATATTCATTAATAATATATGCATTGTCAAATATCTCTCTTTGTATGTACATGTATATATTCTGAACATAGATGGTATAATATATTTTATACAATATATTTTACATATAGAAATATCAAATATAGTTTTCAGGGCTGGCAAGATGGCTCAGTGGTTTAGAGCATTGACTGCTCTTCAAGAGGAACCAGGTTTGATTCCCAGAACCCACACAGTGGTTCACAACCAATCATCTGAAATCCCAGTTCCAGGGGATCCAACAGACATGGAAATGATGCATATACATGAATGTATGCACAACATTCATGCACCAGAAGCCTGGGGTAGTGGAGAGAAAGCAGATCTGCCATTCCAACCCTGTTCACTGACAGCAACCTGGTATCAGTGGAGATGCAAAGCCAAGCTCCATTTCCTCCTCTAGGACATGGGGTCCTCACCTTGCAGGGAGGTACAGCTTAAGCGACTGGTTCCCAGCACTCAGCTTGGCAGTGGGAAGCTCTAAGAATGGTTGTTGCTGTTACCACTTCCACAGTCTTTCCCTACTAAGGCCCTCATTTTTTCCCCTGTCACTGTGAAATCTTTGTATAGAAGAAAGAAAATATATCTGTCATTTATGAGCAGAAACATTTTTACACTTTGTCAACTGCTTTTTTTTTTAAGTTTTAAAAGATTTTTGTCTATTTACATGCTATGTATATGCCTGATTATGTATGTATACCATGTGTATGCAGTACCCAAGGAATCCAAAAGAGGGCATCATATCCCTTGGAACTGGAGTTACAGGAGGTTGTGGTCTATCCATGTAAATGCTAGGTATCTAACCCAAATCTTCTGAAAGAATAACCAGTGCTTTTAACTGCGGAGCTTGTGCTCCAGCCCCTTTAAGATGGTTTTAAGTGTTTTTGTTGCTTTCTGCTGCTTTGTGTTTAGGGAAGTTTTTCTCTCCCTGAGATAATCCACTGCTTTCCTGTGGTTTTACACTTTTATATTTAACTATTTTAGTGTACGGTGAGAGTAGAGGCCCATATTAGTTACTTTTCTTGTTACTACTGAGAAGCAATTTATTGGAGGGAGGGTTCATTTGGGCTCAGAGTTAAAGGGGATACAGCCCATCACGGTGTGTGTGTGTGTGAATGTAACAGGTGGCTTCATAGTAGCAGAAGTGTGCATCCGGGATACCTTACTTGTTCTTGAAGGAACAAGAGTGGAAAGGAAATGTCCAAGCCTGCCCCCCTAACAACACTCTTCCTCCAGCTAGGTTCTACCTCCTAAAGGTTTTACAACCTCCCAAAACAGTACCATCAGCTGGGGACCACATGTTCAAATGGAAGTTTATGGGGCCATTCCCATCCCAACAACCAGAGAGCCCCATTTCCTCTTTCTGTGTATGTGACTCATCATTTTAGCAGCCCGCCCTTGTCCTGTACTGGGCAGTCTGATGCCCTGGGCCCCTAAGGCTCTTTGTGCTGTAGAGAGGCAGGCAGGAGAACAGCAGACATGCTTGGGGCTGAGTCCTTGGGGTCACAGCAGAGCCTGAGTCCAAGGAAGGTTGTGTCTCCTCCCTGGGCTTCTCAGGACCTCTTGACAAGAGCTGTGCTCAGAATGGCTCACTTGGTCTCACTATCCTCTCATCTTTGACTCACTGAGTGATGATAACACAGTTCTTGCATGGCAGGAAGGGAAAACAAAGGCAGGCAACTGCATGTCTGCCCTCTTGACTGTGTCCTTCTTGGTGACCTTCTCTCTCCCTGATGTCTTCCCTGTCTATACCACATGACCCCAAGGAGTAGCTGTCTTCCTGTGTAAACACTCCTGGATGAACCCTGGTAGTATACAATGCAGTCTGCATCCAGCCCACCGGAAACTGGTCTCCACAGTGCAGTCACTCCCTCCCCTGCCCTCTGCTGCCTGGCAGAGCTGAGCTGATAGGCTGCCCAGGGGCTCTCCTGTCACTAGCACCAACCCTAGTAACCTTTCTAACTGGCAGTGGCTCAAGCCTGCTCCTTAAGCCTCTAGCTCTATTCTTCCCACTCCATTAGCCCCAGACACTCTTTTGTACCCTGGCCTCCTAGTTGCTAGGTGACCATCCTTCACTACCCAGCTCAACAGGGGACAGTCACTCTGTCCCTGAATAGATGCTGGGACTGTGATGCTGATAGTTCCCTGTTTATGATGTGTAGCCTGGCAGGTAACATGGTGCTGGTGTCCCATGCCATCCCACTCACCACTGCTGTGTGAAAGTACCCCACTTTCCAATCCACCTGCTGGAAAGGTATCTCTACCTGCCATTAGCAGCCCCTATAGAGATAGGGTCTGTGCTGGCAATGGGTAGGCAGGCTGATATTCAGGACCCAAAGGGCAGGGTATCACTCATCACCATTGCCCTGTTCTGCTCTTCCTCCTGAGGAGTCAGAGTCCTACCCCCCCCAGGCTTGAGGAGGTTAGCTGTCTCAGAGCCGTTCTTCATATCAGATTCCTTCCAGAAGAGAAGAGTGGGGTGGGATGGAGGTGTGAGCATCTCCACACCCCCAGCAAGCTCGAGGTGGAGTTAAAGCAAGATCAGTTCATTCCCAACTGCTAGTGAGAAACAACAGCTGTGGTTTTGTCCAGCCTTAGCTACTTTCTGTTGTAAGATTAGAAAGATGTAGAAGCCAGACCTCCATGGTGGAAAGGCTCCATGTGGGAGGGCTTTGGGTCTCACGGTCCTATGGCAGAACAAAGCTGGAGAGGGCAGGCCTGAGCTGCTGTGTGACACTCATGTGTGATAATGACACTAAGCCATGCAGAAGGTGGAGATTCAGCTCTCATCATTTAGTAAGGGCCTGCTTCCCCCCCCCCAAGACAGGGATTCTCTGTATTGTTTTGGAGCCTGTTCTGGGACTCGCTCTATAGACCAAGCTGGTCTCGAACTTACAGAAATCCTCATGCCTCTGCCTCCAAGTTCTGGGATTCAAGGCATGTGCCACCAATGCCTGGCAAGAGCCCACTTTTAGTACTGTCATAACCACACAATTAAACCCTCTCCTTCCCCTTAGGTAGCCCACACTGCCAGAACTCACAAGTCTCCTGCCTTAGCCTCCTGAATGCTGTGGTCACAGGTGCACAACCCCACACAGCTGGCTTCTTTGCAATAAATTTCAAAGTGAGTTTCAGAGGGTTATTCAGACCATGACAAATCTCAAGATTGCCCATGCTGTCACTTTCTACACACTTCTTTTTCTGTAAGACAGGACCTTCATTAGACACTAAGGTCCCAGAGAAGAAGTCAGAATCCTGCCAGAGAGGGGATGGATGGCCTCTGGAGGCCAGCAGGTCAGGGAAATCACAATCACACAGATTCACAGACTCTGGAAAGGGGACTCTGGGCTTATGAGATAAGGAGCAGGCCCACAGTACCAACAAGAGACACAATGTGCCAGCCTGGGCTGTCTGGGCCATTCTGATCCATCTTGTTCTGTTGGCTTCAATTTGGTAGCCTGCTCAGAAAAGTCATTGTCCCTTCCTTTAGTGATCACCATAGAAAGTGGCTCTGTGTTCCCAGGACCAGGAGAGGGTCAGATTGGTTCAGATTGGGTCCTGAACTCTGCCTTTCCTGCCCTGAGATCAGAATTCTCTGATTTGGCAAGGACTGGGGTAAGCTACTCCTAAAACTAGTGGGTGGTTTAACTCCAAGAAGAGGGGAGGTATGTCCCCAAAGGGGAAGTGGGGCAGTGGAGGGGGCACGGACAGCAGTGCCTTGGGTAGACATATGATTCATAAGGGCTTTCACTTTGAGCATCTCATGGATTGACACAAGGGCAGCCACTATCACTGCTTTATAGTTAAGAAAACTGGGTCAAAGATGTAAAAGTGGCACTATATTACTCCAAGAATAAGTGGCAGAGCTAAACCTCAAATCAGCCACCCTTCCCTAGATGGAATCATTCTCACTAGACTTCTTTAATTACGCCTGCCTGGAACGGAGCTTGTAGAAACCAGACTCCAAGGCAGCTGTCTGCTGGGACCTGGAGGTGGTTTCCTACCGCAAATCCTCACTGAGCCTTAGCTGTTGCTGCATGGTCTGACCCTGCAGTTACTGTACCCGCATGAGTCCATTCACTGGGATGGACAGGCCCATAAGGCAGAGCCAGCTGCCAAGCGCTGAAGAGAACACTTGCACCCTGACTGCAGGAATAAAGCTCTTCATTTTTAGCTTGTAATAAATGCTAGCATATAAACCTTTTAAAATGCAAATAAAAGAAGAAAATAGAATTGGCCTACATTCTCATCACCTAAAGTTACTGAACAGTATCATGTTGGTGTCTCTTCAGACTTTATTTCCCTTATAGGAAATAGATTTTGAAAAGGTTTTGGCCCTCAACAGAGCTGTAGTACACACACTTTGGGGTCTAATCATCAGCATCAATGTCCCAAGCCAGCAAGCACTCCTGCAGCTCCACAGTGAGGGCTGATGGTGTCCAGGGTCCAGTGAGGCACTGCTACTCCTCAGCAGCCTTCTACTGCAGGGAGCTGGGGCTGCGAGGCTTTGCTTTGGAGTCAGGGTCTCATTCAGTCCAAGGCTGGCCTTGGACTCCAGCAATTCTCCTGCCTCAGCAGAGGTGAGCCACTGAGCCACCTGTCTGTGGGCTCTAAGCTTTCACGTGTGACCTGAGCTGTGGCAGATCCTGAAATGGAAGTGTGAACCCCTTGATTGATTCCAGGGATAGAGTTCTAGGTTTAGAGTTTTAAATTGTATTACACCTTTACATATTTATTTTGTGTGCATGTATGGGTTTTTTTGCATGTTCATGCATATGCAAGCATGTTTGTGTGCGTGTAGGGGTTAGAAGACAACTTCCTGGAGTCAGTACTCATCTTCCACTTTGTGGTCCTGGGATAAGACTCAGGCTTGGTGGCAAGTGCCTTCACCCATTGACCCATCTACATGCTGTAGGCTTTTTTCTTTTCTGTGCTGGGGAGGGAGCCTAGGACCTCTTGCATGTAAGGCCAGTGCTCCACTCAGTGAAACCCCAGCCTTGGCTTCTATTTCTTCAAATACTGTTGAGGCTGGTCATTAGAAAGTTGGTTTAGTTATAGTGATGGCCTCTCTCCTTTGTCCCTATGTTCTATACAATCTCTTTTGGCCTTTGGGTATTTCCATGTTAACACTCAGCTGGCTGGCAGGTGCGTTAAGGGAACGATTTTCAGGGATTTGACATTAACAAGAAGGGACATTTAAAGTGAACTTTCAAGGTCTCTAGCCCTGTTGGCTGTTTTCATTCCAGGCCTTGATTAGGGAGGTCAGTCCATTAATATTTCAGCTAATGCCAAATGTCTTTAGCACAAACACTCTGGCCTGGGGAGAGGGACAGAATAAGGTTCAGCACCTATAGTACGTGGAGGGAGGGCTTGTGCAAAGCTCAGATGAAGCAGAGGAAAGACATACGGCATGGTATATTTAGAAAGCAAACACCAGCACAGTGCTGGGGTTAAAAGACAGAAATAGAAAGGAGGAGGGAGCAAGCCACTGGAGGAGAGCAGAGTTCACAGAGCCCGCTGGCTGCCTGTGAGCCCATAGCATCTCCAGGAGCTGCCATGTGGCGCCTGCTCTGCCCCAGGGAGCCCCCAGCTGGAGCATCACACACCAAGGCCAGAAATCACCCCACACACACTGTTGGGTCTCTGCTCTTACATTTAATGGTGTTGAATTCGAGCGTGGGGGTGCACACCTTTAACCCCAGCACTCGGGAGGCCAAGGCAAAATCTCTTGAGTTCAAGGCCAGCCTGGCCTACACAGTGAGTTCTAGGACAGTCAGGGCTACACAAAGAAACCCTGTCTCGAAAAACAACCACAAAACAAAACAAAACAAAAACCCATGGGGTTTCCGAAGACAGGGATATCAACAGGGAAGCTTGAAGATAAGAATAAGTCTAGTTGTTTGGATCCAGCATAAAGATGGTGAAATTGGAAGCAATTCAGAGAATATGTAAATTTCTCCCAGAGTGTAGGATACTTAACAGGTGGTTCTCACTAAATAAAAGAGAAATTGGCCTAAGCTACAAAGCATTCCAGTTGGGATAAAGAAGACAGGAGGAAAGAAGAGACAGCAGGAGAGAAAGGCTTTTTAAAGGAGGCCAGGAAAGTTCCAGAAGGTAATTAATTGCAGCCAGCTACCCTGCCCGAGGGTGGGGCTTTCAGCCCATGTGGCTGGGTCCCCATGCCAGTGGTGACTGTCACAGCTGTCTCTGCAGCCACTGCCCTCTTTCAATGGGTACAGGTAGATCTCTGGGAAAGCAAAAGCAGGCATTCGCTGCTTTTCCTGTCACTATAACAAAATGCACGACAAAAGCAACTTGCAGGAAGGGAGGGTGCAGTTGCTCTGGCGAGGAGGGCATGGTGGCAGGAAGCTAAAGCATCTGGTCACATTGCTGTGTGGTCAGGGATGCTTCAGCTTGGTTCACTCTTAACTTTTTATTCAGGCCTGGACTCCTGCCCACGGGATAGTTTGGCCAAATTTAGGGTGGTTCTTCCCACCTCATTTAGGCCAATCTAGACACACCCCCACAGACATGTGGTTTATTTCCATGGTGGTTCTGAATCCCATCAGGTTGGCATATAAGAGGCTCCCTCTCATTTGTTACACTATGATGTCATCTTGGGAACACGATCACACTGTGGAGGGTGGGTGTGGGATACATAGACCCTAGGCCATTTCCCGAGGTGTGGACTCCCAGAACTATGGCTCCTGCTTGAACCTCTCTCTGAAGCAGCCCCTTCTGCACTGCGGCTGTGGTCTGAGATAGGAATACAGTGGTTAGGGAAATGACAACTGGTAACTCCTCATGTGGGTCCCAAGTCTGGATGTTGAACGAAATGACTCTGAAGTGACTGACTCCACAGAACCCAGAGCTTCACCGTGTTGACAAGCTTCTTCACACTCAAAGGCCACGTTTTCCACTCCTGGGCTCCCCTTCTGAGAAGCAAGGGTTTGGAAATCACATTGTCTAGGACCTAATCCTAGACGAGTTAGTTTCAAATTACAGCCACTAGGTGGCGCTGTTCATTAGCAGTTCCAGCAGAAAGTCGGGAGCCTTTGTACCGTTAGAGACTGCTTAGGGGGTGTCTGATCATTCAGGGCCTGCTGTGTCTTGTGACCTAGCATGATCTTATTAGGATGGGTCAAGTCTGAGAGATCATTCACCTCTCTTCAGTGGTCCTCACTCTGTGGATAACTTCTTGGGCACAGGCATCCTGGGAACAGCTCTTTGTCTCCTGGGCAGCCCTACTAGTCAGCTGTGGATGCATCTGGGTGTCTTGGGTACTCTGATGTGTCTTCAAACTCAGGCAGGAACTCCAGTGACCTGAAGCTCGGTACCTGGAGCAAGACAGTCAGGGCCAGCCTGGAACTGCTGCAGTTCACAGACATGGCCCTAGAGGGCGACGGCGTGCTGTGTCTGCAGCTCTTCCTCTGGCTGTGGCAAGTTCTTTGCAGTGCTAGTGATGGGATGGATGGAAGAGCCTTGTGCCTCCTAGGCCAGGGTCTTCACCTCTTCTCTCCAGAATTCTTTCATCCGTTGCCATAGGCACCCCTTCTCGATTGCTTTAGCATTTACAAACCCGATTTTCATCCCAATCTAGATCATTTTGCTCTGCCAGACCCTCTACTACCTCCTAACAATCTCACCCCACCATGGAGCTCAGCCACTAGATCTCCACACCAACCCATGAGATCCCAACTTGTCTTGGTCTGCTCTACTGCAGTGATGAACACCATGGCCAAAGCAACCTGGGGAGGAAAGGGTTTATTTGGCTTCCACTTACACATCATAGTTCATCCTTGAAGAAAGTCAGGGCAGGAACCATGGAGGAAGCTGATTACTGGCTTGCTCAGCCTGTTTTCTTACACAATCCAGGGCCACCAGCCTAGGGGTGGCTCTTCTTACAATGGGTGGGGCCCTCCTTCCCACATGAAGAAAATGCCAGCAGAACAATCCACTGGAGGCAATTCCTCAGTTGGTTCCCTCTTCCCAGGTGACTCTAAGTTTGTGTCAAGTTGACAGAGACCACCCAGCACACTGCCAAATCAAGTTAATTCTCCTGTGACCTGTTCAGCCCTCACAGGCCATCAAACACCTCTCAGACCTGACTCCCGCAATAAAGCCTGTCCGTTCTCTATTTTCTTCCAGCCTCTAGTATTCATAGAGACCTCAGTCAGTGATAACTAAGTGTCTACTAGGGACTGGTTTCCTTTGCATTGCTTCAAGTCATGTAAATTTGTCTACTCAGTCCCTTTGCTTCCTATGCCCCTTCCCACAATGCACCTTCCTCCTACCACACCACAAGCTGGGTTGTGGGGAGCTCTTTAACTTAAGAATCCTTCCTGAATCCTGCAGTCCAGAGGCAGCACACTCCTAATCCCATAGGTTACTGTATGCTGTTAGTAAGGTCCTGTCTGCATGGTGAATCTTAGCTTTTCCCTTCCTCTAGTTTAGGGGTTGGACCTAAGGGCTGTCTTCTCTCCCTTCCCAATGCAGAACAAACTGCCTGGTCTGGGAACATAGCTCAGTGGTAAGAGCACTTTCTAAGCATGTCTGAAGCCTGGAGTCCACCCCACCATGAGAGAGAGAGAGAGAGAAAGAGAGAGAGAGAGAGAGAGAGAGAGAGAGAGAGAGAGAGAGAGAGAGAGAGAGAGAGAGAGAAGGAGGGAGGGAGGGAGAGAAAGAGAGAGAGAGAGTGAGAGAGAGAGAGAGAACATGTTCATGTGTGTACATTTGGTACATATGTATAGTGTATGCATGTGGAGGCAGATGTTGATATTGGGTGTCTTCCTCGATCATTCTCCACCTTATTACTATTTCCTTTTTCTCTTTTGAGGTGGGGGTCTCTGAATCCAGAGCTCAGTGATGGCTAGGCCAAATGGCTGGTGATCACCAGGAATCTACCTATCTCTGCCTTCCCGGCCCTGAGATTGCAGATGTTCATCATCAAACTTGGCCTTTACAAATTTAGTTTTATAAGTGTATGTGTGTGCTTGAGTATATGCATGTGCCCACAGGGGCCAGAAAAGGGTGTTGTATTTTTCTGGACCTTTTGGACAGTTGTAAGTCCCTGATGTGGGGGCTGGGAACTGAACTGCTGAACTCTGGAATAGCAGCCAGTGCTCTTAACTTCAGTCTCTCCAGACCCACACCTATCTTTTTATGTGGGTGCTATAAATTCAAACACAAGCCCTTGTGGTTGAGTGGCAAACCTCCTGTTTCTGCTTTCTGAGCTACAAAGACACAAACAAGCCATTACTTCTATCTCCTGTTTCTATGGAGACACTTAATGCATGTCCCCCTTGTTATTATGGTCTGTATCCCCTCAAATTATGAGTCAAACAAATCTTCCTTTTAAGTTTTTTCTGGTCATGTTTTTGGTCACAGCAACAAGAAAAGTGACTATACATTATTGTAACTAGTTTCCTAGTCTCATCTAGTTTTGTTTGGGAGATTTTATGTATTTATTTATTTATTTTCGAGATAGGATTTCTCTGTATTGTTTTGGAGCCTGTCCTGGAACTCACTCTGTAGCCTAGGCTGGCCTCAAACTCACAAAGATCCACCTGCCTCTGCCTCCCAAGTGCTAGGATTAAAGGCATGTGTCACCAACACCCGGCTAGATTTTATTTATTTTTATTTTATGTGTATGAGTGTTTCGCTTGCACATATATCTATGTACCATGTGCATGCAATATCCTTGAAGGGCAGAAGAAGATGTTGGGTCCTCTGGAACTGGAGTTCTAGATGGTTGTAAACTGCTATCTGGGAATCTAACCAATGGTCTTAACACCAAGCCATCTCTCCAGCCCCCAAATTTGTATATTTTTTTTTATTAACATAAGGGAAAAGGTAAACAGCCAGCTCCCTGTGTCCTCGTGGGCTGGCTTCATTCTCTTTCTCAGCTTACTTCCTGCTCTCATCCAGTTATCTGGTGTCCCTGTGTCCTTCCATCCCCATGGAAACACCACCCTTTTATCCTCAGTCCCACTTGGAACCACTGTTTGCACAGGGGTCACCCCACCCATGGCTGATGAAGCAAGCCTGTGAGTTAGTTTTCCATCTTTCCATAGACTACGTCTTCCCAGACCTGACTGAGAAGGCAGCTTCCATGGAAGATCCAGGCCAGGCTCAAGACCTGCCAAACCTCCCCTCCACCCTGCCCAAGACGGGTCTTGCTGAGCCTCCCTGGCATTTGCCTCTGGAGGAGGAGGAGGAAGAGGAAGAGGAGGAAGAGGAAGAGGAGGAAGAAAAGGAAGAGGAAGAGAGGGAGAAAGAAGCAGAGGAGGAGGGGGAGCTGCTCCCCGTGAGCGGGTCCCCAGAAGGAACCACCGTGCAGGCCCATGACTCTTTACCTAGTGTCAGCAGCACCAGCAGCCAGGGTCCTGGGGCCACCAGACACAGGCAGGAGGATTCTGGGGACCAGGTCACATCAGGCATGGAGGTGGAGGGCAGTGTGAAGGCCACCTTGTCAGTGCCCTCGGTTACCACAAGTACAGTGTCCCTGGGGGATCAGAACTATAGCCAGGAGTTTCCGGGCACCGAGTGGCCAGCTGGGGGCCTGGGGGTACAGTCTGAGGTCACCCGGGGAGCTGGTGAGGAGGCCACCCCAGGAGCAGCTGACTTAGATGGCCAGCAGGGGGCACTGCCATCTTCCTCATTCCCGAAAATGGTGGCTCCAAGTGGGACTGAGGTCCCCAGTGAGGGTCACCTTTACCCCAGGGCCCCAGACTCTTTCCCACCTAGACCCCAAGACACAGAGTCAACCCCTTCCTCTGCTTCGTGGGGACAAGAAGGTCTCAGTGAGCAGCCCCTGGAGGGTCAGGCAGCTGAAGCTCACTCACTAACACCGTGGGACTCTACTCAGGTAAGACGGACGGACAAGCTGCCCTCCGTCTGTAAGAATACCTACTGTCCCCTGGGCATTACAAACAGTAAAGCCTCTGGACAGGCGAAGCCTCTCTTTTCATTTATGACACCCCGCTTAGTCTTATGCACATGGGGTGGGCTCCCTGGCATGGCAGCTCAGGCCTGCACCTCCTCCTGCTCTCCAGAGGCCTCTCCTGAGGCCTTGGTGCCCTGCTTTCTGTTTCCTGCACAGGTGATCTGCAAGGATTGGAGCAGCCTGGCTGGGAAGAACTACATCATCCTGAACATGACAGAGAATGTAGACTGTGTGAGTGCTGAGCTAGCCACGTGGAAGGGCCCGAGGGGCAGAGGGAGGTGCCACCCCAGGGCTCTTGCTGGAGAGAGGACAGCCCAGTCCTGAGCGGAGCCAGCATCTACTTAGGGAAAAACAAAATGAGGTCTTTCCTACTTAAAAATTCCAGCGCTCTTTTCCTCCTTGCTTCCGTAGTTTTGGATTTTGTTTTTTCTTTCTAGCCCGGGTCAACCCCAACTATACTATGTAGCCAAGGGTGAGTTTGAACTTCTGATGCTCCTGCCTCCACCTCCCCAATGCTGGGATTGCAGGACCTGGTTTTATGCAATGTTAGGGACCAGACTCAGGGTCTCGTGCCTGCTAGGTAAACACTGCACCAACTGAGCTGCATCTCTGGCCCCTCCCTCTGTTTAGTTTGAAGGGATTTTTTGTTCTTGTGTGCTACATGCCTTATTCTCTAATGAGAGCAATACCTATTCCTTTTGTCTGTAGGGTTTTGTTGAGACAGGATCTTGCTATATTGGCCAGGATAGCTTGGAATTTCTGGGTTCCTTCAAAGCTCCCACACCCATCTTCCAAGTGCTGGGAGTATAGTCCAGAACCATTGTTGTCCAGCAATATTTTTTTTAAGAGCTGTCTTCATGTGGGGTGTAGTGACACATGCCTGCAATACCAGCACTGTGGCATCTGAGACAGGGGAGTCAGAGGTTCAAAGCCAGTTTGAACTACATAGTGAGATTCTGTCTCAAAAAGGGTGTTTACCCATATCCTACTTGCTTTTTTATTTGTTCTTAAGCTTTTTATAAGGAACATATGTTGGTGTTTGTTCATAGCTACCTGGGTAAGCATCAAAAGACTGTTTGTGTGTGTGTGTGTGTGTGTGTGTGTGTAAGAGAGAGACAGACAGACAGACAGACAGAGATAGAGACAGAGACACAGAAGTGCCCTCAAAGCCTTGCATAGCTCATGTGCTAGGCCGTCAGTCATTGAACCAGCCATGCATGGGCCCCCTGATGGGCTGTGAAGCCTCCATGTGGTAAAGATGGTGTCCTGTCTTATTCTATTGGTGATAAAACATCCAGACAGAAAGCAGCTGAAGGAAGGAAGACTTTGGCTTTACACTTTCAGCTCACAATCTGTCATTGGGGAAAGTCAGGGCAGGAACTAAAGCAGGAACGAAAGCAGAACCCATGCCGGACAGTGGTGGCACTCGCCTTTCTTCCCAGCACTTAGGAGGCAGAGGCAGGCAGATCTCTGCGAGTTTGAGGCCAGCCTGGTCTACAGAGTGAGTTCCAGGACAGCCAGAGCTGTTCCACAGAAAAACCCTGTCTTGGGGTGGGGGGGAGCAGAACCTATGAAGGAATACTGCCCCCTTGCCCCTGCTCCCAGATTTTTTTATACAGCCCAGACCACCTGCCTTGGGGAAAGGTGCAGCCCCCAGTGGCTGGGTCCTCCTGTACCAATAAGACAACCCCTCTCAGACATGCCTACAGACCAACATGATTTAGGCAATTCCTCAACTGAGGTTCCTCCTCTCATACCTCAGGCTGACAATACTAGCCAGGACTATGGCTCCTAGGCTGGTGACCTGGCTGTACTATTACTTCATTTGGAAGTCTCTAATGTCAGTGGCATCAGGTCTTTCCTCTAGGGGTGACTAGACTGTTCCACTAGAAATATGAACAGCCATTATCAGTGTTCTGGGAGCCAAGGCAGGGCAGAGGTTGGGCATCTCTATGTAACAGATAAGCTTACATGAACACCAGTGCTCATTAACTCTGGATTGCAGGATGGATAACTCCCCAAACAGTCCTCTGTCACTCTGTTTTACTCTTGAAAACATGAACTCTCAGGGCTAGGGTGTTGGTCTGTGTACTGCTCAGCACACACCAGTCCTTTGGGTTGTCCCTAGAATGGTGTGTGTGTGTGTGTGTGTGTGTGTGTGTGTGTGTGTGTGTGTGTGTGATGTTAGAAAACAAAACAGAAAAGAGAAGATGCACTTCTTCAGGCAGAGAGATGGTTTGCTATTGTATTCATCTCCAACCACCACTTGTAGACTTCATTTCTCTCTCATCTAGTAATCCATTATTAACTTTTGACCTGTGTTTGAAGAGAATGGGACAGTGTGTCAAAAAAGTGATAGGCCACACCCAGTTCCTTGTCTTCAGGAAAAGACAAGGAGGAATGTGTCTGCTGCCCCTCAGAGACGGTTTTATGAAATGCAGCTGAGGTTTCAGAATTGTGCATTTGAGATCTGCAGACAAGGCAGTTTCTCCTACTTTCTACCTAAGACTTAGGAGGCAGGAAGGGAGCCAGCAGGGATCAGCAGGCACAGGTGCAGACTGGTGAAACAGTAAATGTCAAGCTGATCCTGGAGTTCACGACGCCAAGGGAACCTTTGCTGTAGAGATGGAGGGGCCAATCCTGCTGCTTGGCACAAGAAGTACTAGGAAAAGAAACGTTTGGGCAGTTGTCAGGGAAGATCAGAGAGTTCTGGTCTTTGCTTTAATGAAGAGGGCTGGATTACCAGCAGGGCTGACCCAGAGGAACAGCTACTGTCCCAGAATCTGTGATTGAGTGAGTCCAGGATGTTAGCCCACATCTCAGATGGGGAAGCTGAGGTTCAGAATGTTGCTGAGGTCAGAGCTAAGAAACTGCAGCATTTGAACCCTGGCACATTTAGTTCCAAAGCCAGGGATCTCCCTCCCATAGCTAATTCTGAGTCTGACAGACTCTGCTACCCTGCAAAGAGTGGCTGGCACATGTGTGGCAGAACAACTGAGGGCTGCAGAGTTCCAGAACAGCAGGCAGAAGCCTGCCCTGCCCTCCCACATCAGTGAACACTGACCACTTGAACCTGGGCTCGCCTTACTGTTGTGGGACAGAACTGCTGACCAGAAAGCTCGAGAGTGCCTAGACCTGAGCCGCACTGGGCATTCACTATGCTAACAAGGAACAAGCCCAGTATAAAAGTCAGCCTGGTGGATTTCAGGTTGGCATGATAACCAAGGGGTAGGTTCTTCTCTGCCTCAGGTGTCATGAGGAAGGCAAGCTTTCTGACAGCCCAGCCCCTCAGCACTCTAGAGAGCGGAGCATCTGGGAGAGGGGTCTAGCTGGAACTCTTGGGAGAAATGGAGTCGAGGTTTTTCACCCACAAGAGGGAGAAGGGTCTGAGGACCAAAGGAGGGTCTCTTTTACAAATGGCAGGCATGAGCCTCGAGGCAGCAGCCTGGCCTCTAGACCTACTATTCTAAGTTCCTGTGCAGAGCTGGGTTCGTTTTCATGTTACATTCTGTAATTGTATTTGACACTATTATCTAAACAGTGAGGTAGAGTCTGAGGGGAAAGAAACTGCCTCGCCTTGCTTCGTCTCACCCCCCTCCCCCTTGACCTGTTCCCACTCTTGGCCATTCCTATTGATTTTTCAAGTCCCTGTTGTAAACACACTCCTGTCACTCTCTCCAGGCTCAGTGCTGGCCACTTGGTGAGATGACCAGCAGAGGAGCCCGCTCACTGTTCTCAGCCTCCCTGCTCCCTGGTGGCTTTTGTGACTTAGCGTTGTGTCTTCCCCAGAACTGCACACTTGCCTTGGGCATTATCGGCCTGCTTCCAGAGGCCTGGATCCTGCAAACCCCAGTTAAGGGTTTGTCATTGTCAGTGGACCCATCCATGTCTCCTCCACCTGAGTGGCTCTGGAGCAGGCTCACACCTTTACCATGATCCATGTGAACCAACAAGCTGTATTTGTCTATACCCTGCTCTCAGGGGTCCTAGAGCTGACCAGGCTAGCCAGAGGACCGTTTAGGCCTTTGGGAGATGGGTTGAGGGCAGATGGGGTCAGGATACCATCATTCCTGTCATTCCTTGAGCTTGGTTCCTCTGAACCCCTAGGAAGTGTTTCGGCGGCATCGGGGACTACAGCTCCTAGCCCTGGTGGAGGAGGTTCTGCCACGTCACCGCAGTGGCCACCGTGGGGACTGGCACATCTCTTTGAGCAAGCCCAGTGAAAAAGAGCAGCACCTGCTGATGACACTTGTGGGAGAGCAGGGTGAGCTGTCCTACCACAGGCTCTACGGGGGTCTCAGGAAAGAGCAGATAGACTGTAGAGCCAGGAACCCCAAATAGTGGCATGCCACTGTAGGACTCTGGGTGGAGTGATGCCTGGGTTCTGATGATACAGAGACAGCTATAAACATCACACACTCTGATGGGGGGGGCCCTTGAACTGTACAGGTGCCTTCTAGCATCACACCTGTCATATGGTGTCCTAGTGAATCCAACTTGGTGGGAAAAGGTTGACAGGGAACATACATGGGTTCGAGGTTCTCCATGATTAGAACCAGAAGTGTAGCAGAGAAGGTTCATACAGGCTGCCCTAGGAAGGGTTAGGTGATGTGCAGACACCTCAGAGATGTTCTGGTGACAATGGCATTTCTTCCAGGGGTGGTACCCACTCAAGATGTCCTTTCCATGCTCAGTGGCATCAGAAGGAGTCTGGAGGAGGTAAGTGTACCAGGACTTGACTTGGTGGCCACTGCAGCCTCCTTTCCCATTCCTGATCTCAAAAGAGCTGAAAGAACTCACAGCCTGCTCCAGGAAAGGGGTGTGCCTCAGGGCCCTGGCCACCCCCTGATATAAAGATCAGGATGCAGGAAACCAATTGAGCAAAGGACACCCTCAGGCCATAGTGGGAGTGGCCATGGGAGAAGGGTTTAAGTGGGACAGTGTCTGAAGTATCATGCAGAGCCTAACGGAGGGGGGAAGGATAGGCCCTGCCTCTGCCAGTGCCCCTCCAGGGGAACCTGAGGCAGTGGGGGATGTGTGAGCTGGGAAACATTCCTCCATTGTTGGTGGCGGCCCTGATTAGGTGTGGTCTTCTGGCCCCTGCGAGGCTACAGAACATACATGCTGGAGGTCCTGCCCCTGCTTTCTTTCCCTGACCCATGACCTGTTCAGTGTTCCCTTTGGAGGGTCTCTGCAGTGTTTAACAATGCCAAGATGTCACAATACAAAGGTGCTATGTGTTTCTGGGTTTATGTTCAATGTTTACACGGTCCAGACTACACTGGGCTCTCCCTTAATCTCCTCTTCTATTCTGTGGAGTTCTAAGGATTAAATGAAGAGAGAGCTGAAGCCCAGAAAGGTAAAGTACCTTTGCCTGGGATCACCAGGTAGCAAGGCCCGAGCTTGCTGCACTGCTTGAACGAATCCCAAAGCTCTTGTCAGTCTCAAAAAGCTGGGCTCATGAACACAGATGGGCAGTGGAAACTGGCAAGGCTTTCACATAATGCAGGGGAGAGCTGAAGCCCAGCCTCTGCCCCAGAGCTCTCCTTGTGTGTGATGTTTATAACAGCCCTCACCTTCCTCAGTTCCCTTTCACCTGAAGCTGCTCTGTAAGGAACTTTACCCAGGCAGAGTAGAGGAGGTGCATGCCACCTGTGATCTTAACATTGGGACAGGGAAGACCCTGGGCACGCTCACTGGGCTGCAGCTGGCATCCCCACATGCGCGCCCCCCCCACCCCGGTGATGCCAAGCTGCCTGGATGACACCACCTACCCCTAAGGTGGAAGCTATGCTTCAGGACACCAACTTGGAGGGGTGGATTTGAAATGTCTCCCAGATACCTGTTTGCTTTGTGTAATTGATGGAGAGAAGTGTGGAGGTGCCATCTATTTGGGTCACGATAGTCAACATGGAGAACAGCTGGGCAGGGCAGAAATCAGTGAGGATGTGAGGGGACTTAGATGTGGCCATTGGAAGAGCTTGGGGCTGTTTTTTTTTTTTTTTTTTTTTTTTTTTTAAAGATGTATTTATTATGTAGACAGTGTTCTGTCAGCATATATGCCCACAGGCCAGAAGAGGGCACCAGATCTCATTATAGATGGTTGTGAGCCACCATGTGGTTTCCAGGAAGAGTGCTCTTAACCGCTGAGCCACCTCTCCAGCCCAGGGGACTACTCTCAGATGAACCAACAGGGACAGAATAGTATGCCCTTCAGCACAGGTCCAGGTCCCAGGCCTGTGGGGGCTCGGGCTCCAACTCCACCCTTGTATTGTTAGTAGCTCTCAGGACTTTTGCTGAGGCCCTATCCCCCAATTCCCCATTCCTCAGATTGGCATCCAGAACTATTCTACTACCAGCAGCTGCCAGGCTCGGGCCACTCAGGTGCGCAGTGACTACGGGACGCTTTTTGTGGTGCTGGTGATCATCGGTGTCATCTGCTTCATCATCATTGTGCTTGGCCTACTCTACAACTGCTGGCAGCGTCGGCTGCCCAAGCTGAAACACGTGGTGAGTAGGCCTCGTAGGGCTTGAGAAGGGTGGAGTGCTGTCAGTATCTGCCAATGCCAATCAGCAGCCTCACCTGGTGACCTCTACCAACTGAGTTGTGCTCACTGCCAGACTGGACCTGTGTCCACCTCTCTGAGGCCGGCTGGTACTGTGGCTTTCTTTGTGAGAAGGTACACAGTGTGTGTGCATGCTGGTGTCACCAGAGGGTCCCTCTTCTTCTCCAGCTCCTCCTATCCCCAGCACCCCTCGATTCAGGGCTTAAGAACAAGAACTCCTGCAACCTACAGTAGAGGAAGGGGTCAGGCCCTGGTCATCATATCCAGCTCTGAGTTTCAGGGAGTCTCATATCTATAATGAGTTGCTGGGAGGGATCAAGTGACACCAGGGAAGTCACAGGGTTTATGGTGCAGAGAATAAGGCTAGAGCTGTAGAAACTGTCTACTGGGTCCCAGAGGGCACCCCTGGGGCGTGTCGTGGCCAGCCACCACATGTGCTCAGCTCTTTCTCCCGCTGCCGCAGTCGCACGGCGAGGAGCTGCGCTTTGTGGAGAACGGCTGCCACGACAACCCCACGCTGGACGTGGCCAGCGACAGCCAGTCAGAGATGCAGGAGAAGCAGCCCAGCCTGAACGGCGGTGGGGCTCTCAACGGCCCGAGCAGCTGGAGCGCGCTCATGAGCAGCAAGCGCGACCCTGAGGACTCGGACATGTTCGAGGAGGACACGCACCTGTGAGCGCAGGGCCACGCGCAACTGCGCGGGACTACCTGATGCCGCGGCCCCGTGCCCCTCCCGGCCCTCCACTCAGGGTCATTACGCTTCCCCACCGCAGCAGGCGACCACGGCGCATCTCCCACCCCGTCCCGCCCGGCCCCGAGCGCTGCCCGAGGGCGGCCCGCTCCCCGCGCCCGGACTCCATTAAAGCCGCCAAGACACACGGGCCGCTCCGCCTCCACGCCTGTTTCTTGCTTCCCGGGGGCCGCGCTCTGGGTGGTGGTAGGGACCGGGAAGAGTAGGCGGGCCATGAACGGCCACCCGGGCGGGCGGACAACCGTGGGGTTGTGGGCGTGGCTAGATCGTGTGGGTGGAGTCTAGGGAATGTTTGTCCTCCGGGTGGAACCCAGGCAGGGGGGACTGACCCTGGAGCAGGCAGGGAAAAGCCCTAGAGGCGAGGCGCCGGCCTTGTGGGCGGGGCCTAAGCCGCACAGGTATCAGGATGGTGGGCGAGGTTAAGGGGGTCTGCGAGTCTGGCCTGGGGGAGGTGCTGTCCTCAGGGCTGAACCGGGGCTAGGTGGGCGGGGCCTGGGGCGGACGGCCCTTCGGGTGAGGCTCTTCTAGAGAAGCAGGGCCTTGGTAGTGAGCTATCCTCTGGCGAGTGGGCGGAACCTAGACTTGAGTTGTCCTGTAGGCGTGTGGGTGGGGTCCAGAATAGAGGTCCCCTAGAGGCTAAGTGGGCGTGGCTAAGGTTAATGGGTGTGGCCTCGGTGAGAGGTCTTCTGGACGCGGAGGCGGGGCTCAGGCCGGCGCGGTCCTCCGGACGCCAGGCGCCGCTGCGGAGCCGCTGTCGGGCATTGCGAGGGGCGGGGCGGTGAGTGTTTACATCCGGCCTGACACAGAGGTCTCCAGACATCGTTCGGCCGGGGGTCCAGCCTCCCTCGCCATGGACACTAGCGACCTGTTTGCCAGCTGCAGAAAGGGGGACGTGGGCCGTGTGCGGTGAGGACCTACAGTGCAGGAGGCGGGCGGGTGTCCGCAGGGTGCGTCGGGCTTGGGTTTGCGGGCCGGGCTCCGTGGGGCTCCCGAAGCTGAGAACTCGGAGAGAACGTGCTCCAGGTAACTCGGTGCTGGAAAACGACTGCTCTCCACGGAGATGTCAAGAGATGCAGATGCTCCTGATGCAGCCAGTACGAGCCTGGCACCGAGATCCTAGTCTGTCTCCGTGGGCAGGCATGGAGGAGAACGGATCCTGGCCCTCACTGTCTTTTGATGGACTCTCTTTCTCCCAGGCCCATCTTTCCAAATCCCCTGGTACTCATCAGAGGAGACCAGGCTACAGTTGTGTACCAAAGCCTCCTTAGGCCTGTCCCCAACACCAGGTGGCACGTCAGAGCTAAGGACCCATCTCTCAATGTAACTGCAACTCTGAGAGCCCAGGTCTTGCCTTGATGTCCTCCTTGGGCTGCCACGTCCCAGTGATGGCCTCCTAGTTCATGACCTCTTCTCTCAGCATCTTAACAATTGTTCTTTCCACTTCTTCCCTAGATCTGCCCCTGTCTCCTGCTCACCACTCCCAGAGTGCCTGCACCAGCTTTCTCTGGCCTCTCTGCCTTCACCTCCCCAGGCTGAAGTAGGGGTCCCATCACCCTTCTCTCTCAAATGTTACAAGACCAAATTCCTCAGCCTTCTTAACTTGGGGCTTGGCCTCTGTCCCTGAAGCTATCACCCAACTTGCAGTTGCTGGTCCTTGCAGGCCTATACACTCCCAGGCTGCACTCTTCTCAGAAGAGTCCCTAGCCCAGATCGATGTGGCCTCCTTCCCCTTCAGCAGTTCTGACCCAGGCTCTGAACTTCCTGCCCAGGTACCTGCTGGAGCAACGAGACGTGGAGGTGAACGTTCGGGACAAGTGGGACAGCACCCCTTTGTGAGTGTGAGATGTGGGGTAGCTGGGGGGGTAGGGTGGTCCTAACCTACTGACACCTTACCCCCTTTCCTAGGTACTATGCCTGCCTCTGTGGGCACGAGGAGTTGGTGCGCTACCTGTTGGCTAATGGTGAGAGAGGGTCATGGTCTGACTGTATGTGTAAGCTTTGCTACACATTTGCGTGCACCCCTGATTTCTTGTTAACACCCCAAAGTCAATGGTTCATTAAAGCTTGCCCGAGGATTCAAAAAGCAAAGTCAGCCCCCAGCTACAGAGGTCAGGCAGTGGCAATACATCAGAAGCTAGGAGGTGGTGCTACACATCTTTAATTCTAGGATGAAGAGATAGATGGATCTCTGTGAGTTCAAGGCCATCCAGATCTACACAAGATAGATCCAGTCACACAAAGATGATCTCAGCACCTGGGGCTACACACCTTTAATCCAAGCACTAGAGGGGGTACAAAAGATAGGAACAGGGTTTTCAGTAGTCAGGATCTGGCATTTGTTCTCCAATGCAGTAGTCAGGATCAGGAGGAAGACATTGAAGTCTCAGGATTCTCCTGCCACATTGAGGAGAGGCAGCAGTTTGAGGTTTGATAGAGTAAAAGCTAGTGACCAGCTGCTTTGCTTTTCTGACCTTCAGCTTGAAGTTTGAACCCCAATATCAGTCTCTGGGTCATTTGTTTATTATGCTACAGATACTCTTTAACCCTCTGCCCACTCCCCATGTCACCCTGGGCCATACCACCATCAGTTTGCTAAACCGATCTCTTGTCGCACATACAGTCTGATCCACATATTGCTGGCAGGAGAATCTTTTATGTAGCAGAGCTGAAGGGATTTGGGGAGTGTTTGGGAAAAAAGCTATTGGGCATGGTTACTCACACTTGTAATCCAGTCACTGAGAGAGAGGAGAGTCGAGGCAGGGGGATTATCTTAAGTTCAAAGCTAGCTGAGGCTACATTGTGAGACCTTGTTTCAAAAAACAAAATAAAAAGGATAAAGAGGACTTGCCTGTGAAATTGCACAGGACCCACTCCTTAGGTCTCTCACATGCTGGCTGCCCATCCGCACCTGGTTCCTTAGTGCCTTCTCCTACTCCTCCTCAGTTGCAGTACCTCCTGCTTAGACTGGAATTCCTAACCTAAATCCATGCACCTCTCACTTCATTGAAGTCCCTGTACTTAGCCACCCCACTTGCCTTCACAGCCTCCCTGTGTAGCAGCTACCACAATTGTCACCTTTGCTCTTATTTTGTAATAATGGTGGCTGTTGCATACTAAGGTGCTCATATTCCCCACTAGTGGAGGGCCAGTCAGCAAGATGGCTGTAGATGGCCAGCTATCCAGTCTGTACTTAGGCTGCACATAGTCTGATATGTACTTCAAATATGCTTACATCTCTAAGTGCATGCCTGGGCCACTTTGGGAAGGGCTTCTGGACGCTCCTTGTGGGAGCTGGAAAGGAGGGGAAGGCCAGAGATCAGTGCCCCTTGACTTTAACTGGTAAGCATTGCTTCCTAGGAGCCCGCTGTGAGGCCAACACTTTTGATGGAGAGCGGTGTCTCTATGGGGCGCTGAGCGACCCCATTCGTCGTGCACTGCGCGACTACAAACAGGTTACTGCATCCTGCAGGAGGAGAGATTACTACGACGATTTCCTGCAGCGGTGAGCTGGGGTTTCTGTGCACTCTGGGTGGTTTCAGGTGGGCGGGGTGTACTGAGTGTTTTGGTGCACTTGGATTTGCCTGAGTGATGCATCCCTTCCTGGCTTTCCCCAGGCTTCTGGAACAGGGTATCCACAGTGACGTGGTCTTCGTAGTACACGGAAAGCCATTCCGGGCGCATCGTTGTGTCCTCGGTGCTCGCAGCACCTACTTCGCCAATATGCTGGACACCAAGTGGAAGGGCAAGAGTGTTGTGGTGCTCAGGCACCCGCTGGTGCGTCTGTCTGCCTTGGCCGAGTGCTGACTTCTGAGCGAGCACCTCTCAGAGGGCTGGGTGCCTCTGATCTCTCATTTCTCCTCTGCCCACAGATCAACCCAGTGGCCTTTGGGGCTCTGCTGCAGTACCTGTACACAGGTAACTGACCCCCTGGGCTGGGACAGCAGCACACCCAGGGTGGTCCTGAGCTGACATGCCCCTTTGGAGCCACTCACTGTTGGGGAGGTGGGGTGTGCCGGGCATGCAAGCATCCTGACTTAGGCAGTGGACTTGCTTGCTTGGCAAGAATACATCCCACCCACAAACTGAGCAAGTCTTAGGTCCTTCTGGATGAGGAAACCAGGGCATTGAGTAGGAATCACTCTCAGGTCCTGACCCAGCCCCCTGCACCTCCAGGCCGCCTAGACATCGGTGTGGAGCATGTTAGTGATTGTGAACGCCTGGCCAAGCAGTGTCAGCTGTGGGACCTGCTTGAAGACCTAGAGGCTAAATGCGAGAAGGTGTCTGAATTCGGTGTGTACAGGGTCTCAGTCCAAGGTCTTGGGAACAACCGGTAGTGCTGGTCAAGCTCTAAATCCCTGCTGTCCTCTCTCCCAGTGGCTTCCAAGCCTGGCACATGTGTGAAGGTGCTTACTATTGAGCCCCCTCCAGCAGATCCCCGGTTGCGGGAGGATATGGCACTGCTGGCTGACTGTGCACTGCCACCTGAGCTTCGGGTACTGGGGGGCATGCTGGCCTGGTGGGCAGGAGGGGTGTCTGGGGTGGAGCTATGCAGAGCAGGCCCCACATTGCTGGGTTCCCCTCCTAGGCCAGCTTGGGAAGCTGCTTCCCTTTCCCGAACAGCTTCGCTCTGATGGGTGCCTTTCCTATACCAGGGTGACCTAGGAGAGCTGCCCTTCCCATGTCCGGATGGCTTCAGCAGCTGCCCTGACATCTGTTTCCGAGTGGCTGACTCCAGTTTCCTCTGCCACAAGGTGCCTGTCCTCCTCCTATCTCGACTTGGGCTGGGTCCCTGGAGGGCAGCCCCAGCCTGGATACTTTTATGAATCTTCTCCCTCAGGCTTTCTTCTGTGGCCGCAGTGACTACTTCCGGGCTCTGCTAGATGACCACTTTCGAGAGAGTGAGGAACCTACAGCCTCTGGGGACCCCCCAGTTGTCACCCTGCATGACATCTCCCCAGATATCTTCACTCATGTGCTATACTACGTATACAGTGACCATACTGAGGTGAGGAGGGCAGTAGGGAATGGAGCCCTGGACTGGCTGCCTTAGGTTTGTCAAGGTCCTTGGGGTTCTGGGCTCTTGGATCATCCCTGCCCTTAGCTGCCCTAGAGTCCCTGACTCAGGCCTGCGAGTGGCAGTAGACAGTGACAAGGTGTGTGTGCACTGGAGCAGGGCAGCATGCAGGAGAGAAGTTATGTTTTCCATTGGTCTGAGAGGCCAGGTGGCTTGCTGGGGACCCAGGTGTCCCTCTGTCTGGCTTCTCCAGGACACTCCCACAGACCTTACCTTGAAGGTAATGTTTTGGGCCTGGGGCCACATGGTATCTCATGGTATCTGCAGAGCTACTCCTCTGGGCATGCCACGTTGCAGGAAAAGTTCTGTGTAGGAATGGTGGCCCTGACTCTTAGGCTATGACTCCTATCTTACCCTGGCTTTGTCCTGTACAACTGAGATGGAGCCACAGGAATGTGAGTACCTGTACTACTTCCTGTTGATTCCAGTCCTAGCCCTCCAACCCCCATAGCCCCCCCCTCCTGCAAGGTTTTGCCATAGGCCTCCTCCTGCCTACTTCCCTCGCTTCCTTTCTCATGATCTGCCACTCACTCTGTGGTTGAGTCTGTCATCCTGAGTCACAAGTTCCCTCCTGAAGAAGCTTTGCACCTCAAGAACATTCTCAATAGCTCAGAGTGGGGATCGGCTTCCAAACATGACCTAACAGTAGATTAGTCTCTTGTGGGCCATATGATCTTAGGCAGGTTACATGCCTGCTCAGTGCTTCAGCGAATCCCTGGAGATGTGTTCCCTTGAGTCTTATGCATGTGACTATATGTCCACAGGGCAATTAGATGGCAGGGTGGCAGCCTGAAGTGTAGTGGCATAGTCCTCCTATTTTTTTCCCTCTGCTCAGTCCCTGAGCCACCCAAGGTCAGGCTGAAGCTGGATCCTTGGTCTTTCTCATCCAAGGCCTTAGCTGTCCCCTGCTTAATTCTGTGTGGTCTCACAGAGGAGGAGCCATGCCTGTGCTTGTGGACTAGAAATAGAAATCTCCAGCTCACTTTACTGTTTTTCAAGGTAGGCAAGAATATCTCTACTCCAGGGATGAGGAAACATGCACAAAGAGATGAAGCGACTTGCCTGGAATTTCACAGCCTGATTTGGAGAACTCAAGTCTATGCCAGCCTGTACTGCTTTTCCTGGAAGGCCTCCAGCCCTTAGCACTGGTCTGCCTTAGGCATGGGACCCGCTCCCCCCAGTTTCTTTTGCCCATTTCACCCTCAAGGATCTGGGCCAGGCTCCAGAGTTATGCCACTTGTGTTTCCACTGGGGCCTCCACCCTGGGCCTTGGGAGTTCTTAGTGATCACTGATGTCCCTATGTCTTTTTTTTTTTTTTTTTTTGTTCCCAGCTGCCTCCTGAGTTGGTCTATGACGTGCTGAGTGTGGCTGACATGTACCTTCTACCTGGCCTGAAGCGGCTTTGTGGGCGCAGCCTGGCCCAGCTACTGGAGGAGGACAGTGTGGTGGGTGTGTGGCGCATAGCCAAGCTGTTTCGCCTGGCCCGGCTGGAGGACCAGTGTACTGAATACATGGCCAAGGTCATCGAGAAGGTGGGCAGGGGTGCAGAGAGGGGAGGCTGTGAGGGCAGGAGCCTGTGCTGGGATACAGCCTGCCCTGAGCCTGTTCTTCTGTAGCTGGTAGAGCGAGAGGACTTTGTGGAGGCCGTGCGGGAAGAGGCAGCAGCTGTGGCCGCCCGGCAGGAGACAGACTCCATTCCACTTGTCGATGACATCCGCTTCCATGTGGCTAGCACAGTCCAGACCTACAGTGCCATTGAAGAGGCGCAGCAGCGACTGCGGGCACTTGAGGACCTGCTTGTGTCCATTGGCTTAGACTGCTGAGCCCTTGCCATCTGGCAGCCCTGTGGCTAGGGCTCCCATGGTGACAAGCATGCGCAGTGTGTGCATGCAGCAGCCGTTGCTCTTGCACGCTTGGTGGCATTACAGTGGGCAGAGGAGACTCTTCGGGCTCCTGGGGACCTCACAAGGTGTTCTTGGGATGAGCCTCCTTCCTTGTGCACAAAGAAGCCCCGAGATTTGGGACTGGCACCACTCAGGGAAAGCTGGGGATTGGTAGGCCTTGAACTCAGTCCCCTCTCCTCCAGGACCCTACCTCCTCCCTCCTGGCCCTCACCCAGCCCTGGCTTGCTTCAGTATTTCCATGTACAGGGTTGGGCAGGAAATGGAGAGTGTGTGTGGCAATAAAGCTTGAATTCACTGTGGAGACCTCAGCCTGTGTTGGGGTGCAGCTTGGGAGGGCAGGTGTTTTAAGGAGGGGAAGCTGGAACTGTGGGTTGGGGATTTGGGCATTTTCAGCAAGAACATTCCACAGAGGGTGACCCAGAGACTTGGAGAACAGGCTCTGAGCCAGTCAGGCCTTTACCCCTGCCACTTAACCACAGCAGGTGTGACTCCATGGCCTAACTACACAGACCAAGACATTAGAGAGATGGTATTCCTGGGTGCCACTCACAGACACCCTTGCTTTGGCCCCAGTCCTGGACAGCCGTCTAACTCTGAAAAGCTATAGATCTCCCTGTCTTTGTGCTTGTCATTTCCCAGAACTTTTTAGGTCCCCCCGCCCCTTTTCTTCACCGATGCCTTTTCATTTGTTTTTCTCTTGTATGTTGGCCATTTGGAGAAAGAGCTGAAGCCACCAGCTGGGACAAGTTGCTTTTAGTCAGGCTTTCGGGCAGAGTGATACAAAGACGGCAGGTGTTCCAGAGCCCAGCATGGGCAGAGGCAGAGGGGAAGACAGGGTCTCACTGGCTCTGCCTTTGTACCTGTCCCTACCAGGGCCTGGGTTGCTACTGTGTTCCGAGCTGGGGAGATGAATTCAGTGTGTGGCTATCTGAGAGTGATTACAGCCACCCCTGGTCTGTGATGAGCCTGGGTATTTGTGAAGCCTAAGCAGGAACCACCTGTTGGGAGGTACCAGCCAAGCAAGGGTGGCAGTGACTTGCATCTTTAAGCTCGTGCTTTGAAACCACAAGGACAGGGAGGATGGGGACTTGGGCCACACACAGTTCAGGATGCGTGGGCTTCACAAGGTAAAGGGGACACTTTAAAATAACATGCATTTCTTCCCATGTGTGATTAATTATTAAATCAAGTCTGATTGAACAGGTGTTATTTGAAATCAGAAAGTTTCCCATCAGACATCAATAACATGAACAAAAGAAATTTTGTTTTGCTTTGAGACAGGGTCTATCTGTGTAGCTTTGGAGCCTGTCCTGGAAATGGCTCTGTAGACGAGGCTGGCCTCAAACTCACAGAGATCCACCTTCCTCTGGCTCCCAAGGGTTGGGATTGAATGCATGGGTCACCACCACCTGGCTTTGAGCAAAGGAATTTTAAGTGCCCCAGAATCCATATTCTTCAGATTTACTGATGCCAAAATCAGGTCCAACAAGAAGCCAGGCTGTGGGTGAGGGGTAGAGATGAGTTCCCCAAACACATCACCCGTGCCCAGTTCCTCAATTTAGCGGAAGGCAGAAACTTGTGTGTTGTAAGTAGACCACCACCTTGCTACTTGTTAGGCAATGGGATCCTTCCTGCTCTGCCCAGATAGCAATTATGAGCAGGTGAGATGTTCTCCAGTAGGCTGTCCCTCTGTGTTTGGCTGCAGCAGGAAGCAGCAGGTGGTACCCACTATCCCTGCAGCCTTGGCTATCAAGCCCCGTAGCCTTGTAAGTGGTACAGCTCTTGTGTGCACCTTAGAAATCTGACTCCTCAGCTGTTGGCAGCAGCCTCACTCTTGTGTAGCCTGGCAAGTCTACTTTGTTCTTAACATGGACTTGGCTCAAGGTTTGGGACCTTTGGCCCTGAAGCCAGTTCTTGGAAACTCTTCTAGTAACCCGGGCCTGCAGTTTCTCTTCCCTGGTTCCTTCCAGCTTTTGATGGTCCTCAGTCTCCACTGTCCACACTTTCTGCTCTTCCTGCTCCTCTTCCTGCCCTGGCAGCTCTTGAACTAACTGATCAGCTTCTGCTTCTGTTATGACCCTTTTGCATCATAGTCCATTGACTTCTTGATTGTCACTGATGCTGCTCCTGCCTCTCTGCCTTTACTCTGCTGTTATTTCTGTTGGCTCAGCCCATGATATGACCGTAGACAAGAAAAGACCACTCCAAAGGAGCCCCTTCCTGGGACTAACGCTATACCACAGCAGGGTAGGGAGCACAGCAGGATCTCTCTACCATTCATGAGTGAGCCTGAGCAGCCTGCTTATTCCGCTTGAGGAGAGCTATCTGGGCCAACCACAGCCTTGCCTCAGCACCAGACACTGCAGTCCATCTGTTAGGCCACCAGGGGATTTTCTCCTCTGGCTTAGGTGGCAATGGCTACAAGAGCCATCTAGTTAGTGCTCACCCAGGCTCACACAGCCCTGGCGGTGACAGTGCCTTCAGGAGCTGGGACACTCCTATGTGCCTGATTGGGAGGGAACTTGCATAGTTGTCTTAAGGTGTCTGTGGAATGTTCCATATGGCCGGAACCAGCAGAAGGTAGTGGAGATGACAGTTCTTTTGTTCAGAGCAGCCACACTTCAAAAGCAAGCTAGCTAATCAGGGCGCCACACTGCTTCCATCTCAAAGCGTCTTTAGGTTTTGTTTATAGGAAAACAAATACAAGAACTTCTCACTAACGGTGATTGATTGATTGATTGATTGATTGATTGATTTATTTATTTATTTATTTGATAAAGATTGGTTTCTTTTGAGACTGGGACATGTACCCAGAGTGACTTCAAAACTGGCCATGTAGCCTAGAATAGCCATGAACTTCTGAATCTCCTGCTCCCGTCTCCCAAGTGCTAGGATCAGAAGCACAGCACCATGCCTGGCAGTTTTAACAGCTAACAAGTGTTTCAGGAAGAGGTAGATCCCTCTCATCTGTCCCAGGGCTGCACCCCCAGAGTGGGGAGCTTAGCCCTATAGTTAGTGTCACTACTCAGGCCCAGAGCCTGAGTGAGGCCTTGTGAACACAACACCACTCCAAGCACAATGTGTATGCCTGTTTATAGAATCAGAAAGGTGCAAATCAGATATTTGCACCTCTCAGGGCCACACTCTGGTCATCCTTTATTTGTGTGAAGAATTCCATTAAGTCAATCACAGCTTCCTGTCAACCACCAGGGGCATGCCTGTAAGCACCCAGGAGGATAAACAGGTCCCTGAGGTTCATTGGCAGTGTAATCTACTCAGCAGCCCTGGCTAAGGGATGGTCTCAGCTCTGACTCTGGTCCTGTAGGACAAATACTTTGGCTTCAGGGTGCAGTCCCTCCGTCAAGGAACACTGCCTTCATCTGAGGGAGGGTGTCCTGTCCTGAGGGTTGGCCTGACACTGAGGGGCATCCTGTCCTTCTGGGCTCTGCAGTCAATGCAGTTTCAGGCGATGACTACTTTTGTGCCTTTGAATTTGAAGTGGGATGTGACTAATATGAGGTAAGCAGCTAACCCAAAGGAGAACAGTCACAAAATGTCATCACTTTGAAGGACCAAATGAGAAGCCAGAGCCTTTTGGCAAAAGCAGTTTCTAAAGACCTCTCTGAAGATCTGAGGGGACGGCTCAGTGTAACATCGATATTGGGGTTTTAGAATGGACACCTGTCTCTCATTTTATATTTCAGTGTGTTGGAACCCAGGGCCTACACTCCTCTCCCAAGCCATACCCCAGCCCTTTGGTTATGTACTGAACAGTTTTAAGGCCTGTGCATCTGGGGAAAGTGGCTGATTTCTCTGGTTGGACACGAATGGGCCTCTGAACCAAGTTGACTGGCTGTGTAGGTCACCCCGTCTGCAGGATTTGTGGGTACACTATTAGAATACTTATGGTGGGCTTTCTTGGGCCCAGGTCTGGGAGACGGGTGGAGGTCCTTAGGCCTCAGGAGATTTCCATGATGTTGGCCTTTAGGCCTTGCTGTGGGGGCAGAGTGGTGTGTGGCTCTGCCTCCACTGTGGTTGTAGCAAATCACTGCACTTGCAGAATATTATTTTAAGGTGTGCTACATTTGTTTATGCTCTGGAACATTCGTTTAATGATGTAAAGATGTGTGACTTTTGGTTATGCTGCATTTGTTTAACTCGGTGAAGCTGTGTTACTTTGCCTATCTAAAACACCTGGTGGTCCTAATAAAGAGCTGAACGGCCAATATTGAGGCAGGAGCAAGGATAGGCGGGGCTGGCAGGCAGAGACTATAAATAGAAGGAGAAATGAGGAAGCCGAGGAAGACTGAAGACAAGCAAGAGAACACAGAGAGCCAGACATGGGGGCAGCAGCTAGTCATGGAGTAAAGAGAAAATGTAAGATACGCAGAAATACGAAAGACGAAAGTCCAGAAGGAAAAGGTAGTGGACAATTTAAGAAAAGCTGGCAAGAAACAAGCCAAGCTAAGGCTGGGCATTCCTAACTAAGAATAAGCCTCCATGTGTGGTTTTCCTGGGAGCTGGGTAAACGGCCCCTCAAAAAGCCAAGAGTAAAACACCACATTACAGCATCCTTGGGTTCCAACCACCCACGGAAACCCACCACCCCCGTGGCCATGACTGGGCGCCACCAATCAGTCATCGTGTGAACCCTGCCTCCCCGGGAAGCAGTCGCCTTCCTCCGGTGGTCAGAGGGTGGCTATTCTCTTCTCCCGGACTGCTACACCTGTCACCTACCCCTGAGCAGCTGTGTCCCACCTGTCAAAGACACTGCTGGCTGGACCCTGCCCACTGCTCTGTCCTCTCCCTAGGCTGCCATGCCTTCTCTCTGCAGGCCTCCATGCTGCAGCTTCATCTGGCAATAACCCACCATTTCCAATGTTTGGAGTCCTGCCCCCTCCTTCTTCACTGACGGTGTGGCCCAGCTGTGGCCATGTCACAGGCCAGTCAGTTCTAACATGAAGCAGCACCAGATGCAATTCCTAACTTCTATTCTCTTCTTTGAAAGGAGCATGCCCACTGCTCCTTCCCTCTTGCTCCTGTGAAAAAGGTCTTGCTTCTGGAAAGAAGCCGGACCTGCCACTGGGCCTTCTGCAAGACTGATTAAAACTTCAGAGGCTGTAGGGAGGCTGAAACAGTGTGCATGTCCAGAGCCTAATGACTATCTTCAGCCTCTTTAAGAGCCATTCCTTGCCCATCTCTGTGTCTGACCAAATCCCTTACGTATCCATGGAGTCAGGAGGAAAGAAAGGCGTATAGAATAGAGAAAGGTAAAAATCCCTGAGGCAAAAGGTAGATGGGATAATTTAAGAAAAGCTAACTAGAAACAAGCCAAGCTAAGGCCTGGCATTCATAAGAATAAGTCTCCTTATATTAATTTAGGAGCTGGGTGGCAGGCCCCCAAAGAGAGACTTCCTGATTTTCTTCAATTTCCTATGTTACGTTTTGTTGCTGTAACAAAGCGTCATGAGCAGGAGTGACTTAGTCCATTCACAGTGATGTACTTCATAAAGCAAGACCCCACTCCTAAAGGTTCCGTAGCCTCTCTACACAGCATCCCCAATAGGGAGTCAGGCGTTCAAATACTACAGCCTATAGGGGACGTTTCTTATACAGACAACTAACACCTGTGTACCTGATGTTTCCATCAGTGTACTAGAGATGTGCCTTGATTCATGCCCCCTGCGTTCATTCTCGCCCACTGTCACTCCCTGTGCTTATTTGGTTACTTCCTTTCCCTCTGTCCCTCCATCTATAGCCCCATGGCACAGTATTTCTGGGGACCCCCTGGACAATAATTGGAACATGTACTTCTCATCTCACAACCCAAATAAGAGACAGAGGGGTCACAAGAGGCCTTTGCATAGGGGAGGCTCACTTCTGACTTGGCAGGGACCCTGCTCTTCCCTAGCAGTTATAGTGGTAGTTTTGGTGACACACTATGAAAGCAGAACTGTTAGGCCAGGAGAGCATGAGGAGCAAAGGGAGGTGCCCAGGACACCAGCAATAGATGGCTTGGATTACCCTTGCTCTGGGAGCAGACATGAGTGAGGATGGGGCTTGGCCACGCTGGGCACCCAACATGACAGCAGTAGAGAAGCAAGCTGTTAAGGCTGCCTGAGCACTGGGAGTGGGGTGGGGGGCTTCAGCATGGCCTCCCCAAGAATGGATGGGAGAAGATACAACCCATGTGTCCAGTTGGCATTTGACCCTGGAAGGCTGCTGAGTTCACGTCAGATGGCGGGCATGTGACACTTCACTGCTTCCAGCACAGGCCTGTGGGTCTCTTAGCAAAAGGATTGACACACAGAACAAGAGACCAGGCAGACAGACACGGGACTCTCCAAAAGCACATGGTTTATTATGGTGAGCTGTAGTGCACATCGTTTCTTTAGTTCTAAGCCAGTACAGGTTCCCCACTAAGAGTACACATGGGGAGTGACTGGGCAGGGCGACAGTAACAAACCAGTGAGCCACTGTGATCCCTAGAAAGTTACATTAGCAATCAGGAGAGAAAGGGAAGTGTGAGGTGGCCTAGGGGTGGGATCTTAGCAGAGCCCTGTGGTATTAGAGCACCCCAACTGCTCTCAGGATGGTCCCCAGGACTACCAGAAGCTGAGGGGGCCATAGTGGAGGGAGGCTGTTCCCCTGTTATCTACTGAGGAACTGGGGCTTAGTGGTTGAGATGCCCCACTACCTGCAGGTGGCACCCTTTCCTAAAAAGCTTTTCAGGCACTAAGTCCATCCTTGTTGAAGAAGGTGCTGTGTTCTTAAAGGTGCTTGGGTCTGGTTCCCTCTCCCCTTCACCTCTCATGGCGGGGGGGGGGGGCTCTCATGGCCCCTTGCTGGCTCACACCTTCTTCAGGCCAAGCCTTGTGCATCTTAGCATTCCTCCCACACCCCAATCCCTCTGCATCCTGGTGATGGGACGACTATGACGCTTGGCTTGCCAGGCTTCTTCCAGTGCCAAGGGCAGAGTCTGCACAAGTCTGGCCCAGCCCTCTACAGATAGAGATTTTGTCATGCAGGACGTGATGCATTCATGTCCCTGTCCCCTTTTCCAGGTTTCACAAGAGTTCCAATTTCAGATCATTTCCCCCTTTTTAATATTAGCAATTCTTTAACCAGATGCACATGCGTCTCTGTAAATGAAGTCATGCACGAAAGCCACCAGCCCAGGTACCAGCATGTGTTTTACAAAGTGGCACGGTCAGCATGTGCTTCTGGGAGCAGAATGGGTGGCTTGGTAAGAGTCACAGATCTACAGATGTGGGCTTAGGAGCACAGTAGTCTGGAGTGGGGTCCTTTTTTTTTTTTTTTTTTTTTTTTCCCCTTAATGGAGAAGAAAAACCCCCATACCTGTCTCCTGCTGTCCAGAGTTCCCTGAGCAGCTGGGGTTGCTGACTGGCCCTCTTAGCACATGTTTTATATCTTTATTTTCTAAAGAGACACAGATCTGAGAGGGGGCTCTGGACAGCTCCTGGACACTGCCTTCCCTGCATGTAGTGCTTGGCCTTGCTGAGGGGCACAGTGTCCTTATGGCCTGTAGTAGGTGGCCAGCTTCTGACTGCCATGCATGGTCAGGGCCACCAGAGAGGGCGGAGGGCACTCCCCAGGACCTAGAATAAACTCCAGAAATGACAGGGCCTAGGTTGACAGGTGCCTCTTCCAAGACTATAGGGCCCTGAATTGCAGCTTCCTGGAGGATCAAGGGTCTACTCACCCCTCCCTGCAGCCAAGCACTTTTCCCTGGCAGCAGAGCCCCTTCCCAGGGTCCTATGTGCACTAACAAGACTCCTGAGGTAACAGCAAGCCCCTCTGTAAAGATCAAAGTGCTCCAAGGGGGCAGTGAGCCCCAGTTATTGCTGGCACTAAGTGAGGCCTGGGGCAGGCCTCTGGGCGGGCACCTGAGACGACAGGGGGCTTGGACTTCACTGCTCCAGGACAGCCTCTATGAGGCCGGGCTGAGTCATCCTGCTGCAGCCTGTGATGGGGTGCTGACAGCTGTGGTCCTTGTTTGCAGTGGCCGCTGAGTGCTCTTGCTGCCCTGGGCAGGCAGCCAGCACCGTGACTTTCATTACAGGCTCCCTTGCCACCAGAGGTAGCTGTGCTACTGGCAAGCAACTTCTAGTGGCTCTGGACAGAGGGACAGCCCAGGCCACAGTCCTCCATCTCTGTGTCTTCTTCTCAGTGAGGGGACCAGGATCTTCAGCAGACTGGCCCTGTGTGGGTACCACTTTTTCCAAAGCTGCCCAGGCCCCACACCCACCCCTATATATATATAGTCTTTAGATTATATATACCATATATATTAAACACTCATCTTCAAAGCCACCCTCCTCAGCATGGAACACTTAGTAACCTGAGAAAAGGAGCCTTTCTCAATGCATACAACATGCTCTGGGTAATCACACTCCAGCAGGAAAAGGACTGTGTGCGGGAGAAGAGCTCCAAGGGCCACCCTCCCTTCCCACGGCCTGACTTCCAGCTGAGAAGTTGCTGACCAGGTCATAGGGTGGCTGCCCATTTTGAGGAAGTGCCTCGGGGGCACACGAGCCTACTAAGGAGCTATCTCTGGGGACACAGGCCACCTCATCACATGTCAGAGAACAGCCAGTCAGAGAAGGCTTGGGACAGGAGGAAAGAGACCTCTGATTATTGCAGGCTGGGACATAGGACTGCAAGAGAGTCCCTGAACCCCATGGGAGCTGGGAGAGGTGGGCAGAGGCTGAATTTCTTTCAATCAAAGGACATTCCAACACAGTCCCTCTTCATAAAGTGCCTACCCCAAGGCTGGCAGAGCCAGTGGCCAGTAGCCTTATAATGACAAATTATTATTTTTTTTTTCAGAGAAAATTGCACTAGGGTTCCCTTCAATTTGTGATTTTTTTTTTCAAGCCAGCCAGCACTGCCCTTCCTCTGCCTGCTTCCCCCAGACCATGAGCTGATTGCCTGGCCAGTTTGTTCAGGGTGGGCACCCAGCTCCTGTAGCTGCTGTCCTGTGAGAGATCCATGTATTTATTTCATGGAGGACAGAGTTGGTCACTTCTGGAAGTTCCTTGTGGAGAACGTGGTAGGCACCTTCATACATCTGTAATCAGAAGGATCAGGGAATTAGACCAGGTGTGTGGGACAGGCAGGGCACGGGAGTGCACAATGTCATACTTATGTGCTCACTCAACAGTCATTCCTAGTGTTCCCCTTAGTTCATTTTCAGATGGGACATTACCATGTTGCTTAAGCTAGCCTTACATGTCTAGCCATCCTCCAATCTCAGGCTCCTGGCAGCTGAGAAGGCAGGTATGGGTCCCCTCTGTCCTGCTCCAGCCAGCACACTCTAATCACAAATGACAATTTTGCAGCAATCTGGACATTCTATGCTGTTCCCAGGGCTCTCCGGCTGCTGGTACAGCTTAGATCCCCAGAACCTTCCTGCTAGGAAGCCCTGCCCATCTTCATGCCTCCACCTTCCATCACATCCTCCAGTTCTCTATTCTCCCTGTCCCACACACATAATGCATAGCAGTGGCCCTTGACAAGGTCTCCAGGAGTCTCCACGTGTTAATAGGCATTTGCTCTTCAGGTGGGATTGTGTTCTAGCACACACAGGTGTCTCCCATCTGAGGGTAACATGCTTGGTTCTTACCTCAGCTGTAAACTGTGATTCTCATGAGCTCCTCCCCCTGTGCCAGCCTTGTTCTCACGGTGCTCCCCGTGCCAAGCCCAAGCCCAAGCCCCTCCTCCCACTTCCCTTGCTTGGTCTGGAAAGTTCGTCCATAGCTATTCTCCCTGTAAGTTCTTGGGTTGCCTGCTTCATAGGAGGGGAGTGGCCCAGCATCCCTCTGTTCTGCCGACCCTGAGCCCTGTCTACAGGCAATCTGAGCATCCATTTTCTCTTTCTTCACCTACTGGGGTGCAGGCTCCAAGAGATGGGGAGTCTTTGTCAGATGTCTACAGGACCTCCACAAAGTCAGAATTCAATAAACAGGAGTTGCAGAATCAATGGAAGACTGCTGAGTGAGTGAAAAGCTAATTCTCTGGGAGCTTGGAGCTGGGATGGATCCCTGGGCACCCCTGAATGAGTCAAGAGTTCCATCACTGATAAGCTCTTGACAATTTACAAAGATACGAATCTCTGCCAAAGTGGTACAGGGTTTAGAGGGACTGTGGACTCAAGTCCAAGAACCTCAGTTCAAATACTGACTCTACCACTTTTGAAGAGTCACCGGTCTTTGTAACACAGTGAGGATGCAGCCCAAATTCTGTGGTACCCCCATATCTGCTCATGCCAGGGGCCCAATAATGTGGGCAAGGGTGTGGGTATGCTTCAGTTTCAGGGTTTCATATTGTCTGACTGGTACCCAGAAGGGCCTTGCCTCCTCAGTTGGCATGCCTCCTAGTTCAGTGGGACAAAGACAAGTATATCTGGACCCAAAAAGCATCTATCTTGAAGGCTACAGAGTGGTACTCTGACTGTTATCTGTGTCAAACATGTCACATCAAGTTGTAGCCTGTTTTCATGGGCCCCAACCACAAGGTCAACTTCTGCAGATGCCCTTGCAGACCAGACTCATCCAATTGCTCTGGAACCTGCATTCCCTGAACCTACTGTCCCCGTGTGTCCTGATGCCCCAGGATCTGTAGACCCTGAGCTGTGGCAGGTTCAGAGGGCACTGGGGCACTGCCAGGAGCCCTGCAGCTTGGGTAAAATTTGTTTCCTGCCCAGCTGCAGGCTTTTTTCTTGTGCATACCATCTGATTAGTCTCTGCGAGGTTCATTCTTGTGAAGTGATGGGCTGGGGACCCATGTGTTGTCACAAAGTTCATTTGCCTGTAACTCCTCACCATTACTTCCCAGCCAGGCTGACCCCTAGGGCCCCTTGGGACATGGCCTCCCGTCTCTTACCTTGAGTGTCTTGTCCTGACTCCGGGATGATTCCATGAGCAGGTAGGCACCTTTGCTGTCACACAGCCGGTCAGCAGAACCCTGCAGCAGCAGGAATGGCAGTGTCAGCTTGGGCATCGCACGCTCCACTCTCGAGACGGCATTCAGCAGTTGTATGCCAAAGCACACCTTCACCCCTGCTCGGCAGATGAGTGGGTCAGAGTCGTATAGGTCCACCTGAGAGGGAGAGATTCTGTCAGATCGTGGGCTCCCGAGAGGGTGTCCTTCTGTCTGCCCAATGTGTTCAGTTCAGAAAAACTCAGGTCTGAACTGTGCTCAGCACCTCTGCACTCAGACCTGAGCTTGTTTCACTCAGCTCTGACTTATACATTGGCGAGTAGGTCCAGAACTCCCCAAGTCTGAGGTGCTCGGGTACCTCATTCATACAGCTTGATATATTGTCTGAGTAGAGCCCCCACACACCCTTCCCCAAGCTTCAGTTATCTCTAGATGCTTATCAGATGTAGGCCAAGGTCAGTGCTATAGAAACACTGGGCTGGTTGGATTTTCCAAGGATATGATTTAGGACTGACCGTCCACATACAATATAAGGCAGCAACATAGCCATGCATGTTGACACATGCTTGTAAAACCTCAGCCCTTGGGAGGCCAAAGCAGGGGGAGTTTAAGTTCAAGGTCACATTGACCTTGGATTAAAGTATATATAAAAAACAAAATGTACCATGTCATCTCAGGTTATTTGGCTCTGAAGGCATTGAGGTGTGTTACAGCAGATTTTCTTGTCCTCATTCCCAAAGTTGTCTCTAGGTGGGGTGATGGACATGCACACAGAAGGGCTGGAAAGCATAGGTTGGAACAGGAAGTCTCTTAGGCTCTCAAGAATAGCTGTGAAGCTGTGACACCCTTTGCTTATTTTTCTCCTTGCAGACAGACTCTGAGCGGGTTTGGGACAACCAGATGGTGGGACCAAGGTGAGGGGAACTGAAGGCTGCTGGGCCTGATATGGCAGGGGTCTCTGAGCCCTGACTTAAAATCATCTACTTCTGTTGCTCCCTCTCCAAAGGCCTGGCCAGAATTCCAGACCCATGTAGGAAGGGACAGGCTGTCCCACAGTTACCCTGAGCCTGGATTTGATCCCACCAAGCTGACCATTTGTGATAAGCTGCATGGGATGGATTAAACACTTCTTGTAGCTGAGCTGGCAAGAATCCCACAGATCCAGGCCATCTGTTCAGCAGGCTAAGATAGGACTCGAGTTGGCAGAGCAGTATAGGGGCAGTGTCGGGAGAGCTGACCATGGACCCAGGCCACTGCAGGTCTCTTTCAGGGTCTCCAAGGAACCCTACTTGGAGGAGAGTTATAGGGCCACCAGAAGAGTCCTAGGCCTGAGGTTGGCCAAGTCTTGATGACAATAGTAAGAGTGGCAGAAATGCCTGTTCCAGGTATCAGAAACACACCTTGGGTATAATCAGGTATCAGGGGTACCATTCAGGGCCCCACTGTGTAGCAGAACGACAGTTGCCATCTGAGCTTCTGCAGGTACCATGCCTCACAACAGCATCAAAGCTCTTATTACCCATACGGCACAGGAGAGGAAACTAAGGCACTGAGAGAGAGGTCTAGCAGCACACTGGTATTAATGCCGCAACTCCTGTTCTCCATAGAAGCCTTGGCATCGGGTAGCATACATAACCTTCCAGATAGAGTACACATCTCAGCATCCTTGCAGCTAGGTGTGGTCATGTGACCATATTCTGGCCAATAAGAAGCAAGTAAAGGAACTGGCCACATGCTTTATTCTCTAAAGAGTGAGAAGAACTACCCCTATTAAGCGTTCAGCAATGGAAAAGGTGTCTTGACTCTGAGAAGGCATGAGGCAGAGGAAGGAACCAGCTCCTGCCTACCACACTGCTGCTTCTGATTATGTTCATGTTGCATCTATGCTAGTCTCCTTCAGGGCCTGGGGATGATAGCCTTGTGGGCTCTAGCCTATCTGCTGTACGAAGCCCACTATTAATATCCTTCCAGAGGCTTTATCCTGCTTCTTGGTGTGTCCCAATGTGCTAGGTGCCAGAAGAGTCCACTCCTGTGTTTAACAGCTTCATGGCCCCAACCACAGCAGTGTCAAGGAAAGGTAGGTCCCAGATTAGGACTATAACTAGGATAGGAGGGAGAGGGGTACACATGCCATTCAGGGAAATTGAGGGAGGCTCCAAATCCTTTGTTCTGGTCACTTTTGTGACTCAGGACTTCTTTAGAAAGTGCTGCACCGAGTCATGGTTGTCAAGGCTAAGGATGGGATGAGCATGGATGGAGAGTGACTAGCTATGTAGGATCAACACCTGGCTGGATATCTTCCTCCCTGTTGTGGCAAGCAGAGTGGTGGGCACATGAAATGTCTGTATATCTTTCATCACTGTATGCAGCTCTCAGTGACTTCAGTAAAGTGTGTGTGTGTGTGTGTGTGTGTGTGTGTGTGTGTTATACGTACATACGTACATATGTATGTATGTATGTTGACATCTATGTTTTCATTCCCAATGTGTTAGTGTCAAGTGCACTTGGCCCAGAGATGAACCTGGATTCAAATCCTGGACTCACTAACTGTGCCATTGGGTAAGTGATTTGCTTTCTTTTGACTCAAGCTTCTATAACTTCCAAGGTTACAGGGGACAGAAAGGGCTATGGTGTCCAGAAGGTGTGGAAATAAGATTATAGCTTCAGGAAACTCCACAGAGAACAAGACTCAGGGCTGGCATTGGGTGGACTAGAGGACTGTGCCACAACAAACCCAAGCAAACACCTGTTGCCATTGAGCCAAGAGCCACCTGCTTCCCCCAACCCCACCTTCTGGCCCTCCCACCTGCACCAGCCCCTAGATCCTGGCTGCAAAGTCCTCCAGTTCCCTACCATCCTGCATTGGCCAGTTAGGGGAGCACTGTTGTTTGGTGTTTTGAGGCTTTCCTAGCTGTAAGGTTCCATGGGCAATGTGCCATCTAAGGATGAGCCTGTAGACTCCCGCTGTGTGCGGCTGGGTGGTGCTTCTTCCCACCATTTCCCCTGGGTGGGTGGAGAGGCTATTTTTAATGCTCAGCACAGGTTCAAAGGCAGCAGGGAGGCAGACACTTCACTGAGGAATGGGGGTGGCTCTAGCCACTTGAAGGCTAAAATTCAGACTGTCAGCATCTCCAGTTCTATGTCCCCTGTAGGGAGACATCTTTAGCTTTCTAGCAGGCCCAAAGGATGCAGGTGGCAACTGGGAGCTGTGGAACCTGAGAGCAATCCTTCATGGTCCTCTCCCATTCTCCATAAGACCTCAGGCACCATGAGCTGCTTCTCAAGAGAGGGGATGGAATGATTTCGTTTTCTGTTCTTTCTCTCTGCCTTTTGGGTAGGAAGATAGACAACTTGGCTGTTTTGTGCAGCAGCTTTCCAGGGGAAGCCCCTCTTTGCCTCTCTTTGATTGGGCTTCACCAGCCAGTACCCATCCAAGCTGGACCCATTATTTGAGATGCAGGTTAAGGAGTTCCTGCCTCCCTATGGAGCCCTCTTCATACAGTAGTTACTAGCACAGAGCAAAGGCACCCAGAGTGGGCTGAATGGCCCAGCACAGCAAACGAAACAAGTTTGGAGATCTGATGTCTATTGGCTGGCTTTGGCCTTTCAAACACCCAGAAAGCCTAAGGACCACACAAGCTACCCACCTTCCCCATCTCCTGACATTTAAATTTGGCCCCAGAATGTGGGCTTGAGAGTCTCTACAGGTTTTAGAGTAAAGCTGTACTAAAAGTCTAAAGGAGTAGTAAGCTCCAGAAATCCTTAACCTTTGTTGCTTTTGTCTTTTCTGAAGCCTGTGCAAAAATGTCATTCTCCAGCTGGGACACCCATGACAAGTTCCCCCTATGGAATCTTCTAAGGATATCAAACCCTCAGTATCCAAGCTAAGGCTCCACCCGCCCCTGCCAGACATCCTTCCTCTTACTATTGAGGTGTCCCGGAACACTCTTTGGGAATGGTGTCACTATCTTAAGTTGAGTATGGATGGCAAGTAAGTTGAAGTCTACTCAAGACTCCAGCAAAAATCATATTTGCAACAAGAATATCATATTCTCTAAATACCTCTTGAGGCCAAACTGAAGCCGACTCCCAAGAAACCAAAGATGGCCATCAAATAACCCACACGTCAAAATTTCAAGAATGAGAGAGAGGTGGAGAGTGGCATAGTTGAAGTTGTAACTTCAGAAAGAGAGTCTGTGTTTGCTACCTGGGAAAGAATTGCCATGAGAGCAGGGCTGCGAATCGCCAACCTCTTCCCTCTAATGTAAAGACCTTTCTGCCATCAGCCCCTGGATGCAGGTGGTGTGTTGTCCATAGCAGACTGATCCCTGCAGATGGGCACTGGTCATACCTGGGTTCCAGACAGACCCAAAAGGATGATCCCTCTCTCCCTATTACCAGCCTGAGTTTTTCCAACCCCAGGAGTAGAAGATAACTTGCTGTGTCCTGAATGTGTCTAAAGCAATATGAGGACAATGAGGAATTTTATAAGAGACAAACCGCTCTATAAGGAAATACAAAATGCTACATCCAAATTTGCCACATTGACCAATATCAAGGCTTTCTGGTCTGTGATAAATGGAAGAGCCCTACAATGGCAAAGGGCATCCAACCCTGCATTGGAGTTGCTCATTTTTACCTTGTTCACGGGTTCAGAGAACAATTAGGTGCAAAGATGTATTATAACAAAATAAAAAAATGTTTAAGGGAAGATGGACAGCTCCCTGAATCTGAGGCCCTCAGGCTTCCTGGAGTGCCCTGCTGGATTTTTTTTTCCCCTTAAGCTGAGGACAGAACCCAGGATTTCTTGCAGGTAGACAAGATCTCCACACTGAGCAGCACCTCAGCCTCCTACCTGTCTCTTGCACAGCTGGCCCCACAGCCTGGGGGCTCCCTACCTCCCCCATGATAATAAGGGAATTCGCTTCCCCCAGGCCTGCATGTGTCCCAGACAGAACCTTGCCAGGAAGCCAGAGTCTGACTGCCCAGGAAAGCAGGCTAGGCCATTATTGGGTTGTAAGAGTCCCCACCCCAGGGTAGGGATTCATGCTCCTAAAGCAAGTAAGGAAACCAAGGCAGAAGAGTGGCAACCAGTTTGCTTAGTTGTTAGGGTAATTCTAGTATCTTCTACAAGTTCAAGGTTGCTCCTTCAAGCCTTCAGGTTTTCAGGCTCAATCCATCAGTGGAAAGGTTCTGTCCTGGGTTCTGTCCCAGCAGCAGGTTCTCGGGCTGGCCCAGCAGTGGGAACCTCAGGCAGATCTTCTCACTGTAGGACTGTACACCTATCATAGGGGACTGGCCTTACTACTTCCACAATCCAGTCACTTGCCTTCTTCCTTTCTCCCACCCAGAGTCTAGGTGGGGCTAGCCCTACCCATTTCCTGGGCAGATCCTCCAGGCTTTATACACCAGGCAGAGTTAGCCTGGCATGTCCAAGGGAATGGCACTGCCTGTGCACTTGATTTGCTCAGGGTATAAGGCTTGTTATAGATAGGATAGGATATGAGGGTAGATTATTGAATCTACTCTGAAAAGACAAAGGGGTGAGGGCGGGGAGAATAGAAACAGAAAAGGTGGATTATTAAATCTACTTTTAAACAAAAAAAAAGCACCTACAAGTTTTAAATATTTTACATTGACTTGGATTTTTTTGTGTATTGACAACTGTACAGCTGAGCATTGCTGGCACACACCTTTAATCCCAGCACTTGGGAGGCAGAGGTGAGGCCAGCCTGGTCTACAGAGCTAGTTCCAGGACAGGCTCCAAAACAATACAGAGAAACCCTGTCTAGAAAAAAAAATACTGTCCGTACCTTTCTAATCTTATTCAAGGTATTGTAACTATACAACTCATTTAACAACATAACGGAAATTTTTAGCCTTGAAAGTTATTACCAACCACTTAGGATAATAAGGAAACACAGGTTAGCAATTAGTCACTTATTACAATTAAACTTGTAGTCATACTAGGTATGTACATTTTCAAGGCCAAACAGATGTATTTTAGATAGACATGTCATCTTCAAACACTTCAGAAATCTGCAGAATATGGCATTTAAGATGTTTAAAAACATGTTCTTCTTTTGACAATGAGACATGTCCACTCTTGGCTGCACCAGTCTACTTCAGAGAAGATGATGGGCATCAAAGAACTCCACATGGAGTTCACTTTCTTTACTCAGGTAATATTTCCTTCTCGGGCCTCTAATGCAGTTGAACACTTTACAGTTATAATTTTCCTTGTTACCAGATTCAGAAAATAAACCCACTAAAGAAATGTAAAGTGTATAAGGTTGAGAGACTTTTATAAAAAGGTAGTTTTGATAATGCAAGTTAGAAAGTGAATTTGGCATAACCGTTTCAACTCACCAAGATAGGACAGATATGGAGTATTTCCTCTCAAGTTGTCATCAGTTAGTGGGCTAGACATTGTTGATGAACCTATTGCCTGTATATATTGTATATACTTATTATATACAGTTTTTCTTACATTAGTTATAACCTTTTTTATTTTTAGATAAAAGGGGGAAAATATGGTATCTTGTTTATACTCTCAACAAATAAAGCTTGCCTGAACATCATAAAGGGCTGGAAGTCTATACAGACATGCAGGACATGAGATGGCTGGGTGGAGAGAGGAATATGGGTGGGAGCACACAGGAGCTTGGTCCTCTCTTCAGTCTGAGCATTTCACAGAGGTAAGAACTCCAGTGGCTGGCTGCTCTGCTTTTCTGATCTTTCAGCTTTCACCCCTTAATATCTGACTCCAGGTTTTTATTATTAAGACCAATTAGAAGCTCGTGGCTTCTTTGCCTTTACCTGGGGACATCCTGGATGGGGACAAAGCCAAGCAGAGGTGCTGGGCAGGGAGAGACTGAAAGGGCAGGATCTTACAGAGATTTTGATTCCTGATCTAACTATAGTTCCTGTTACCAATTGATGGGAGATGTTATTCTGTATATATGTTTCTCATACTGGTTAATAAAGCACTGTGGCCAATAGAAAACTAGATAGGTGGGGCTAGGAGACTAGGAGGAGGAAAGAGGAAGTAGAAGGCGGAGTTGAGATGTAGCCTGGGAAGAAGCAGGAAGCCTGCCGCGCGGCTCCCCATAAGATGACCACGTGGAAATACTTAGATAAGTAGAAATGGGTTAATAATTAAGGCAGAGCTAGCCCATAAACAATAATGGTAACTGGCCAACAGGATTGTATCAAATACAGAGTCTCTGAATGTTATTTGGGGCTGGCGCGGCTGTGGGCCCAGACTGGCGGGCTGGCGGAAACTTACATGCTACAAATGGCGCCCAACGTGGCTATAAGAACTTTCACTTAAAACTAATAAGAGCTTAAGAAATGTTTTAGAAACAAAGGAACAGAGACTAGCAAGACTTCTTAGTAGCAGCATTTTCTTGGTTGGATTTGTTTTGTTGTAGACAGAGAATTGCGCGGCTCCTTTAAGGGAGGTTTCCAATTAGCATAAGCGGCAAAAAAGTGGCCTTGCTTTTAAAGAGCTCTGCTAACAATTCATTGGTGTGTACAAGAGCTACAATGTAGGTTTACACTGTGTTTTAAAAAATACGCTGGCTTGGGAGAGAAAAAGAAACAGGGTACAATGGTTTAAAAAAGAAAAAAGAAAGTAAAATGGATGGGTGTAATGTCTCACGCCATTAATCCCAGCACTGGGCAGACAGATGCAAGCAGATCTCTGTGATTTCAAAGCAAACCTGGTATGCACTGAATTCCAGGACAGATAAAAGTTACACAGAGAAACCCTGTCTCAAAGTATGTAAAAATAGAAGTAGAATAAATAGAGTAATAAAAAAGCCACGTAAAGATGGAAAACACAGAGAAATTTTGGATACTATACGTGCTTCTGTTGTCTTTAAATTATTTGATTGCTGAGAAAATAACAACTGACAAAAGAAATGCTACTGGATTAATTCAATTTATATATTTTAAAAATGCTTTGACTCCAAAATTTAAGCATAAGGACAAGTTACTGGGGAAAAGGATTTCTATTTTTGTTTCCACAGAAAATGAAAAGCTACAGATTCTTTACAGACTTATATGGTTTGATCAAGCCAGACCCCCTGAAACAGCTCCCCAGGTGATCCAACATTCAAAGCAGTTGAGACAAAGCCTTGCAGACTACTGCCAAGATTTCTGTGTCTTCTTTGGAACCCCATGACAGCGCCCTCTACCAGCAGGAAGTAGTTTGGAAAGAACGACGTCCAAATTCCCAAATATTGTTATAAATGTTTGTTTTCATTTAAATGGACTTGGTTATAAATGGCTATAACCACAAACAATCTTTTTAAAGGTAAAAAGGGAATTATGGTATAGATATGAATACTTTCCTTTGAAACGGATTTTCATTTATTGATACAATTTAAGGTCAATTTTATGATATGTATATTTCTCCTCTTGTTTAGGTATTGTGTGTATATAGCTCATTGGAAAATGTAATGTATAATTTAATACAGATTATAGAGAGTTACCTATGATAGTTAAAACTTGGAGTTAAGTTAGTTAGGATTTCTAGATATGCAGAGATGTATTTGAGATGGATAGGCATTTTTCAAACCTTTCAAAGACCTACAGAATATGGCATTTAAAATGGTTTAGGGTTTTTCTTGACAGGGAGGCACAACTGCTCCTGGTAACACCACCTGCATCAAAAAGGAAGATGGACATTGAAGAAACTCGTTATGAAGTTTGCTTCTAATATGGCAAGACTAGCCATTTGGGCAAGGTACTTCTCTTGTCTAGACTGTTTGACTTTATGTTGTAGAAACTGGACATGCAGGACCCACAAAAAGATGACTGCTGATGCAAGATAGACATTGCTACAGGATTCCTGCTTCATGGAAGAGGCTGCCAGACAGCCAGACAGTCTACAGGACACAGAGAAAAATGACTGACACACTGTCAATACAGGTGGACAGTTTAAAGTTTCCTGCTTTGTTGAGTCTGGACAAACACTATGGCCTATGGGCTGAAGATGGAACATTTCAGAAGAACTTCGGGTGACTGAGCAGGCAATGAATTGTCTCTGTCATTTCTAGAGTTTATATATTATCCTTCTGTGGTCTTTGAAGGGATTGAAGACAGATAGTTATAGTTATAGTTTTCCTTAGTTAGGATTAAAGATAAGTTACATATAGGACTTTAGACTCGCAAAGATAGGATAGATGATATTTTCTTAAAGTCTTACAAAATGTTAATGGACTAAATATTGTTTACTATGATTCTTATTTGATAACTATTGTATGTTATATTTTGCTATGTTAAGGTTAAACCCCTTCTTTTACTTTAGACAGAAAAGAGGAGATGATGGGAGATGTTATTCTGTATATATGTTTCTCATACTGGTTAATAAAGCACTGTGGCCAATAGAAAACTAGATAGGTGGGGCTAGGAGACTAGGAGGAGGAAAGAGGAAGTAGAAGGCGGAGTTGAGATGTAGCCTGGGAAGAAGCAGGAAGCCTGCCGCGCGGCTCCCCATAAGATGACCACGTGGAAATACTTAGATAAGTAGAAATGGGTTAATAATTAAGGCAGAGCTAGCCCATAAACAATAATGGTAACTGGCCAACAGGATTGTATCAAATACAGAGTCTCTGAATGTTATTTGGGGCTGGCGCGGCTGTGGGCCCAGACTGGCGGGCTGGCGGAAACTTACATGCTACAACCAATAAATGCCCTCTTGTGCTTAAATCACTCTTTTTTTTCATTTTTATATGCACATCATGTGTGTGTTGGTAGAGGCCAGATAGGGTGTCAGATACCCTGGAGTGAGTGAGCCACCAGTGTGGGGTCCTGGGGACCCAACCAGGGTCCTCCACAAGAGCAGAAAAAGCTTTCATAACTAATTGCTGGGACACCCTCTGGTCCCTTGAATCTCTTTGACTTAGGTTTCTGTCTCTTGAGATCAAGAGAGACCGAACCATGTAGCATGTCTGTCCTCCATCAAGCTCTCTGCTTGTCTCGAGTAGAGCTCAGACTCTCAGCATTCCCCTCACCCCTAAGGCAAGGACAAAACTCACTCCATTGTGTCCCCACCACCCAGAAATGGCAACAAAGTGACGAGGAGAGAGCAGAGGTCAGATCTCACTGGGCCCTACCTTCACCTGCTTACTGTTCCCATCACCCCTATGTCTACCCACACTCACCTCCAACTTGTTCCGAGACAGCACGCTGGAGTCAATGCGCCCCAAGGACATGTTTGGCAGGACAAGGTTGAGCACTTTGGCAGCAAGGACCTGGACAAGGAGGCAAAATGAGAGTCATGAGAGCAGGTCATCCATGCTGGAAGGCTAGAGTATCACCCGGACAAGGAGCTGACACCCAAGCTGAGTACCATGGCCTTTGATGCTCAGGACGCGGGGATGCTGCTCGATGCAGGGCCCCGACACAGGGCTGCTCTCCTGCTGGTGTGACCACCACCAGGTCTTTTTTCTTGCTCTGGCTTCTGGGCAGATATAATCACATATCAGATGTAATTGTGAATTAATTTTAGGAGCCACTGATGAGCCCTCCCCCAAGTCTCCAAAAATGACACAGCATAGTCAGAATCATTGGCTCAGTTGTCAGCGAGCAAAGGAAGCAGGACAGCTTGGATCAGAGAGAATCACTGCATGCCATGTTCTACCACATGGAAAATGAACCATCACCAGCCTGTGGCACAGGAGTCCTGTGGCACAGGAGAGGAGCTCCCTCTCTGGTTCCCAGCTCTGTGAGGTCCCACAGGCTGGGACCTCAATACTGGGCTCTGTTAGCACAGCTGCTGATGGAGACCCTGCTATTTCCCCCAAAATGAACCACAAGAAATGTTAATAACACTGTGTGATAAAGCCTGGCATTCTATACATGCCTGGTGAACATGATGAGCCTGACTACGGTCTCAGCCCAGTCTCCCTTTTGATCTCAGATATTCCCAGAAAGGCAGAAAACCCAATCTTGCACATCTGCCTTCTGAAAGAAGCTGTTTAATTTCACATCTGTGACGAGTGAGGACATTTGGGGCCAAAGAAGCTATTTCAGAAGTGAGCTGGGAAATGCTGAAATTAGAACCATGGGAGCTGGCAAAGGGCGCCTATCACATAGGTGGGTCCCTTGGTAGTAGGGAACTGCTGTGACCTCCTGGAGCACTGGAGTCCAGTAGCAACACTGCTATGGGGAAATCTTCACACTATCATGGAGTTTCATCAAACTGATTTCTAGACACACTGCTATTCTCCACGACTTCAGCCCCAGCTCCCTGAATCCATGTGAGCCCTGATGATTGGTCCATTCTATCCCTGATATTCTCAGAGGTTGCAGCAAAGTCCCAGGCAACAGGAAGACAGGCGCGGTTATGCCACTATCTCAGGCACTGTCCCCTTTTGCTTGATCCAACTGACTCCTTGCCCATCCTCAAAGCCACAGTCTCAAGCCAGCGCACAGCTGGCTACCCACTGCAAAATCCTTCCTGCAGAATGGATAGGTCAATTGATAGATCACTTGATCATCCACCATGTCACCACAGAGGTTGACTGTTATGGTACAGATTAGTGCTCGCAGCTGCATTCATGGGGAGACAGTGAGAGAGGACCAGTTAAGAGGGGACAGCAAGGTAGAGGAACAGAGACTGCCTCAGCACTGGCCCTGCAACAGAGGAAGACTGCACAGCGCCTTTTCCCTTTCAACAGATCCACCACCAGATCCCGCCCTCTCTTGCCGACAAGTCACCTGATTCCATGTGGCCCTGGGCACAAAGGTGCCAGTCCTGCTCAAAATTGCTCATTGCATAGAGGCACGTCAACCTGATACAGGTCCCTCCCAAACTAAGCATTGATGCTTTGAGGTGCCGAGGCCTCCACCCCAGGATCTCAAGCAGACACTGAGGTTCAAGATGGAGACAAGGACTGGGGTGGCTGGAGCCATTTCTAGTTCCACAGGGGGCTGCAGAGGAGGGGCTCTGGTGCCAGGGAATCTGCCTCCAGGGGAGAATTACAGTAAAAACAACTTCTCTTGCCAGTCAGAGTCTTCCTCCATTAAGGAGGAACATTTGGGCAGCTAAAGGAAGCTTTTAGGGATAACTGAGGGGTTGGGGAAAGGTCACTACTTTCTGAGATGTGCTGCTTTAAAATGGGCTGTTCCCCCACAAAGATGAACAGTGGGCAGTGGCCTCACCTCTCTTCCCAGTATAGAGGCTGTGTCCTGGCAACGACTTTTTTCCCCAGCAGCCTAAAGCTCAGTGGGGAGATGTGGTGGGAACATACCCAGCCTGTATGGGGAAGGTGGTGCTATAGTGGCTGCTCCTGCCCCCTGGAGTTACTATGCTACCCCTCAGGATGGGGGAGCACACTGCTTAAGCACCAGCTCCTAACAATGAATGTCCAGTGCTGGCTGTGTAGATGAAGATGCTGGTGTCCTAGCAACAGGAATGGCTGCCCACTCACAGACATGGATGAGGGCCATTGCCTGCAGGGCTGCAGCCTTTTGTCAGGGTCTGCCCCACGGGATGCCACCCAGAGAACAGAAGTGTCTCAGTATACTACTGGTGGCTGTAGGAGATCTGGGTACAAGCCAACCCTGGAGACAGAGAATGGTGATGCCCAGGGCAGATGCCCCATTCCTGGACAAGCACGGAAGGGAAGAAAATGAAAGAGGGGTTTGCATGTGTGGTGATGTGACAGTGTTAGCTATCGATTCCACAGAATCTAGAATCACCCATGAGAGGGCCTCTCAGGGGTGTCTGACAGGGACTGTCCTGGTTGTTACAACTGAGGAGGGAAGACCTGCCTACCGTGGATGGGGCCATTCCCTTTTTAGGATCCAGGAACTGCATAAAATGGAGAAAGAGAGCTGAGCCCTAGCAAGCAAGTTCCACTTGCTGCTCCCCACTTCTTGACTACAGAGGATGCCAGCTCCTTTAAGCTCTGCTGTCATGCCTTCCTCACCACAGTGGACTGAGAGCTAAATAAACCTAGCCCTTAAATTGCTTTTGTCAGGATGTTGTGTCACAGCAACAGGAAAAGGAATGAAGGGTAGTGATATCTGAGGATACCCATGCCAGCCCAAGATCTCTGACCTCCCTGGCCCCAGGTAGGACCCAGCAGGCAGATCCTGCCTCAATCTCCTGAACTCTCCCCACTGACCCCAGTGTGCAGGCAGAGGAGGGGTCATATTCAGCCTCTGCTGCTGGACAGGCTCTGATGCTTGCCCAGCTCCGGTCAGCAGCTTTCTAACTCTGCATAGTAAGTTCTAAGGAACACTTCTAATAGGACCCATTCAGAGGGGAGAACGTCTTTGGATAACAACCACCACCTGGCTTAAAGAGATGTAGGTACTTTAGTAGCTGCTTCCACCAAGAAATCAAGGTAGGCAGAGGATGTTTCTGAGACCACAAGGCATCCAGCATGTATAAGAGGCCCTTCCCCACCGTTCTTTGAAGAGGGCATGACTGCATGAGGCAGGGATGGAGGGTGGGAGGAGGGAGGCCTCTGCAGTGGAAGGAGGCTGAGCGGCAGACGGGCTGAAGGAGGAGGAGGCATCAAGAAATGAGGCACCACAGCAGATCCCGCAACCGGAGGAGCGAGGGGTCGAGGATGTCAGATGGCTCCTAGCAGATACAGTAGCAGGCCCAGCTCCTGATTCCCCCAGGAGAGGGAGGGCGGGGTCGTGCTCACCCACAGGTGGAATGCATATGGTATCCAAGCCATCGTCACTTCAGTTGCCTTTTCAATAGTGGTCTTCATCATCTTCAAGTTGTCCTGCAGGCATGGAGACAGCCGTGGGCCCAGCTCAGGAAGAGGAGACTGCAAACTGCCCACCCTCCCCATAATCCCAATAGGCAAGTCGGACCCAACTTGGTAAACTTGGGTGTAAACTCTGTGACTGAATTCTTGAGAAAGTCTCTTCAACAACTTTTAGTAGTATATATTAACATATAGTCATTATACAACCTGTGGGTTTTGCAGACATTTCAGGTTTACTATGTATTTTACCCCAGTTTTCTCTCTCCCCCCGCAAACCGCAACATTCCCTTTTCTTGCTGAGCCCATTCCTTTTTCCCAATAGTGTCCTTTCCACTTTCACATTATACGTTTACATGTGTATGTGTGGTACTGCATGCCTGTGTGTGTGCATGCATATGTGCATATATTATGTGCATGTATGTTTATGTTGCAGTGCATATGTGTGTGTTAATATATGTGTGTATGAGTATGTATGAGAATTCTTTGTTTTGGGGACAGGGTTTCTCTGTGTAGCCCTTGCTGTCCTGGAACTCACTTGGTAGACCAGGCTGGCCTCAAACTCACAGAGATCCGCCTGCCTCTGCCTCTGCCTCTCAAGTGCTGGGATTAAAAGTGTGCACCATCTCTGCTTGGTGTGAGTATGTATGGCTGTGTGCATGTGATGCAGGTCTTATATATGAGAGGAAATGTAACATTTGTTTTTCTGGGTCAAGTTTATTTCATTTTATATAGTGATTTCCGGGTCCATTCACTTTCTTTGTGGCCAAGAAAACCTCCGTTGTGTGAACACACCACATTTCCTTTTTATAGTCATCTGTCAATGGGCATCTAGGCTGGTTCCATCATCTTGGCCACTGAAGACTGCAGTGGTGAACCTGGGTGTGCAGATGTCTCTGATAAGCTGACCTGGATTTTTTTTGGGTAAGTTCCCAGGAGGGGTGATGTCTGGATCACACAGTAGCTGTTCTTCATTTGTCGAATGGGGACAGCACCCCCAGTGGAGACTCTGGAGAAGTGGGTGGCCTGCAACTTTGGTGCTTTTTGAGATAGGCTCCCACAAGGTAGGTTCAGGCTAACCTTGAACTTACCACCCTCTGTCTCCACTTCTGGAGAATTGGGATGGCAGGTGTGGACTCCCACAACTAGTTCTGTGTCTGAAGTTTTGCAACCCATGATGCAGCCTGTATAAACAGGAACACTGCTCCCGAGAGTGAGGCTGCTCTCTCCAGACTGAGCAAGCCCCGAAAGGGGCAGGGGGAGGCTTGAGTCTCTGTCACACCCTGGGGACAGTTCTGAATCAACTGCAGTGCCCATCACTGTAAATAGTAGAGACATGCATAAATGCCTTTATTGATCCAAAAGGTCTTAACAGCTCCTGCGATCATTTTTAAGCTTCTGCCTGTGAAGAACTTGCTGTGAGGGGTAATTACTGCCTCTTGGTTCTGCTGTGGTTCCTGAAAGCTGGCCTGCTTTCAGGAGACCAGGCGATGGCAACATCTGTGATCTGGGAGGGCTCTCTGGAGTCACTTCAGATCATTCTGGGCAGGGACACATCTCTGTAGGAAGTTGTGCAATAAAGATATAAAGGTCTTATGCTTTTCCAGTGACTTGGAGCTGACTCTGATGACTCCAGGGTAGAGAGCAGGTTGCCCTTGGGGCTGAGGGGGAGTCACAGCTAGCATGGGCTGCCCCACTGGCCCATGCAAGGCTACTCACCTGCAGCCCCCCACCCCCACTGTACCCCATATTCCTTCCAGTGCACTGGAGTCCAGTGACAAAAACAGGCTTGGCATGTTCAGATGGGAAATAGAATCCAGTCACAGGAAGATGACCTCGGTTCTCCTTGGCTCAGAAGTAATCAAGCTGACCTTGAGGAAGACAATGGCCTCACTTCCTTGCCTGTGGATCTGGAGTCATTTCCTGTCCTTGCAGTTGGTGGGAGAAACAGTGCTTGCAGTGAGACAGGCCTCCTGGAGACAGTCCCTCTCCATACTCTGACTAGGGGCCCTACAGAGCCAAAAATAGGGCACCCCAAAGGCCTGCTCAGGACTCCAGGGACCTCAGGCAAGGAGATGGTTCCCACCGATGACAGGCAGCCCAGCCCAGCCTAGGAGCTCTGCCTTCCTTGAGGTTCTCAGTAAGGGAAGGGATCCCAGGAGACACATGAGGGGATAGCCAGGGCAGCAGCAGCTGAAACTTGTTCTCTGCAATTTTGGTGTCTAAATTTCTGCTGCTACTGTTTTCCCTGTGAAACCACTTCCTCAGCAGAGAGTGCTGGGTGCTGATGTCTTTGTCCTCAGTTTCTTCCTCAGGCTAAATATATCCTAGCTAATCCCAACAGAGCCTCAGTGTAAAAAGCAGATGGTGGTGACTGGGCACTCTCCCATCCCAGGGGTGAAGCTGGTCACCTTTGCACACCCACATACATATGAAGACTGACATACTATCTGGGGACCAGCTGAGGTTAGGGTACCGGCTGGAGGATGCAGTCTGAGGGCATGTTTTTCTTCCTGTGTTGCGTGTGGTCCCACATTCCCACAATGGAGGCCAGTCCCCACCATCAAGCTGCATCCCAGAGCCGTTAAATGAGCTCAGGGATCCATGTGGCTCTGGGAACATTCACAGGGCATTGTGGGGACACTCCCCTCCACCCCACCCCTCAACTCTGAGTTCCCATCTCCTCTACCCCTCAGAATCCCTTCCTGTGAACCCCACCTACACTTCATTTCTCAGAGCACAGGAGACAAGAGGCGGCGAGTGGCCAGTCCATCTATGAGGCCTCACAGGACCAAGTGACTGGAAATAGGAGCTCTGAGCCAGGATCTTTCTCCGGGAGACCCTGTTCAGATTTTGATGGGGAAGGCCACCAAGACATACAATAAGAATGACAAAACCAAACCAAACCCCTCAGAGAACAATCAGTCCAACCAAAGGAACACGTAATAATCTTCCCCTAGATAAGCAGAACCACCCCCACCTGCAGAAAGAACAAACGGCATGTGTGCACACCAACTGCGTCGTCCCATGAACCAGCTCTGACATCATGAGTGCTGACCTGCTCCCCAAGGCAGGGTTCTCTCCATGCCCTTTCCTATCTTTTAGCATTTGAACTCTGAATTACTCTTCATTATTTAAAATTACACTGGGAAACAAAAATAAAGGCGTGGTGATCTTCTCTCAGGGAGTCTGCCTAAGGACAAGGCCATGTGTGGACAGCAGCCACATGCCCCCAGCAGGTGAACCAAAGAGTCACACGTGGACTGTGGAAGTCAAAGACAACACAGGCTGAAGCCTGGAGGCAGCAACAGACGCGGGCGGGGTTGGCCCTCGGCAGGCCAAGGGAAATCTAATTTGTCTTAGTTAATCAGAGGAGACCTGTGTCTCCTTAGAGACCCTGGCTCCTGATTTGACAAGGTGATCTATTAGTACCAAGCCTGAAAGGTCACCAGCTCGGAAGCACGGCCGCTGCTGGTCCTAGATGGAGCCCAGAGGACCCTGGGAAGGAACCTTGGTAGCCCTCCTCTGGGCACAGCTGTGATGGTGCACTTTATCTAAAAGGCTCCGTGGACTGTCTCTAAGGGGAAAATATCCATTTTCTTCTTTGTGAGGGGTACCCCACTGGGGCTCACATCCACCACTCGATGGCTAATCCTGGCTAAACTACCCCTTCCCAAGCCTGAGTGTCCCCCACCCCCACCACACGGTCTTGCCTCTTCCCTAGTCCAGGACTGTGTGGGTGAACCCACAGCTCCCACTTGGCAAGTCCTGGCACAGTTAGAGACTCCCTGAGGCACTGGCCACAGGTCTCAAACGAAGCCATTCCAACACGGTAGCACCTTCCCCTCTAAACTCTCTCTTCCTTACTCTATTTGGAAAAGCACCTTGAACTAACTTGTCCTTGCCCCACAAAATCAGTTACCAGGGCAGATGAGGAGAAGGCCACAGCCTTTGCTCCTTTCCGTGATGCCTCTGTACTCAGTGCCTTATGTGCTGCCTGGAACCACAGACAAGTGCCATCTGGTATTTAACCCCTGTCATCATTTGGTGGTGAAAAGTATAGGTTGCCATAGCACCTGGACCCAGGCTACACCACCTCACCTCCACTCCCCTCAAAGCACCCTGAGAGCTGGCCCAGGCCACAGTAGCCTCTGCCAGGGCTGGGGCACTCCTTGGGTGCTCCACTCTCTTTGGGGTCCCCATGCCTCCTAAGGACAGATCTGCACTAAGGTCGTATCAATAGTCCCTCAGGGGTACTGACTTTGGGTATTTCTTGGGGTGAGGGTAGATTCGGTTCTAGGTGACTCATTGCCTTGTTCACCTTGTCAAAGGGAATCAACGCTCTGGCAACAACTGCAAACAATGATCACACAGCACATTAAACTCCCAATCCAAATGATACATCCTCCATCAGGGCCGAGGCTGGAAGAGCTCAAGAATGGGCTGCAACAGCTGGGAATGGTCTGCAGCTGCAGCTTCTACATGAGTTCGCTTTCTGCTGAGGTTGGCAAGTGATCAGTGGCAGAAGCTCAACGCTTGCGTGGGACTTGTCAGCAAACGTGACTTTGCCAGTTCGATACCTCCTGTAACCTTTCCTCCTCTTAACTTTGACCAGTACAACATGTATAAACAGGAAGCCTTGCCTTTTGTGTTTGGAGGAAAGACTTCAGCTTAAGCCCTCACACAATAGTGTCTGAAGTTCAGGATCGGTGGTGGGCCCTTTGACATAGATTAAGCTGTAAAGGGATGTGTCACGTTCCACAAGTTTCGGGGCCCACACAGATTGCGGCGCCCTCTTACCTTGAAAGTTGATGCAGATTCTGGATTGGCAAGAACCAGAGGTGAGATCAGGACCATGCCAGAGAAATGGGTTGGTCTCTCTGCAGCTGCGAGGATGGAGATGGCACCGCCCTGCAAGGCAAAACAGACAGTGTGGCACCAGCTTCTAATCAGAGTGACCCCGACTCCCTCACCTATTCCCATGCTGGCCAAGAGCCCAAATGGGGGCCTGGAAGAGACTGTACCCACTGGTTGATCACTCTTTCCCTTCTTTCCCTCTCTTCTTCCTTCCCTCCCTCCCTTTTTCTCCACTCCCTTCTCTCCCCTCCCTCTCCCTGTCCCTCTCCCCCTCTCTTTATTTTATTTTATTGGGACAGAGTGTTACTCCATAGCCCAGGACAGTCAGAGAGTCATGACAATTCTCCTGCCTTAGATTCCTGAGTGCTAAGATTCCAGGAGTGAGCCACCGTGCCTGCACGTTTTTCGTCTCTGGGTTTTCCAAGGGCAAACATTTCAGACAGATACGAAAAAGGCTCTGGCTTGTGGGTCACAAATGTAACAACACAATTGCTTTCTAGTCTTAAACCCAAAGGTAGCAGACCCATAATTGATCTGTTCTGACAAGCTTCAAATGAGTTGTTTCCATTCTTTATGGGAGAGTCCAATTATAGCAATAGATGTATGTGTGTGTGTGTGTGTGTGTGTGTGTGTGTGTGTGTGTGTGTGTGTGCGTGTGTGTGTGTGTGCTTAGTAATGATTCCAAAATATAAGTTCCAGGAATAATATCCAGTACTGAGTGAATGTGGATGGAGCAGGAGGGGGAGGAGGAAGTGGCAGAGGCAGTCTTGTCTCTCTGAAGCACAGAGGAAACTGACAGAAAGACTTGCAATCACCAAAATTTACAGGGACCAGGCAGGTAAGAGAGCCAGACAGTGAGGAGGTGCCCTGTGGAGCAGTCCTCAGCCTTCTGCTGCTAGCCAGCTAGCTTTCCCGCTGGAAGGAATGGCCTGTGGCTGCTGGGGAGGGATCACCTGAGATTAAACTTGGTTGGTTCCTGGAGCTAGGAGATCTCATAGGGAAAGGGACTCAAACTGCTTTCGGGGCTGTTTTATGAGATGTTCACACTCTCTGCCGTCCCTCCAGCCTTGGACAGGAGGAATGCACAGATAGGTGTGTGAAAAGGACACTCCATCCAGGCAGAAGCTAGAGGCAGAGCACAGGAAGTGAGTAAGTCAGTCAGGTGGTCTTGTGGGGACAAGGCTTGCTTTGAACTTCTCTCTGTGGCCTGCTTACCATGGAGTGTCCCAGGAGGAAGACAGGGACCCCAGGGTAGTCCTTCTGAATGGTGTCCACATGCTGCAGCACATCTCTGACAAAAACCTGGAAGTCCGATACCACCATCCTCTCTCCTTCACTCTGCCCATGGCCAACTGGAGAGAAAGGGGAAGAGCATTAGTGTCACCCTCGGATGTCACATGCACATCACATTTAACCCTGTCCAATCACTCCTTTCCCTGTAAGCAGAGAGCTTAAGGAACTTGCCTCATAGTGCACTGCTAGGAACACCAGCTAACACACTTCCTTGGAGGCAGTTTCCAATGAAGAAGGAAGGGGCAGGAGGCATACAGAGTGTACCTTAACGAGGTTCAGCTATTTTCCTGTGTCCCAACCTCGACCCTTTGAGCTGTGCCTCACTGGTGTCCTTTGACCAGGTGTGTTCTGTTTCCTCTCTGCAGCATCAGGAGATCACACATCAAATCAAACAAGGTCAAGGGGACTTGACGGGGATCTCAACAAAGCAGCAATAAAACTAGACCTCATCCCCTTCCTTTTGGGTTAGTCATCTGTCACCTATCTGTGCAGTGCACCTCCCCTTTCTCCTCTACTTAGGGTCTCTGCACTTTTCCCTGGCTGTGAAGGGCATCTGTTGCTATAGAAATGGCTGTTGGCAGTTGTGGGGAAAGTTTGGAAACTGTAAGATGGACCAGCTTACAGAGAAGGCGCCAGCACAGGAGGCCGTGGCTGCATCCGGCTGCCAGGAGCTGGCAGTGTTGTTCACAGAGCCTGGACTACCTCTTCAAGGGCACTTTGCAACTATGGGGCAAAGAATCTGCTGCGGTCAGACCCCTATGGGCCACTGATGTGCCTACCCTCCCAGCTGCTTTTCTGTCAGTGTGCCTGACAGCAAGCAGTCTTACCACCTTCAGAGGAAAGCTGCCGAGTCTCATGCCTGGCTAGAGTGCATTACATTTATGGTTAAGTGTGTGTCACAGAACTGCACCACACCAACTGTTTCTCACAACTCAGTACCACTGAGGGTGTTCACAGCACTCTGACTCCACTATCTACCCCCAGGCCATTGCCATCTTCCCAATGGCTGTTGTTTGGCCACCATTGTCCCGTCCTCCCCTCACTGAAGGCCTAACTCTATGTTTGCAGATAAGGACTTCACAGGGTGATCAAGTTAAAATGATGTGACTGCTGTCCTCATAAGAAGATATGTGGGTGTGGACACACAGTGGGCAGCCATGACAGCGAGATGGTGCCTGCAAGCTGAGGAGGAAGGCCCTAGGAGAGCCTACACCTTTATCTTGAATTTCTTTCTATTTATTTAAAAATTAATTTTCATTTTACATACCAACTGAAGTTTCCCCTCCCTCCCCTTCTCCAACCCCCTACATCTCTCTCCCTGTCCATCCACTCCTCAGAGTGGGGAGTCTGGCATTCCAAGTTGAAGCAGGACTGAGCCCTTCTGCCTTGTATCAAGGCTGGGCAAGGTATCCCACCATAGGGAATGGGCTGCAAAATGCCAGTTCATGCACCTGGGATAGGTCCTAGTGCCACTGCCAGCCCCACCCCAAACACATCAAGCCACAGAACTGTCACCCACATCCAGAGGGTCTAGTCACTGAGTATTATCTCTGTCTTCCACCCAGCAGAGCCTACATCCCACAATCCCTCTAAGTCATCGGTCTCCAAACCAGGCTGGCTTTAACTTTGTGCTTCCATGCATCCCACCTTCCCCTACCCTTTGTTTACTGGGTCCCAGCCTCCCAAGTCAACCTCCACGTGACTTGCAGGGTTGAGAGCACAGATGTGTTCCTTGTTCTAAGCCACCTGCACCTGTCCCCTCCTTTTCTCAACCAGCTGCAATGGGGGGGGGGTGTCCTGTGTTTTCACGTCTCCCTTCCCTTCAGAACATGGTCTTCGTGTACCAGAATAGCATTCTTGACTCTGCTGAAGGCTCCCACTGGTCCTATGCCCTGCTAGCCAGCACACTCCAAGCCACCTGCCAACAGTTCCGAGGCATGCCCACACTTTGCTGCCTCTGGTCAGGCTGCCCACTGGTCATGCCATCCAGGCCAGAGGCTAAGCTCTCTGAGCTTGTATTTGCTGGAACCCTTCTTAAGAGGAAAAAACACACACTGCCCACCTATCCACTGCACAGGGTCTGCACAGGCCTGGCAGAGGACAGATACGTGACAGACGTTCAAAGTACAGCAGGAAGAGTGCCATAATGGCCAGGGAGACGCCGTAATGTGTTTCCCTTGACAGACCTGGGAACAGGACCCTCTGAGCAGCAGGCCCTGCACTGCTGCAATGACAACTGGCCTGGAGCTCCCAGTTTCAGCCATCCTCTGGGATCAGAGATGTAACCACCACACCCAGCTCAACCATGCTTGTCATTTTTATTTATCATTTATGTAGCTGCAGGCTTTGCTTATCTTGGAGGGCTTGCCCCTGCCCCTTCCAGGATTGGCTGTTACTGGAAAGGTAACCAATTGCTGTGAGCTAGCTTTTAAAATGCCTGCAGGAAACCACACCCACATCCACCACCACCCTTATCAGGTCCTTACTCAGGGATCTTCTTCCTCTGTTGGCAAGGAGTCAGTTAGGGACAGCCCCACACCCAGCAGTCTTGAAGTTATCCCAGCCAGCTCATCTGAACCCTGTGCACCCTGGTCCAGCCCTTTCTGTGGAAGCCACAGTGGTTTCTCCTTGCTCCCTCTGCCACCTGGCTTCCTGTGTGGAACCTACATGGCACACACGGGTGTTAGATTTATGTGCTGGAATTGTGAACTACTTTCCATATGCCTGTGTGCAAAGAAAGTTCACCAGCTCAGGCCATGACCAGAAAGCCAATCACCCTGTTAGCGCCAGAGTAGGAAGACATAGCACCCCATCTCAGTCTTCTCAGAGAACTGGTTTTACCTAGCATCCCGTTTCTCCCCGAAGGAAAATCTGGTGAAGACAGCCTCAGCATGGGGAGGAAGACCTGACTGCACAGAAGCACCCGAGATCTACCGGGGAGTCTAGGACTCACAGTTTTCTCAGTCCATGCTGCTCAATCCTCGTAAGTTTGCATGGCAGGGACCCTTACGTTTGGCAGCTGAGAAAACACTGACCCTGGAAAGCTCAGTATGGAGCTCTAGTTATTGGCTGGCAGGAACCTGTGAGCAGGCCTTGGTCTCCCAAGCCAGTGTCCCTACTGTCACAGCTCAGGGCCAAACTAGTCAGGAAGCAAGGAACTAGGAGATTGACAGCATTTGAGACAGAACCAGGACAAGCTAGGCATGGACTAGATCATGAAAATGAAAAATTACTCATTGGCCAGGTGACCTCAAATTTTCTGTCCTCTTGTCTCAGCTCCTGAGGAGCTGGGACGAACAGCCTATACCATTAGCCAGCTCCTCCCCTTCATCCCCCTTCTTCCACCTCCTCCTCCTCAATAACAAAGTCTTTCTTAACAGGAAAACTCTGGGCAGTATCTAGAATTGTGCAGGCTGGAGGCTACATCAGGAAAGGGAGATGGCCAGTTACCTTGTGTAGGGACAGCCTATGTGGTCTTGCTCCCCAGAGCCTCAGATGTATAGACAGGGAGGCCTCTGGGAATACAGAAGCCTATAAGCTTCTGTATGTTTCTATGTGTCACTGTGAGGGCAGAGGTGATGAGAGAGAGAGAGAGAGAGAGAGAGAGAGAGAGAGAGAGAGAGAGAGAGAGAGAGAGAGAGAGAGAGAGAGACAAGGTATTCCAGTAGCCCTACCCCCGCCCGAAGGGCAAACCTGGAGCGAGGACAGGGCTTTCTAGGTGTCAGAATACCTTACTTGAACTCCACCATCTTCACAGTGAAGGCCTCATCCTTGGTCTCTAGGACTCTGCAGTGGACTCACCACCTTTTCCTAGCTCCAAATCACAGGTCCTCTGCTACAGATCCACACAAACCAAAGTGTCTCCTCATCCCATCAGGCATCTGCATGAACCAGTGTCTCCTCATCTCTTACCTCTATTCTTCTTCAGGTCTTCTTCAAGTCCCACTGGACTCTGCAGAGATGCCTGTCTCCATCTGCCACTAGAGCCTGCACCATGGACAGATGGAAGCGCTGATGGTGAAGCAGGCTCTGGGCTTGGCCTCATCCCAACTGGACAACTCAGGATGGAGAGAGCCATGTGCCATGGGCCATGACCAGACTGTCATGTCTGTGCATTTCACCCAGGCTCAGGCCTCCTGTCTGGGTTTATTTTGATGAAGTTCACAGGGCTGGGTCAACACTATATTCTAGTTAGCTGGACTTGGCTTCCAGAGACCATCTGGTTGTCAAGATGACAGGCATTTCCTGCCCCTACATTCTGCATTCCCAGACAGCCCACAAGAACAGCAGGCACCAGAGGGTGGGATACTGTAGGACACAGATCAGGCCAGCAAACTGGTCCTGAGAACTGTGGGGTGGACCTGGAAGAAGTGGGCATGGGAGTCTTGACTCCTTCAACCCCAAAGGACAGTGCGGTCCTCTGTCTATGAATATCATAGTGTTTGAAGAGTATAGCGGGAGACTTGAGTGTGTCCCTACTTCTAAAGCCAAGGGTTGCCACAGACTCACGAATGTGTCAGAGATTCACCCATTCCACAAATGCATGGTGTCTTGTAAGCTTGATGTCCAGTCTGGCAACACGCCCCCCCCCCTGAGATATTCATCCAAGGGAACTTCCTGGCTATTGGCTTCTAGGAGTGAGAATAACTCATAGGCTGTAGTTGTCACTGGGGCATTTAGATGTCACAGCAAAATGATAACTTAGACGAAGACCAGGAAAGATAAAGGGAAGATACATGGGGACGATCTCAGAAACAAAACATAAGCAGGGGAAAAGCCATCACAGAAAAACTGCAGATGTAGTTTACCATGTTAGAGGAACTTAAGTGGAGCCTCTGAACTTCTGGCCATTTCCTGTATTTATCTGTTTATTATTGCTGGTATGAAAACCATAATCAAAAGGAACTTAGGGAGAAAAGGGGGTTTATATCATCTCATAGCTTGTAGTCCACTGCCTGGGAAGTCAGAGATAGAACTCAAGCAGGAACTGAAGCAGAGGCCAAGCTAGTGCTTACTAGCTTGCTCAGCCTGCTTTCTTATACAGCCCTGCCCAGGGGTGGCACCACCCATAATAGGCTGGACTTTCCCACATCAGCATCAAGGAGACTTGCCTATGGTTTAATCTGATAGAGGCAAGACCCAGGATGGCTAAAGCTTGTGTCACATTGATTAAACAAACAAACAAACCTATCTAGCATACTTCCCTGTCTGTAAATAGGAAGATGTCTACATATGTCATAGAGTCATTGGGGAGGCAGGGCAAGGTGGCACTCACCCAAGCTCCCAGCCTAGTGGGTCTGAGGCTAGCCTGGGCTACATATGAACAAATATGGCCCATGAAGCAGTAAGTGAAGGTGCCCAGCCTGGCTGGCGTAGAGCAGGTCCCCAGCAGGACAGTTTTGGCCCCTTCACACTGCTTCCATTCATGGTCATGTTAGTGGACAGCCTTCTCCTTTGTCAAGAGTCTCCTTCCTCTGGCTTGCTTTCTAACACATGGAGTATTTCCCACTTGTTCAGCTCTCCAAAGAGAAGAGAGAGAGGCACCCCCGCCTGCATCCTCAGTCACCCTTACAGCTTTCCCAGATCCACTGTCAGCTCAGTGCCCTCAAGAGAAAAGTGCCTGCACTGATCACAGAACAAACCTTGGTGGGGTTTATTTTCTTCTTAAATATTACTAGATCAGTTGTATTGTCCATGAGACTGCAGAAATTCCCAACTAGTGCTAATGTGATTCAAGCCGAGGATTAGTAAAATGTGAATACACAAATGAGAAGTAAGAATACAGAAGGTGGAGGAGGGCATATTAGCCCACCTTTATTTCTAGTACTGGGGAGGCAGAGGAAGGCAGATCTCTGTGAATTCAAGGCCAGACTGGTCTGTCTACACAGTGGGTTTCAAGCCAGCTGGATCTACATAGTGAAACCCTGCTGTCAAAAAAAAAAAAAAAAAAAAAAAAAAAAGAATAGAGCAACTGAGACTGGGTATAGTGTTGAACACCTGTAATCACAGCACTTGGGAGGTAGAGACAGGAGGCTTTCTGTGAGTTCAAGCCAGCTTGAGCTATATAATGTGAGACCCTGTCTCAAACAAACAAGTAAATAAAAGTACAGAAACCCAAGTTTAACCCTTGCTAAGACTGTAATAAGTGTGGCATTTTAAAAAATAATGCAAGCTTGAATGTTCCCAATCCAAAGAAACCATGTTTGTCTGGGGTACTAGTGTCTCTACTCTGATTATTTATTATGCACGGTATCCATGATCAGAACCACTATGGACAATTGCTACATGCTAATTAAGAGTATTAATAAAGGATAGAGCTGGAGAGATGCCTCAGCGGGTTCCAAGTGTATACTGTTCACAACTGCCTGTCACTACAGCTTTTAGGGATCTGATAGCTTATTCTGACCTCCAAGCTCACCTGTACACATGTACATATGTACACATGTACATATCCTGACATGGTCACGCGCACACACACACACACACACACACACACACACATAGAATAGATATTTAAACATAGGTTAACAAAGGGATTGTATTTCGTGGTAAAGCACTTACCTCGAAGGTGTGAGGCCCTGGGCTTCATCTCCAGCATCACAAAATACTACTCCTACTAATACTATTAACCAAGTTTACTTCCAAAAAGAGACACATGACTTTTGACTTCTGTAAAGTAATTACTTAAAAACAAAAGGGAGACTTCACACAGCAAAGCAAATTGCTTTAGAAAGAAATGCAGGTTTGATCTGGAAGCCCAGCATGGAAGACATCATGGTTTTAACAGTTTAGTAGAACTTTCAGAAGGCCTAGGAGATGCTGGCAGCTAAATCTAGTGATGTCATGGTTACCCTTTCCTCGGTCATAGAGAGTCAAAGGACTTTCACATGAAAAGCAAGGAAGCCAAAGCCAGGACATGATGGGAAACAGAGGACTGGGGTAAGGGGTAGGGATCTTTAAGTGGCCCTGGGCAGGTGACTCACAAGGCCCATGCCATGGATGTGAATATGAATATGAGGTGGTCATCCAGCGTGTGGCTCACAGTAAACGCTCGGTATAGTCATCACCCTCCTATGAGCTCCTGCAAAGATGTGGGGCTCAGACAAGCCCTGCGTGTTCTCTATTAAACTAATACTAAACTACTCCTGCCGTCCAAAGCTGGGTGACATCCATGGCCTGGACAGGTCTCCATTGTGGGAGGAAGGAGCTCAAGTAGACTAACATCTGACTACTTATGCTTTTAAAACTCACAGGGAAAACAAAAACACAAACATCTGTTTTCAGTGGGCTCATATATATTGTATATCAAAACAAAGAAGGCTCAATAAATTTGCCCTTAGTGGCACAAAGGTGACCCCTCCACCCTCACTCTGGTACTAGGCCTGGCCTTGACGTCATTCTGTAGCCTAGGCAGGCCTCAAAGTTGTGGTTCTCCTGTTTCACCCTCCTGAGTGAGGTGATGATAGCTATATACTACTGGGTCTGGTGCCCCATGCCTCCTCCTTCCCCTCTTCCTTCCTTCTTCCCTCCTTTCCTTTCTTCTTTGTGCTGCCTTGGACATGCTAAGCAAGTGCTCTGACACTGAGTCACAGCCCAAGCCCCACCTCTCTTTTTTTTTTTTTTTTTTTTAAGGCAACGTATTTCTTTGCCATTGGTGTGATGAGAGCCATGGAATAAATAAGTATGACCTAAATAATGAGTCATAGGATACCCCAGCTTTGGGCCATCTGACCTGAAGTCCAGATCCATAAGACTGTCTGGGCCTTATCAAATGCCAAGAGTGTTTTGAAAGAAACTCCTGCCTACATACCAGGAGAGCCTTCCAGCTCCAGCCATGGTTCTGTGACTGTTTTGATTTCTGACTCCAGGCTTTAATCTCAGTCCTTTATAGGATGGAGAACATATCCTGTGTGTCCTTTCTTCTTTCTGTGGTACATGACTAAGCTTGCAAAACATCAGATGTCAGTTTCCAACTAAGTTTTCTATTAAGATTTGGGTGTCTTCTGACTTTCTGAAACATTCAAAAGCAGAGGTCCCAGGAGCACAGGGGATTATACACCAATATATGAGACACTAAGACCAGTAAAAAAAAATCAAAATGCAAGGGTGACATATATTCATTTTTTTTGCTACTAAAAACAAACAAACAAACAACAACAAAAAAGTCAGCTATCACACTGGAGCAATACTACAACCAACATCCTGTTAGGTTCCAAGAGCAGGGAGTGACTCAAAAATCACAGGTCAATGGGATAGGATAAGGGGGTTGGTATACGCAAGGCAAACTGCATGCCCCCGTGTGCCCATCCTTCTTGCCAGGGCAAGGGGTGTCACACAAGCAGGCAAGTTGCTTCTCTCTCTCTTGCTGAAAAACACACAGATGGCAGAAAGACCAAGGCCACAGCTTGTCGGCCTGGAAAAGGATTTGTTTCCCTCAACAAAAGCCATTTCCTCCTCTCTGCTGATGATCCAAGTTTCTGTCTTAGGGCACTCAGCACAACCTGCTTTGGTCTCTCCAACCACTACTGCACTGAGTTACCTTTGCTAGAAGCAAGCGGTCGCCTGGGGCAGTTCCCCGAAGCACCCTAACACAGCTCTGACTTACAACAGAGATCAAGGCAGAAATTAATTTCTTTACTAATTGACAACAGCTTGGAAAAGGTATAAAGATGCCAGAATTCAGCATATGGGCTATGGAAACACATCTCGACTCAGATTTTTTTTTAAGCTGTTACAACATGCTTTATAATGTAACCAACTAAAAGGCTGTTATCGGTGCGCATTTTCAGAGTCATGCATTCTCAGAATTTCTTATTTAGAGGATTTATTTGAAAACATCCTACACTCCACTGTATAAATAAGAGGAAACAACATGACAAAAAGCGTCATAACTGCCATGCTTGGTGTCTAGCAGGACCAGCTTCCTTTTGTGTTGTGCTATAGGATAATGGTTTGGAGAAAAAGGGAGGCAGGATCTGTGGGATGGGGAGTCACATCCCCACTTGCTGTGCATGTCCAGGTCTCTCTCCCATTAGGTTTCTCTTTCATGAAATGGTGAGGCTCTGGGAAACTGTGCGGGCTGGCCAGATCACCCCCAGAAAGCTATCCCTTTGGCTCACATCTCTAGATGGGAGTGGCTCTGGCTTCTGAGCCAGCAGCAGCTGGGAGGTGGAAAGGCATGTACCACTAGAAACTTCCAGGATGAGACACACCAAGAAATGAAGTCTGCAACAAAATAACAGGATGCTTGAAAATCCCAAGTGGGGCTGGAGGCCAACTGTAGCATTTACTGTGGAACATCTATCTATATAACATACAGATCTCTCTCACACACAGACAGAACTGGGGGGGGGTGTCACAGAGACAGGCGACTTAGTATGACCCTGAGGAGACCCACATTTTCAGGGTGCTTCTTTTCGATTGTGAGCGGAGCCTTTAATGGCTGAGCCATCTCACCAGCCCACAAGGTGCTTCTTTTAAAGTGGTTTCTCGATGGCCATTATTTGTGTCAGGAGACTAGCTAGACACTATGTTTTGATTATCTGCCCCTATGCCGTGAAGCCACTGACGGATAGTTTCTGGAAGGCAGCAGAAAGAAGACAGGGTTTGTTGTGAGAGGCCGCTTTTTAGCTGTTACCTGACACATTTCTTTGCCACTAAGACCCTTGATATGTTTTTCTACCAGTGACAACTGACATCAGGAGTGGCTGTGTTTGTTTGACATATTGTTCAAAGAGTTTAATGAGAAAGTGCCCTCCACAGAGCACTCTGAAAATCTCTCCTCACCTACCTGTGTTTACTTCTCACGGGCAGGACTGAGGAAGCCTGGCTGAGTACTTCTGAGTTCCCCATGTGGTGAACATACATAATCCAAAACATAATCTCACTGCTTGGGCCAAACCAGGCTTTCAACGAGGTCTGGACCCAGAGCAAAGCCCAGCCTCAGGGCACTGTTTCCGTGGCAACCCACCCTGTATGGGAGGATGGAAGAAGGCAGGGGAGGGGCGTGCTCTAACAAGACTGGATGGGAAATTTAAACTTTGGTATAACATGTTAATGGAATCATTTTTACCTTTCTAGAGTAAAGAGAAAGAAAAGGGTTTTAAGGGATAGAGACTCAGGAGCCAGGAGCCTAGAGAAGAGGTGGTCCAAGTCTGGAACAAGAAAGGTAAGAAGACAGGATGGAGCAGCACACCAGGGCTGATGGAACCAGAACAGACGGGGGACTCTGGGTGAAGTTGGGTCCAGACAGGTGAACCTTGACCTTCCTTCTGTGGAAAACACAAACCACAGCTGTAGCCAGAAGCACCCTTTCTAACACGAACACCACATTCATGCCTCGCCTATTTTTCTGGAAGTTACACTAACCACTCATCTTAACCTCCTCTAAGCACCCTAGGCTCCAGGCTCTGCCCCACTAGGCATGGGTGTACGGCTGTTCAGGGACCCTACTCTGTGTCCTCCCTCTCCACTGCTCTCTGGGCACACAGAATACTCAAACCTAGCATCATCCCACCACAGCATGGCGCTGCCTCTCCTCATACCCATTTGCTCTGGTTCCAGGACACCACATCTCACTTAACTATTTCCAGTATGTACAAAGTACTGGGCCATGGCAGATTGTCAGGAATCAAGCCAGAGAAAATGAGGCAGCGGTCACTGGACAAGAGATTCGCTCCAGGGGCTATGGGTCTCAAGTCCAGCCCAATGCCCCAGAACAGTCACAGAATGTCCCTGGGTGACTGGAGAAAGGATGCCCAGGCTCTCTCCCATACATCTCATCCAGCTCCCTCCTGTCTTACTGGGGACTCCAGAGACTGCATTAGGCAGTACTTTCTGTGGTCCCTGGGCAGTGGAGACAACTGAACCCAAACAAACATGGGTTTGGTTACAAACCTGGAGCCCTGGGACCTGATCCTTACAACCAGCTGGAGCTCTTATCGTGTAGACACTTGAACTCCACAGGGGAGAGGACCCGGGTCAACCACTTTGAGTAGAGTTGAAAGTAACCAGCAAGGACAGGCAGGGGCCTTCGGCGCTCTCAGTTTTGTTTTCCCTCTGTGTTGGAGATCAAATGCCTGGCCTCACACAGAAGTGCTGCTGCCATGACAAGTGTCAGGAGTAACCTGAGACAGATTCACACTGCGTGGGGTCCCCAGGGCAGCAGAGCCCCTGCTTCAGCTTTCTCTGTAAGCAGGCAGTCTCTATGCCACTCCCATCAAGCTGCAGTACATTTTCTAATTTCAGAACATTAAAAAAAAAATCTAGAGGTAATGCAAACATGAAGGAGAATGCCCCAAACAGTAAGTAGAGGCTGGACCCCAGGGCCTCATAAGGGGCCATCTGTCCATACTGTATTGACAAAAAAAAAAAAAAAAAAAAAAAAAAATCACTGGTCTCCCTCTGTGTGTGTGTGTGTGTGTGTGTGTGTGTGTGTGTGTGTGTGTGTGTGTAGAGCTACAGGGCATGAACCTGAGGGGCCATCAACCTGCAATCAGAGCTGCTGGGTGGCTGTCATTGGAGTCCGATCATTTGTGCATTGTGCTGAGGTGCAGGCTGTGGTGAGATATTGAGCATATGAAAATGAGCCAGCTAAGTGAATGTGATGGGAGGGAGAGCAGGGGAAATGGCAATCAGCGTCAAGAGCCCCTTAATAGAGGCAGGATGCTTCTGCTGGCCTGGACTGAAGCCATCAAGACAATTCTCTAACTGCCACAGAGGCATGCCCGGGACAGAAGAGGCAATTATCAGAAACAGTTTCAAGAGACATCTCTTGTGATCTCAGCCACCCTGGCAAACGCATCAGTGACCTGCATTTGGTGCGCTGACTGCAGAAATGGCTCAGGCTTTGACTCCCTATACACACTTCTACAATGTGCCCCAGCCTCTCCAGCCAGGCTAGATTGGCATCCTCAACCTTCCTAATGCTACAATCCAACCCTTTAATACACTTCCTCATGTTGTAGTGACCCCCCAACCATAAATTATTTTTGTTGCTACTCCATAACTGCAATTTTTCTACTTTTATGAATCATAATATATGTATCTAATATGCAGGATGGTCTTAGGTGACCCCTATGAAAGGGTCATTTGATGTCCCTAAAAGGGATAGGACCCACAGGTTGAGAACCACTGGGAGTGTAGCATGTTGAAACCTCAACTGAAAAGGACTTAAAACACTGTTGTTTCCTTGCATCCATGGAGTATGCCATCCCAGGACATTTTTAGTGATCACAGGTGCCCCCATTGGCACTGACCTGAAAGCAAACCCAGGCACCGCAAGACACACAGCTGCCCTGCCTAGCTGCACCTGACAACACATGTGTGAGAGCCTGGCTGAGTTCCTCAAGTTATCCATCCAAACCATGATACACTCATTCACTTATGGCATTGGGGGTTAGATAACCAGCTACTGCCTTTAGCTACTAAACTTAGGGGTAGTATGTTACACAGCTAACTAATTCATTAGTTTACTGTTGCGCAAATATACTGCGCCACATCTCATTCTGGAGAATTTCATTCTAGAAAGTCGCAGCCTGGCCAATAGACTACTCTCCTGTGATGGAGGTCTGTTTGGGTGTTTCTGATCTGTAGTGACTCTTTTCAGAAGTAAAGCGCAAAGGGCAATACATGACAAGTGGTCAATAGCTACTGTACCTACTGATATAAAATTGGTATGCCTTTTAAAAGACAAAATACCTGGATAGAATCTGCTACTTCTCTGGTGACTGACCCTGTCACTTTCCTAGATGTTTCTGCATGCACTCACACCCATCTCTGACCTCCCTGTAATTCTGCTAAGTGGTCTTCTGCTGCCTCCCACAAACAATATGTGTTGGACACCTTTTTATAACCAAATCACAACTAAGCCAGACATGGTGATGTACACCTGTAATCCCAGCCCTCATGTGGCAGAGGCAGGAGGACTGCTGTGAGTTTGAGGTCAGCTGAAGCTCCACAGGAAGACCCTGTCTCAAATTCTTGTTTTGAATCATGGGGAGATGTGAGCTTGCCTTGGTGTGGCTGGGTTCCTCAGCTTGTCAGCGTGTGAGCCATTTCCAGAGGTTCAGTAACAGGATGGTTCTCCAGAGTGTAACTGGAGAAGAGGCATCCAGGGGATGTTTGAAGGGAGCCTAAAAGACATGCCTTTCCCAAATGCATGGATCCATGAATAGCGGCATCCACCCAAACCCACCGAATATTCATGTGTAATTGGTTTTTCTCTTAACTCTCACTTCCCTCTGGGCTTACCCTGCCTTTCTGCACCCTGCCCTGCCTCTATCAGCCTTGGGTAGTATGGCTTATCAAGGAGAGAGAGAGAGAGAGAGAGAGAGAGAGAGAGAGAGAGAGAGAGAGAGAGAGAGAGAGAGAGAGAGAGAGAGAGAGAGACTGCTCTTTCTAGGTTTAATCTGAGAGGAACACACAGCCCATGGCTACATTTTTTCCTTGTTTGTTTAACTTTCATTATACATGTGCTGTGTGCGTATGGGGGGCATATGTCATATATGTGCAGGACAGAGAACAACTATGGAAACTGTTTTTCTCTTTTCATTTTCACATGAGTCCCAGGGATTGAATTCAGGTCTCCACCATTACCTGCTGGGCCCAGGCCTGAAGGCTGGCCTTTGAGCTCACTAAAGTCCTTCAGCCTCTGCCTCCTGAGTGCTGGGGTCACAGGTGTGCACCACCATGCCTGGCTCCAGCAGCTGCTCTTGGGCTTGTTCTGTCCATGGCTGACTGTTGTTTGTTTGTTTGTTTGTTTGTTTTTGACCCAAGGCTCTTGTATTGAAAAAGGACAGTAATTTTCACTGATGTGTTACACAATGAACAACAGGCTCCTGTGGGAAAAAGATGAGGGAGCGATGGCAACAAAAACGGAGGCAAACACTCAGAAAGTAGGGGGAAAAAGATGATCCAAAGAAAAAAGTAGAGGAGGGAACCTTAGAGCACATCTTGATGGCTGATCTTAGTTGTCACACACCTTGGAAGAGGAATTGTCTCCATCAGATTGGCCTGTGGGCATCATGTCTGTGGGGCATTTCCTCAATTGCTAATTGGTGTAAGAGGGTCCAGCCCACTACAGGCAGTTCCACAGCTAGATGGGTCTGACCTGTGTGAGAGAGGTAACTGAGCATAAGCCACAGAGAGCCAGCCAGTAAGTAGCATTCCCTGATGGTCTGCTGCAGTTCTAACCCGGAGGTTCTTACCTTGAACTCCTGTCCTGACTTCTCTCAATGAAGACTGATCTTTTGGTCTTCACAGAAACTGAAAAGTAGCAAGGACACAGATCTACTTATGCTTTACGGTGTCACATAGAGGAAAGGGGAGTCCTCTGCTCCACATTTGGATAATGACACATGCTTAGGGCAAGCCAGGGTCTTTAGGCACTGAAGATGGAGGACACTGTGTCACCTCTAGTCCTAGGCTAGAATGCCTTTACTTTAGATTCTCTTAGAACACTCCAGGACACTCCGTGGGGCTGTGGCCTTTGCACAAAGTGACAGAGGACCTGAGCTCCCACACTGCATGGGATCTGCCTCTTATAGAAGACATGACAGAGTAGGCTAGTGAGCCCCAGGGGTTTGCTGTGTCTGCCTCCTCAGGGCCAGGTTTATAAACATCATCACTACGAATGGCTTTTTCATATGGCTGCTAGGACCCAGGTCCTTGGGCTTGCCAAGCAAGCTTTTACCATCTGAGTCATCTCTTCTGCCCCTCCCCAACCCTGACCTATGACAATTTTCTGCACTTAGGCCACCCCAGGCCTTAGAGAAAAAATAGTTTATGGTTACCAGCAGTGCACAACCTCAGAGAGAAAAAGAGAAGAAAAAAAACAAAAACAAAAACAAAAAACCCAAAAAACAAAAAAACAAAAACAGATTCAAACCATCCTGGGTAGGTCCAGACCAAGACTGTGTTCACAGGGGAGAGGTATAGAGGGAAGATTCAGAACTCATAGCTCTCCAAAGAGCACTAACCTACTTGAAGGTCTCCCACGCCCAAGAGGGACAGGGAATGCTAGGTTTACGTTATATGGTTTTTTTGTTTGTGTTTTGAGATAGGGTCTCATATATAGTCATAGCTGGCCTAGAATGTCCTGTGTAGATGAAGCTGTTATCAAACTCACAAAGATTCACCTGCCTCTGCCTCCCTAGTGCTGGGACTAAAGGTGTGTATTATATTACCACAACAGCTGACACCAGGCTTTTGAACAAGCTCTAAGCACAACAGCTGCTTTGGAATACATGTAGGTGTAGGCATGGCCACAAGGCTCTCCCGTGGGAGTGGAGGCGTGGACATGGTAGTGGGGGCACAGCTAAGTGGGCAGGATGTATCCACAATGGCAGCCCACACCACCATGCACTCAAGGTCACCAGTCACTAAGTCAACAGAGGAACTTTCCAGAAGAGATTCTTAGTGAAGCAGGGGGACATCATTTCTAGTTTGAAAAGTGAAGGTGATTCAATGGCTTTAACTCCTGTACCATCTTTGGCCAAGATGGAAATAGGGGACTGGATGCTCTCAGTCAGCCAAGCAGAAGGAAGAGGCTATTTCCCTGATCACACTGTGGAGGCATCGTCCCAGGCTGGGTGACACACGTCTTTTTAGCCTCCTTTTAATGTCTAGTCATTTAATGTCACCACAGGCCCCAGAGCCCATGCCTGCTTGCCCTGCCCCTTCAGTCCCTCTCATGAAGATCACAGAGAGACTCTTACGTAAGTGTCCTCTGTCCCTCTGACTCCTGACCCACCCAGTGCTCTCAGAGGTTCTGGGTAACGAGTCCCTCCTCTAGGGAATTATGTGTAACAAACTGCCCGGCGCTGGGCTCACCTCTCACCCCCTGGCCTTGCCACATCTAACCATCCATGCTCCTGGATCCTCTCCAGTGAGAGAAACGAACTTTCTTCTGGTTCAATTCACAGTTACACACAAGGGCACTGGTCTGTGCAAGCGCTACTGTCGCCAGATTGCTACCTAGGGTGATTGAGTAAATGATCTCCATAGGCTCAGATATTTGAATACCTGCTCCTCAGTTGCTGATGCTGTTTGTGGAGGTCAAGGAACATTCAGGAAGTGCAGGCTTGCAGGAGGAAGTACATCACTCCAACCTGGGTGGGTTTATAGCGACAAAAAGTATCCAATACACCACCCTTGATGATGACAGAGGCCAAGGTCAGCAGCAGGGCAGGCCCTTGGGTACTCTGCATGTACACTCTTGTCTGTCACCACAGGTCCCAGAAAGAACACGACCTAAACCACCACCCATCCAAGTAAGTGTGAGTGAGACACAGAAAGCAGGACCAGGCAAGGCTGGGAGCTGAGCCCAGGCCACCGACTAAATCTGTAAGACAAAGAAGACACACCTGTTGTTACTAGGGGAGTTTGTTACACAGTGTCATCCTGGTCATAACTGACTGAGTCAGTCAGCATGGAGCAAATAGTGACTGATCTCTAGTGGTTTCCTTGTTTATCTTGGGTTCTCTTATTTATTAGAAACTGCTAGGCATGTTCCAGCTGTGCCTTACAGCAGGCACAGTGTCTTCATGCTTCCACAGCAGCAACCTAGGGGTTTTCCTGGGGGCTGAAGCTCCTCCCTCAATCCACAATTCAAACTATAGTTCTTATTAGATGCATGCTGCTTTCCCACCACCATCACAGAGCTGACAAAACCTCAAGAAGAACCACTGTAAGTTGGGGAGCATCTGTGTGACACAGACACAGAAACAGGATTGTCAGACAGACATCCTCTTCAAGGAGCCTGTGTCTTGGCTTTGGAGAACTCGGGTTCACTCTACCCAAAGCATTCTCTGGCCGAGCCAAGCAAAGGGCTGGCTGAATGCCACCCACATATTCGTGTACCTGGCATGTGTATCTGTGTGACATTGGCCTGAGGTCTTTGGTTCCTACTTTATAGATAAGAGAAAAGAGGTTCACTGGACCTGGGGTAGTTCAGTTGCCCACCATCCCACTGCATCTCCTACAACCTTCACCTTTTTTCACTGTATCTGCAGTATCTGGATTGTTCCTTTCATGAGCCAGGCACTCCCTACCCCCAACCTCAGGACCACTGGCCACTCTCTCATCTCCTTCAGGTCTTTGTTTAACACCTTACTGTCTGGCAAGGGCTGGGGTTTGCTCTTGTCTGGAGACAGGCAAAGCCTGATACGGAGCCAAAGGCCTAGTGCAGCCATGGCAGGTGCCCAGTAAATTAGATAATGAAGGAGGCTTGGAGATGTGCAGGAACTTGCAGAATCACAGTTACCCCTGTTTGGCTGGGCCTGAGTGCCCAGCCTCTGGCAGCAGCCTGCCTGCACCTGTAATTAACTAGCTGAGCAGCTTCTCTTTCTCTGCTGGCGCTCAGAGCTGTTAGTGCTGAGAGATGCAGTGTCAATCTCATCTTAATAGCTCCGTTGTAGGGAGCTAGGAGGATGGGGGAGTTACCTACAATTTTCTCTTGCTCTTTCAAAAGACCTTCATAAAAAAAATCAGATATATATTATAGCAAAACAATGAGAGAACCAGTCGACCTGCCATGTCAAGTCAATGACAAGTATTTGTTTGAAAAAAGTGCAAAAAATGCTCTGTCCGGGAGGGCAATATCACTCTGGGGCTTTGGGGAGTAGTCCTTGAGGCTTTTAACATCTCCCATTGTGATGAACCAGCCCTGTTTGTGGTCCCAAGATTCACTGTTCGGGGAGCTCAGCCCTCAACTCCACCAGGCATCGATTCACACCCAGAACCACCGCATTTCTCACTCAGTCTCCTTGTCCCACACACATCTGGTCAAAGGTCCTAGACCGCGTGCCACATGGTACTCTGCAGCTGTGGTGTGCCTCCTTCTACACCATGTGTCAGGGGCATCAGAGATTGTCACTGGCTCCCAGGGCTCCCTGCTGAATGGGAGAGTGCTGTTCCCAGGAATAATTGAGGATACTGAAATGCTTTGCTTCAGGGGGCTGGCGACCTTTGGTTCTGGGTGGGCCTGGAGCATCAATCTGTGCTGACTGAGTTCCCTTCCCCCAGACTCTGTAGCCCATCCTGGTGCTCTGTTTGACTCAGGGCTGCAGAATCTCTCCCTCTGCCTCCTGAGAAAACACAGCAAAGGATTCCTCTCCTTTTTTGGTAAAGAAAATTTCTACTGAATAAACGCCCTTAAGTTCTTCCAATCTGCACAGACAAGTAATTGCTAGAACAGTGCACAGTGGTCCTATGTTTCTCTGCTGGGGACCAAGGAGTTGATCACCTGTGGCTCACTGTGGCAGGCCTCACCCCAGACACTGGGTCATGCCTGGAGGCCGTAGCCAAGCTTTGGCGGCAAGGCAGGGTCCCTGGCAGAGTTCACATCTGCCCTGCTGGGTTTGTGTTGTGAGGAGAGTCTCAGGAGGAAGTGTCAGATCCATCACACAAATGGGTCACTAAGGCACAGAGGCTCTGGTCCCCCTCTCCATTCCCCCCATCAGCAGAACCAGAATCCGGAGAGCCTGAGTGTCAACAGACAACTGGTCCCTCTGAAGCACAGGCGTTGCAACTGCCATGGGACACAAAGGCACTGTGGATCTGGGTAGAAGACTAGATTTCATTCTGGAGATGGGCCCCGCCTCTGTCTCTGCCCCCCAGCTGGGCTCAGGTGCCACCTCGGGGAGTTGGAACATCTACAGAGCCTTGGCAGAAGATGGGAAGCTGGCACCACACCTCACCAGACTGCCTGTCATGAGCTATTCCTGGAGTTCTCCTGTCACATGGTGCAGAAACCCAAGGCCACTTGCTTGAGGATGGCACCCAAGCCAGGCTTCTCAGAGGCAAGCCCTAAGGGGAGATGTGGCAGCAACACCACAAAGCAGCGTCCTATAATTAATTATAGCCAAGTGAAGCAGTGCAGAGAGTCTGGCTTCACCACACACGCTATGGCTGTGTCTCTTGGGACAAATTACTCAATGTCTCTGAATATGCTTCTTGAATAGAGATACTGAAGGAATAAACAGGCTGATTTGTGGGAAAAGTTACTTGTACTATATGATAGAATTTCCAGTCAGGAAATAGCTATTCAGTTTTCTTTAAACACAGGCCATCTCTGACCTCAATTTATACTCAAAGGTGTTTGACTTACAAGTCTGACTTTCATCATAGCCTGGGAGAACCCTCCACTCCAACAATTCCTATAGTTTAAACAGCAGTCACTAAATACCTATTAGTGCTGGGGGCCTGGAAGACAGAGACCAGAAGGCCTTGGTCACTGCTCCTAGCGCTCTCTGGGTGGTATGGTTGGAATTAGAGGTGGCTCTGAGGCCCAATGACACTGAGACAGCAGCAGCATGTGGGAGGCACCCACGAGGCTGGTGACAGTCTGCCACGATATGCTGAGCCCACTGGGCAGCTGGCTTCTCCCACAAGCTCTGTTTCCTAGAGCAGCAAATGGGGTGCTGGCCTATGTTGGGGGTGAGGGTCTCTCCAGGCTTCTGCCGTACCATCCTCTGTGGTACCAGAGCCCACAAGGGAGTTGTGAAGCCCTGAGGATATCAGCCATTCAGGTTGTTTGGGCAGCTGCCTCTAAGTTGATGGACTCAGGCCGGCCCTGTTCTTTCCATGGGCCCCATGTGTCCTTCGCAATCATATCCCTGGCAGGGATTCTGGGGTCAGGGTCTCTGTAGGCTTCGAGTGAAATCCATACATGTAGCTTCTCTCTCAGATGTCCAGTCAGGTACTAAGGGCTCTTGGCACCACAGAGTATCAGAGATGAGGCTAGGGGAGCAATAGATGTGGCCCTAAGAACACAGCTGCACTCTGAGCGCTGGCCCTACCTCCACCTGCTGGCTCCTCTACCTTCTCAGGGGGAGACGAGGATCCTCCGCCTGACCCCCAATCAACTTGCAGAGCAGTAATCAAATGAAAGCTACGATAACCTGCAGATCACATGCCACAACCTCCAAGTTGGTGACATTATCACCAGAGGCCTAGGAGGCATCCTGCTTGCTTGGATGCCGGGCTGTTCAACTTGAGAACCAGCTGGGTACCACCCCACCCCCTCTCCAGCTCGCCACTGGCTCCTGCTTGTCCTGAGTGTTGGCAGGGGCCCAACCACTTATTTTTAGTTGCTGTGCTGGCCACTTCCTGGTCACATGTTGCAGTCTGAACCCTGCGGCAGCTAGGCTTAGCTCAAAAACACCCTATCTGCCTAGCAGGTCTTCAGTGCACACCCCACACAACCATGTGGGCTCCCCCAGAGCCAGCTCAGAGTGCTCTTTCAAAGTCCCTTTGAGGAGCTCGGGGCCATCAGCAGCTGTTCTGCTAAACCTTCACTTACCAAAGCAAGGAGTCTGGTGCCATACCCAGGGCCAAATCTTTGGTTTCAGTTGTTAGGAACTTGACCATCCTGACTCCATGATGAGAAGGGGAGGGCGTCTCCTTGCGGATCCACTCTGCAGCTGAATATAGAATAAAACTCTCCCTGACATACAGGAAGTGGGGACACAGAGCCAGGCCCTAGACTGGTGACAGGAACAGTGGGATTTTCTCTCAGCTTTGGCCTGGGAAGCTGTGGGTGCCACACCGACTCCCCCCCCACCCCCACCCCCCGCCCCAGCCTCATCTCGGCAGCCTCCCTCCCCTGCCTCCTCCTCAGTAGTGCTAGAAGATCACATTGTGTCCCACTGATTGGTGACTGGGGACAGACACATGCTCCACCTTCTGTGACTGTCTTTAGGAAAATATTCAGAATTTAGAAAGCAGTAGCACAGAGTCCAGGTCCTTGTTAGCTAACCAGGATGCAGAGGATTTAAATTTAGGTGGTGTCTGTACATGGCGCAGAGCCAGCTCTGTGGAGCTGTATTGGTACACGTGTAGACACTCCATCCCAGCAGCCAGGGGACAGCAGGTACTGCAGAAAGGGCTCCGGGGCCACGGTGCCTCAGGCTGACCATGAACTCCAGATCCCCTTGCCTTGGCCTCCTGAGTACTGGGGTTCCACCAGGCCACTACGAAAGCTGCAGTGCATCTTCACACTACACCACCTCACCCCAACTTGAAGCTGACACAGCTGACCAGTGCCCCACTGCTATGGCTGCCCAGTCTCCCCCAGAACAAGGTCAGCTTAGACTTGGTTGGAACTGGTGGCCACAGAAACATACCCAAGAATGCAACATCTGCTTCTTAAGGTTCCCTGTAGTCAGACTGTCTGGTGGGGTGGTCCCCTCTGGAGACCTAAGGACTGCCAGAGTGACTCCATTTTGTCCAAGTTTTAGCTAATTTCATCTTGTGCTTTGCCAATTGCTCCCCAGTCCCTGCCGACCACATCCTGTTGAGCACTTGAAGTTTTTAAGAGGTCCATTGTTATACAACATACAATAAATGGTTTTAGTCAACTCAATTGAAACTTTTAAAACTTCTGCCCTGGCCTCTGGTGTGATACAGTTGTGGTTTTAGCTCCCCGTCTCTGGAGGTGACAGATCTTTCTGGAATGATCCTGTTCTCTCCACCCAACTTTATCCGGAGGCATTCTCTGTGTCTTGTGTGAACACATCTGGAGACCCAAATGAGATTTCTGCCACTCAAGGGGCTAGGCCTCTCTGCATCTTTATGGCTTGGTGAAATGTTATAAGGGAGGTGACCCCTGAGACATTCCAGGTCCCTGTAACTCTCCCACCAAGGCCAGAGAGTTCCAGAATGACCACTGTGTTTCCCAACACCAAAACTGACCACATCCTCTAGGCCTCATAAGAAAAGAGGTTTTGAGTTTTTTTGTCTGGGTTAAGTCTCTAACATGGGCCCCTCTGTCTCCGTGGTGCCTGAGTAAGTGATTGCACAGTCCAGCTTGTTTATCCTTTCTCTACTGTTCTGTGCTTTCCTTTTGTCCTTGTATTCTCAGGGTTTTCTAGAGGAACATCTGTCTCTAATAAATCCCACATATATACACATGTATATATCTCCCATATATGTGTGTATAAGCACACACATACAGGGTTTATTAGAATGGCTTACATGCCATGGACCAGCTAATTCAACCATGGCTGCCTGTGGACGAATGAAAGGTCCAAGAATCCAGTAGTTGTTCAGTCTACAAGGCTGGATTGTCCAGCTGGTCTTCAGTATAGCTAGAATCCCACTCTAATGCCAGTGAAGGGATGCACTTGCTTGCAGGCAAAAAGAACAAGCTTCCTTCTTTCATGTCCTGTAGGCTGCCAGCAGAAGGTGTGGTCCAAATTAAAGGCTAATTCCCACCTCAAAAGATCTGGATTAAAGGTGGGTCGGGTCTTTCCACTTCAGAGATACAGATTAGAAGTGGATCTTCCTATTTCAAATGATTTAATTAGGAAAAAAAAAAAAATCCCTCACAGGTGTGCCCAGCAGTTTGACGATGGGGAATATCTTCTGTATGCTGTTACTAGGTGATTCTTTTATTGGCTATTTCAGCCAATGGATAGGCAGAATTCATCAAGGCAGGAATGAGGACAGAGAAACAGATGCCATGTAGCCATCTGGGAGCATGATGCCAGGGCATCATCTAGGTAAGCTAAGGCCATGTGGTGATACACAGATTAAAAGAGATTAAGAGAGAGCTAGCCAGTAAGAAGCCTAAGCCAAAGGCCAAACAATTATAAAATTACATTAAGTTTCTGAGTAGTTACTTCATAGTGGCTTGGCTGCAGGGACCCAGTGGGTGGAGAAAAACGGGCCCACTAGGACCCAGACTAGACAGAGAAAAGTCTCCCATTACAATTTGAGTTTTAGTTAATTCCAGATGTAATCAAGTTTACAACCAAGAATAGCCACCACAGTGCCTTTCCCTGGTTTCCCTTGGGGACCAGAGAACCAGCTCACTCTCTGAGTTCACTTTGGCATAAAGGCAACCGGAAGCCCACCCAGGGACTCCCCTCTTCTTTTGGGAAGAGTTCTTCTGCCCTCTGGGGCTATGCTCCATGAGTGGTGCCCACCTCTTTTCTGGCATTAGTGAGCCTGTAAATGTCAAGTCTCCCCCTCTGCCTACTTCTCACTTGGCTCCTCCTCCTTTTCGTTGTGCTCCCCTCTCTGATCTCAACCCCTCTCATTCCTGCCACTTAGCTCCAGCTTAGTCATGCCTAGAGCCTGCCTAGTCAACACCTGCCCTGCTCTCCCAAGGGCTCCTCCGGCCACCTGCGAGTGGGCCGTACAGGCTTGAGGCTTAGTCCTGTACGGTGAGGCCCCAGCCAGGGCAGGACAGCCTGGTGTGTAGGGCACATGGTGGCTAGAGAAGGTGCTGGAGCAGGAGCTGCAGGGAGGACAGTCACTAAGCGGCCCATTCTCCCCTTTCCTTACCACTGTGGGGCCTTGCCAGCTGGTGAGCACAGGGCCCTACCTCACAGTGTCTGTGTGGCCACTTTTTATGTAGGGGAGAGTCCCTTGGCAGGAGACTGCAGAGAAACGCTATGCTGAATCCCCTTTCCTGAGTCTCCAACCCGGCTTCCTTTGAGATAGCGTGTTCTTTCTGCTCGTGGCACTCCTTTGTCCTCTGCCTTTGTTTCAGCCCCATCAAGCCTGGATGCTTTTTTCTACCACTTTCTGAGGCCCTTAGATGTCTCTCTCTTTTTATCTTTTGATTTTCTGTTTAATGGCCTCTAGGTTACAGGTACTTAATAAGTTTAAGAGGGCCAAAGTGGGGAAAAAATATATTAGAGGTTTGACCCACAAAAGAGCCAAGATCTCCATGCTTTTGAGAATCATTATATTATCCTGCAATTTGATACCCTTTGAAGAGGAAAAAACTTATTAAACTTTTCAGAGTATCTGGCTCCATCTGCAGATAACCATAAAGTTGGTTATGGATATATAGATCACTGGGTTCTATCTTATAGAGAAATAAATGTCTTTCTGGTGTGGATAATATTGAAAAACTGTCACATGCTGATTTGACTCACTGAGAAGTTGGCTCTCTTTTCACATAGGATTTGTCCTGACTACTTTAGACCAAGTATTCTTTTCTCAAAGGCCCTTTTCTGCTGCCCCCCCCACTCTGTGACAGGAAAAAAACAAGAAAAATCAAAAACAAAACTAACAAACAAAAAACCAAAAACGCATTGTGCTATGGGGCTATATCTCATGGTATAACAATGCCTATAATAAAACCAGCTAATGAAATATCTATACATAGAAAGGATGAAAGGGATCCCATGCCTAAAATCTCTCAATTATAACACCAGGGTCATACTCAGTCAAATTCTGTGAGATGCTGTAAACATCAACTGGACGATGATTATGATAAATAACCAGATGCACCACAGTCATAAAGCCTGTCTTATGTTTCTGTAAGTTCTATCCAGAAGTTTACAAGGCCCAATGGTTTAACAGTATGTACATAGGTAATTCTAATTTACTTCATTCCCCTATGTGCTGAATCTGAATCCAGCCTTTTATTATTAAGATGATGTTGCTTAGAAACTTCTAAGCTGCACAAATGCCATCTTCTTAACTCCAGCTGTGCCTGTTCAAAATAATCACAACTGGGCTTATTAAATGTTAATGTTCCTTCATGGAAGGAGGAGGTAGGCAAGGTCACTGGACCCTCACCTGAGTGTCCCATCACACCTCCCAACAACTTACGTGCAATTAGGCCCTAACTGCAGAAAGCCTCAAGGTTTTCTGGACAAAGTAGGGTATACAGCTAGAAAACTAAGAACATAGATGGCATGTTCACCTATGCAATTGTGGGAAAGCTGCTATCCATACTGAGCAAAAGCCTTGAAAACAGGTATTGCCTAAATCCCTCCCGACTCCCAGGAAATGTCTTAGAGCAAATGGTAATTGTTAATGTTATTATGCCTTATAGTATTTATTTATTTTTAATTGTTTAATAAGGGGACTTTATATGTAAAGGTTAAGGTGTAATTACAGATGTTTAACTCTTTGAATAACCCCAGGCCCCTTCTTGATTCTTGTTTACAAAAATGTTCTCTCATTTAAGGTCATTGACATTGCTAAGTCTATTACTGAGGTGTAAACTTTCTCTCTCAGGATCAGTGAGACTATAGAAATAAGTTAAATTGTTTTAGATAGGATAAATTATATAAATAAAAATAGAGACAAAACCATAAAAGCTTCAAGCCAACTCGAAAAAGATATGAATATGTTGTATAGGGCTTATGGGAGATGAGATTTAAGTGTAAAATGTTTTATGGTTAAAATCTGCTAATGTTCCCAGGGTTATAATGATCTATTTATGCAATAAAAACTGACTTGAAAATATCTGGTCATTTCTGTCTTTGCTAACTTTGTTAAACTTTAACTATTTGGAGATGCTGAGTCATAATGGCAACTGTGGTTAACTGTACACCTTTTTATTCTTATAAATGTTTCCTTAGGAAAACCAGCCTTTCTGTTCTCTCCTGTAATTACATTCTCTGCAATAAAATGAGCCACTTATTTATCTGATAAGCTGATTTAAATTTTGTAAAAGTGCACTATGAAAGGACCAGGAAAACCAAGTTCCTAGTTTTTCTTTTCCATGGGCCATACTTTTGGTTTAAAGTTTGTTTAGGTACTAAAAGAGTATCATTTCAAAATCTATAGCTTTCAAGACTGAAAATCTTAAAAGGGACACATTACTTTAGTGTATAAATTCTACCCTGTGAGAGTTACTAATTTATTGTAAACCATTAAAACAAACAAAAAAATGTTATTTTTCACTCACCCTATAAATGACTAAATGCCCTTTATATGCCTACAATTATGTTTGTAGTCACATAATGTACAAATGTAATTTATTTACAGGAACAAAATTGGAGGGAGACACTAATTTATATCTCCCATTATATATCTTCTGCATATGTTATCAAAGTTAAGCCTAAAGCAAGTAACTCAAAATAAGTTTAAATGAAAATTTAGTTTAATATGAAATAATATTTAAAATCTGGTATATTTTAAGAACTGGTTATGGAAATTTTAATGTGTGAGTAAAATGGGTAAATTTTATAATACACTTACATGATAGGCCACCCCCAGGCTCAAGAAGTGCCATTTTCCTTGTCTGGGACACAGTCCCCCATCAGAGTAAATTGAATGCTAGCTTCTTTTCAGGACAGGGAGGCATGGGGAATTAAGACTTGCCAGAGGCTGCTGTCTCTGGCAGTATAGGCCTGGTTAGAAAAGCCTCTTCTCCTTGTCTACAGGGAATATAAATTACTCCCCACATCTCACATGGCATGGGTGGGGTGGAGGTGAGGTGTGGAGGATGAATTCTCCCATCCAGTGTATGATCTGCACCCACACCCTAAATGTCTCAAGCAACAGAGAGACAAGTAGCAATCTTTCTTCACTCACTATCTCCTCAACTGAGGTTGCTGTGAACTGGGAATCTTGTGCCCAAGCCTGCCACCCAACTGCTGCGGGAAATACTATAGTTCAATTGGCTGTGCCCTTTACCATGACTTTCAAGTCTGCTCTTCTTAGCTAATCCCGGGGCTGAAAAGCAACATCTGATTTTGTAAGGAGTTTAAAATAAAAGACAGAGGTTCTGCCACAGGGCCAGTCTGCACCCACTTAAACACTACAGTTGTCATCCTGTGGATCTATCACCTGCTGGTGCCGCGATAGCATCTGACCAGCCTCTCCAAGTCACTTTTCAAATACACAGCCCTTGCGAACCTGGAAGCTAACAGGTCTATGCATAGCTGGAGCCTAATAATGCTTCCAGCAGGGTTAGGATTAGTTACACAACTCCCCAGGCCTGGACTCTGACACAAAGAACTGTTACTAGCTGTGCTGGTCTGTTTTAAAAACAACAACAACAACAACAACAACAACAAAAAACCCTAATTTCTTTAATGAGTTATGCCTAGCTATGCATCCAAATAACAGTTGGTCCTTGTAGATGATATAAATATGTTCCTAAAAATAAATACAGCCTTACAAAGGCTTAAATCTACTAGCTGCTGAGGAGAGGCCAACAATTTTTTATTCTAAAGCTGGCTTGATTGGAATCATGGCTGACCAACTTACGCACGATCCTCGAACGTCCTCTTGCCCTTCTCCCCTAGGTCTAATGATCGGTCCCTCTTTATTTAACTGGCTGTTAAACTTTGTCAAACTACAAACAGCATTTGTTGAATTAAGGTACCTAAGGGCCCAATGCAACCCCTTGTATAATGAGTCAATGATTTGATTCTCACTGAGACCAGCAGGGAATGAACTGCCCAGAGTGACTCCATTTTGCCCTAGTTCTAGCCAACCCCATCTCGTGCTCACACAACTGCTCCTCAGCCGCCCCCCCTACTAACCCCCCCCCCCAAGCACATTCTGCAGAGGAGAATATTCTCACACAGCCGCACCTGAAGCTTTGGGAGGTCCATTGTTTTGTAACACAAAACAAAAAAATGTTTTAATCAACTGAACTAAAACTTCTGCCCCTGGCCTGCCTCTGGTGTGATCTAACTATCTCCTGGGTAGATAGAGTCCTTTCTGGTATGAGCCATCTCTCAGCTGCTGACAATAAAGGCCTCTTCATCTGACTTTTATCCAGTGGCATCCTGTGTCTCAGGTGGACAAAGCACCTGCCTGTATGTATCCAGCTGCACGATTCTTACTGAGTCCACTCAGCCTCTGTTCTGAGCTCAGCCCCCAGAGATCTCCCTGTGCCTTCTCCTTTTTCTTATTGTTCCCCCATTCTCAAACTCATTCAGAAATGGGACCCCAGCTGTGGGAGACCTGGAAATGAGGCTAACATGAGGACAGTGCTCCTCAGGGAAGAAATTAGTTTATTCATGTCACAGATGTCATTGTCACACCTGGCCTCAGTGGCCATAATCTCAGTGGTGAGGGTGAGAGACTGAAAGTTAAAAAGAGAATTGGGTCCAACACCGGAGAAGCCAACTTTAGCTAGGAAACAAACACATGACCAGGACACTAAAAATACACCCTTTGGTAAATGTCACCCTAAAGCAAACCATGGATAGAAGAGTCTGGAGCAGGTGTGCGTGGTGGTGGGTACTGAGAGAGGTGTGACACCACTATGTGGCCAGAGCATGGACGTTTCAGGGTGACTGGGACATTGTTGAGGCTGCTGAGCAGCCACAGCCAGTGCTTAACTCTCAAAAGTCATGATACTTGTACAAATTTGTGTGTTGGGAAAGAGCTGGGGTACCCTGACCAGGTACTCCAGCCACCGCTGACAACTGGGTAAGGTGAAAGTAGGAATCAGTGGCAGGTACAGCCACCAGTATTCTCTCTGACCCCAAAGCCATTCTCTGGAACATCCTGGTGGGTACAGTGGGAGAAGCTGGGCAAGCTGTTGACATCAGCACCATCCTCCTCCCCTGGGCTGGTTTGGGCATCTCCAAACTTTTGCCACACCTGTTGTCAAGCCCATACTTCTGCATGCCACCCCTGTAGTGGTCTCCGTCACACATCCTTAGGAAAAGAACTCTGCCTAACCATGGGGCTTTGGCCTGGCCATGTTTCTTCCAAGCTCAATTTTCCCACTTTTGAATGGGAGCACATGCCTAGGGTTTTTAGGTTGCTGCACTGTCACTAGCTCTGGGCCCTCTCTGGGCTGAGAGGCCTCATGTAGAAACCCACCTTTGGCATGCCCTGGGGAGGGAGCATGTTTTTCTTTATGGATGGGTGGCATGCTGCCGCTCCTCTATTTGCTGCAAAGCCAGAGGGCCTGGGAGAAAGGAAGCAGAGGAGCTGTCCAGGCAGAGGCAAAGGGGCAGCAGAGTGGGGGTCGCTTCTCCCAATCTCCTCCACAACCTGTGTGATGGCTCCTGTGCTGCCTAACTGTCCCCTGGGTGTCTTAGCCACAGGCCTGACATGTATTGTACATGGACTTAAAGATGGGAAGTGCTGCAAGAGCTTGGGGAACACCAGGCCATAGTTCAGTGCTCAACACTGCTGTGGAGATGCAGGCCTGTGTTTCATGGGCTGTATGCCCCTCTGCAACAGTAACTGGGCCTTCTCCAATGCTGTCATAAGTCACATCAAGCAAGGGTTGAAAACTCCTTGCCAAGATAATCAGGGATAAAATAACTAGTAAGAAAGGTCATCTGGGGCTGGAGAGATGGTTCAGTGGTTAAGAACACTGGCTGCTCTTCCACAGGACCTAGGTTCAATTCCCAGGATCCATATGGCAGCTTACATCTGTCTGTAACTCCATTTTCAGGGTTTCTGACAGCCTCACACAGATATACATGCAAAACACCAATGAGTATAAAATAAAAATAAATTACATAAAAAAAATCATCTTGTGCTACTACAGGTCTTATTTTTAATTAAAATGCAAACTCTAGGCTTCAAGTGATTCTCCAGGCTCAGCATCCTGGGATGGGTGGGGCACAGCATCCAGCTGAGCAATTGTGTGAGAACCCATGGTGGTAAGCAACCTTGCACAGACTGTGAAAGGGTCCACGCCATAAGGACTAACACTATAATCTGATGGCATGACAATGGTATGGCTAAGACGATGTCTTTTTTTTTTTTTTTTTTTTTTTTGATATGAGGGAGAAACAGGCAGAGAGAGAAAGCAGTCGACTGAATATGGCCAGGTGAGAAAGAGGAAAATAGTGCGTGCGTGTGTGTGTGTGTGTGTGTGTGTGTGTGTGTGTGTGTGTGTGTGTGTGAGAGAGAGAGAGAGAGAGAGAGAGACAGACAGACAGACAGACAGACAGACAGACAGACAGACAGACCACAAAAGAGGGAGCCATTATAGGTCTGAAGAGGAAATGCTCAGAGACCTGCAAGACTGACAATTTGAGCAACAATGGAGCAAAAGAAAGCTGAGACAGAGTGCAGCTGGAACAGCAGGGCTATAAGGAGAATGACAAATGGGGACCGCTGCCAACTAGGGAAGGTTAAGGCAGTGGGGAAGGCGCGAAGAGCTGGGAAGAGCAAGCATGCCAGCCTGAACCCTGACACTGAGGAAGCCTGGAGGTCAGAGTGTGCTCTGGTATGCCAATAGGCACCACAGAGAGACATTTGTGATAAGGAGATCACTCCTCTGATAGAGAACCTGATTCGCAAATTCCTGAGGAACACTGGTTTTTGTCTAATTGCCAGGATTTGGGGAAACAGACTTTTCTCTGGACCTGACATTCAACTTTCAGAAAAGGGACATGTGGAGATCTGGCTTCTCCAAGCCTTGTAAGCAACCACCAGCCATGTCCAGTATCAGAAGGGCCTCCTGGGTGCTGGGCATGCTCTGTGAACCCGCTACTGACCCCGGGGGACTGAAGGAGACTGGGAGTCCTCTGCTGCACAGGGTGAGAGACTACGCTCAGAGAGGTTATAGATATAACCCATGCCTTACAGAAGTACGGTGGGTTATAACAGGCGAATCCTTCTCAGTTCTGAAAGACATCATCTTTGGAGCAGACACTCCTCCCTACTCAATCTTTCTTTGTAACACAGGATCACGTGTAATCTGGCTTTTTTCCTCTTTCAACAAGTGACTCATTTAAACACTTCAGAAACTGCCTCTTCTAGAGCCCCAGAGTGATTCTGTTTTCTTTTCTCTAGGAAACCTTAAATATTTTCATCTGAGGGACCACATGAGTAATTCTGGACCAGTGACTATGCCTTCAGGGTAAATTCCTCTTGAAAGACTACCAGATAGAAAAATCACTCAGCAGCTCTCACAGCCTCTAGGGAAGATGGCCTCCTCCCCTCTGCAACTCCAAGCTCCAGCTGTCAGAGCACCAAATTGCTGCCAACAGACACACCCTGCAGGTTCCTGTCACTCCCATGAAGTCAAGCAACAGGGTGCCTGACTCATGTGCATCTCAAGGCTCACACAGTACCTGTCCTCAGAATCACTTGACACGTGTGTATGAATGAACAGAGTTGGTGTGGCCAGGTGAGATGGCTCAGTGGAACCCGACAACCCAAGTCCAGGCCCTGAGAACTAAGTGGTGGAGAGAGAACTGACTCCCAAAGCTCTCCTCTGACCTCCACATGAACGCCATGGCATGTGTGTGCTCTGGCATAAGCACAAATAAATGTAACAATAACAATAACATTTGTGCCAGGCATAGTGGCACACACTTGTAATCCCAGGACTCCAGAGAGGCATAAGGCTGTGAATTTGAGGTCAGGAAGGTCTCTGTAGTGAGTTTTCTAGACCAAACACCACCATGCCAAAGTAGGATGGAGTTTTCGGCAGCAAAAGCCTTCAAGAATGGTCCCCTGGTGGGTCGGACCATTTTCCAGATCAGAAAAAGCAAGAGGCTTAAGCAGCTTTCCCACTTCACTTTCAAAATACACAAGAAAGGTATCCATTTAGAAATGACAGAAACTGTCCATTTCAGTAGGCTGCAAAAAGAAAAATAGTTTCTTTGTGTAAAGGCAGTGCCTACAGTCTGATAAGGAGAAGGGATCTGTGGCTGGGGAGAAAGGCAGAGGACAGGCCCTCTGCTAGCTGCTAACCATTCTCTTAGTTCTCACAGGGGCACACAAGTACTTCAGAGGCACAAGTAGGGAAACTGAGGCTCTGTGAGGTCACCATCATCATGCACTATGAAGATTCCTGCAGTTTCCCAGCTTGAACTCCTCTTTGCTTAGACAGTCCATGCTTTTGTTACAGCCAAAGTCAAACACAAGCCCTGACCCCCCTGTCACACCCCTCTGATGCTTCGGGGTCTCACACGCTGCCGGTCAGGGATACCTCCACCTCCAGCTCTACCCCCGCAGTGTGTCCACTCACTGCAGAATCTACACAAGGCCTCCTGTGGAGACCTGGCCAGCCTCTGGGCTTCAGACCCCACCAGACCTGCTCCTCCCAACCGTCTTCTTTCTGACTCTCCCCATCGCTGCCCATCTTGACCTCTTGCTCATGCAGATAGACAAGATGGAGCAATAGCTCTGTGGATTCCCTACGCTCTGGAAGTCAGCTGGGTCACAGTAACAATGTATGACAGACAGATTTGTTGGTTTTTTTTTCACTATGTAGCCCAGGGTTGCCTGGAACTTGCTATGTAGTCCAGGCTGGCCTTGAACTCACAGAGTTCCACTTACCTCTGCCTTTAGGGTGCTAGGATTAAGAGTGTGCACCACCCCTTCCAGAGGATGGCAGTCTTTTGATGGTGAGACTTTTGAAACGAGCCCCTTTCTTTCTGACACAAAGCCTTGCTTGCGTTATTTGTTGGGCCAGGGACTCTGCCTCTGGGGCTTCTTCCTTCACCACCGCCACCACCACCTCTGTGAACCGAGTGCCACTGAACTACATGAACTACTGTGCCATCCTACCAGAAAAAGCAACGAGGCTCTGACACTTTCCTAAGGTCCCCCAGGTAGTAAGCGAGCAAGGTCAAGACTGCAGGGGCAGTGAGCAGTTCACGCAGCAGACACACAACTCCATGGCTGACGGCAAGGATGGAACATTAGAAACACACGGGAATGGGGTCTTAGACTGCAGAGTCCTGGAGGGCCGCATGGGAGGCACGAACCAACTAAAGAGATTCCGGAACTTCCCAGCCCCCAGGGCCACTGTTGTATAAAACAGGAAATGGTTCCCCAAAGAAAATTTGTGGCCACTCAGTTTAGCTGTAGAAGCAGAGCCAACATCAGCAATCTATAACATAACAGCTTCAGAGTGATGCCCGCTCAGGCAAGACCCAGTTGTTAAGAAATGAAATCCAATGCTGGATGTGGTGGCAAATGCAATCTCTGTGCTGGGCAGGCCAAGGCAGGGAAGAACTGAGTTCTGGCCAGCTTGGGCTACACAGCAAGACTCTGACTCAGAAAAACCACTTAAACTACAATGTTTAGTATTTGTCAATTAGCAAGTAACTGAAGCACAGGGCCGGAGGCTACCAATAGCCTCTAATGCTTGAGTCCTGTGTCACCGTAGCTAAATGCCTGAATTTACCAACTTACAAAGAGGCTTATTTTGGTTCATGGTGACAGAGGGTTCGGTCAGTCTCTGGTTATTTGGCTTTGCTTTTGTCCTATGGCTTTTGCCCTATGCCCATCATAGTGACAGTGTGTGATGGGGCAAAGCTGGATAGCTAAAGAGAGGCAACCCTTATCCCCAACCTATGACCTCCTACTAGGCCTCACCTTTTAAAGTCCCTACCTCCCCCAGGCTCAGGACAAAGCCTTCAACACAAGGGCCTTTGAGAACACCCTGGAACCAAACAAAGCAAATACTGCACCAGAATCTTTGGTAACAATTCCACCTGCACTAAGAATATCCCAGAACTCAGGAGGCTGAGGCAGGAGGAATGTGAATTCAAGGCCAGATGGTACCATATATGGGGAAATGAAAACAACAGCACCTGTAGGCGGAGTTTTCTGTCTAGACCACTGATCACCCCTATCCTGCCAGCTGTTCCCCACATAACCACACTGAGACTTATTATTAATCACAAATGCTCAGCCAGTAGCTCAGACTTTTTTTTTTTTTGCTAGCTCTTATAACTTAAATTAACCCATTTCTATTAAGCTATGTGCTGCCCTGTGGCTTGTTTACCTCATGTACATAATTCCCATCTGCTCAATCTACATCTCATGGTGTCTCCTCTGACTCCACCCTTCTCTCCAGGATTCTCTCTGTCCCTTAAATCCTGCCTAGCCATTGTCCAATCAGCTTTTTATTAACAACGAGAGCAACAATCTTCCACAGCAAGCACCACTTCTATTTATGTAACAACTTAATCAATACTCTAATTTAAGACAGCTATTTCAATATTCCATTCTCTGAGGAGGAAACTGAGGTGTAGCATGTTCCAGTAACTTGTCTCTGTTACCCAGCTGGTGCTGGGCGTGCAGTCAGTAAATGACCACAGAATGCTTGGGATCCCTACCTGGACCCTCACAATCCACAGCTGCTGATACCAGCCTCACCTCCTCTGTGAGGCATCCTTTGAAATCCTGCGCCAAACACTTTTCCGTGGCGCCTTCCTGCCCCTGCTTCCTCAGACACCAGGTGTCCTAGTATGAGCTCACAGGCTCAATGGTTCCCACAGTGGGTCCAGGGCCATTAGCACTGGCGTCATGTCAGCCTATGTTCATTGGCATGCATGTGCCTAGACCCTGAGAGGCTGGCTGAATCTGAGGATCTTGGGGGTGCTGGTGACCCCTGAATTGCAAAGCTGGCCTCACCCCATTTCCTTACAGACCCATCACTGGTGATTTTTCTTATTGTAGTTGCCTCCATATTATGGATGAGCGAGCTCAGGCTGGCAGGGGTTTCATCTCAAGCAGGGACAAGGCAAATAACTGCACGCCAATACAAATTCACATCAGGGATTCACACAAAAACTGAGGGTCTGGATATGTATGTGCAACTGACATGCGGACTGACATGAAGGCGGGCAGGAAGGGTAAGACGCCAGGGGCTGCAGGTCCAGTGCTCCGAGGGCGGCAGGAGGCAGAATCAGGCTCCCTGAGCCTCATCCTGTTCCCTGTGGGCTGGGCCTCTAGAGCATCAGCTGGCAACTTCCTCTGTTATTTTCACTCCTGTATTTACTAAGGCGAGAAATGGTGTCAACACATTTTCAAGCATTTCTCACAGACATGCATGACTTGCAGCTCGTGGCCATCTCCTTTATTAACAGAGTACATCTCACAGGGCCCGGAATCAGCGCTGACTCCTACGTGGAAACCACCTCAGGTCACCTTTGGGCTTGCCCCTGGATTTTCTCAGCACTGTTCACACCCTCATAAGGCCCACCCACCCTGCGTAGAATCACATCACCAACCCACGGTCATTCCCTCTAAGCTTCCTCTTTTCTCACACCCTAGCTGAGGGTTCAGTTTTTTGGTTTGTGTGTGTGCGTGTTTTAAATCTTCCTTTAGCACTTTTCCTCAAATATTTGCAGATAATTAATTCACTGTTAATTCGCTGAGGATGCTTTCTTTATATTTTGTAAATAGAAAGCTGGGCCCAGCAAACTCTTTAAGATTTCTTCCTTCTTTCCATCCTGTCTTTCTTCATTCTTCTGGCCACCTCCTTGCTTCTCTTTCCCCCCCCCCCTTCCCCCTCCCCTCCCCTCCCCTTTCCTCTTCTCCTCTCCCCTCCTCCCTCCCCGTTCTAAGGTGTCATGGGTGGTAGATTCCTGTCCCCTCTCTATGGATGGAGCTATACCTCCCTCCAGCCTCTCTGCAGTCTAGCTGGTCAGCATGCCTGAGTGGAGGAGGGCTGAGGGGTTTCCAGTGAGTCACCCGGTGACTGCTCGCAAACCCACTATGACTTACTTTTGCTGTGTTTAGAAAGCCCTTTTGGTATCTCTACCTGTGCACATGTGGTTGGCATCCCCCTAACTCTGTCCACATGGCTTCTTTCTGGGCCTTGTTGCTATCCCCTCTCCTCTGGAGCCTGACTTCCAGGCCCAGAGCTCTTCCCAGCAACGAGCAGTCCTCCCTGCTTATAGCTCCACAGGGACTCTTTGTAGGCCTGAGCTCAGCAGTACAGGGCTCCTCTCTCCTTCCTGCTCCTCTCTGGGTAGCCTTTGGGGGTCTGGCTAAATCAGCAGATTCATGACAGTAAGATCAGGGGGGCTTTGTTGGTTCCCCTGTTCCGGTTCTCAACCTGAGCTACCAAAGACTCCCCTGGGGTGACTAAGAACTGCAGTCTCTGGGCTGCACCAAAGACCAAAGACAAAAGGCTCCAAGGATGTGGGAAGCAGACTGCACTCTCCATTCAGGCTGCCCAGGGTTTCAGTGGTAACCAAGGCAGAAGCAGGGTTCCCTGTGGTCAGTTTCCTTATATGCTGGCGAATTTTATGTTGACTTGACACAGTTATAGATAGAATCATCTGAGAGGAGGGAACCTCATTTAAGAAAAATGCCTCCCTAAGATTGGGCTGTAGGCAAGTCTGTAGGGAATTTTCTTAATTAGGGATGATGGGGAGGGCCCACTGAGATACCCCATTGTGGGCGGAGACACCCCTGGGCTGGTGGTTCTGGGTTCTAGAAGAAAGCAGACTGAGCAAGCCATGGGGAGCAAGCCAGTAAGCAGCACCCTCCCATGGCCTCTGTATCAGCTCCTGCCTCCAGGTTCCACCCTGCTTGAGTTCCAGACCTGACTTCCTTCAGTGATGGACTATAGTGTAGAAGGAGAAGTCAATTAAATTCTTTCCTCCCCAACTTGTTTTTGTCACAGTGTTTCATCATAGGACTAGTAACCCCAACTAGGACACCTTCCTTTTCCAGTAGGATCCTACTCATATAGTGTGACCCTTCTACCCTGCCAGCCCTGCGGGGCCTGGACTACCTGTGTGCCTCAGAGACATCCAAATTTGGCATCCAAATATCAGGTCTGTGGTTGTCCTGTACAGGACACACACTCACATCATTTACAAGCTCGCCAGGCCCCTAGCCACCAGGCTCAGGAGCCCAGCAGCCACCAGGCCCACTCCACAGTAATGGGTCCCAACAGTGATGAGTACCACTCCTATGATACTCAACTCAGATCTGAAGCATTTCTGTTTCATTTAATGTGAGTTACACATTCTTCCATCCATTCAACAAACATCAGTGATGCTTCCAGTACCCAGGCTATGTGTAGATGTTTGGGGAATTCTGTGGTTGAGAGAGGGACCAATGAACAAGACGGTAAAATGGTCTGTGCTTGCCTTGACTAAGGAAACCCATCACTCCCAGGATGACAAGTACCACATGCTTTTGGAGAAGGGCTGCTGGGCTGTAAGTCACTGTGCCAGTGTACCTGCCTTTGCACAACACTCCATCCAGAGCAAATCAGTTAGGAGCTTGAACCCATGTTGCGATCAATATTTGTAATAGCTGTCACCTGAGACCTTATGGAAAAGTATGTGGATGAATGACACGCAAGATGGCCTTGTGACTTAGTAGGACACCCAGAATGTACCCACAGTAGAAATGCTTGTAAGTGTGGTGTGACACACAGAACTGCCAGCCATGACTATTCTCTCCCTCTTTCTTTCTCAGAATCCCTGCACTGTTTGGATCAGCAATTGACAATTTCATTTTCTTGCCTCTCTTACAGCTAGCTACCATGACAGAAGCAGTTTTGGCCAGTGGGATCCATCTGGGACCTGTTTCAGATCTCTGAGAAAGATCTGAGCTTAGCCCTCTCTCAGCCTTGCTTCCTGCTCAGTACTCCCTGATGGAGTACATGTGGCTGAAGCAAGGCTCACAGGGGTGGATACTATAGATAGGTAACATCTGTAACATCTGTGGTGCAAACCTCTGGACAAAATCTGGGGTGTTGACAGTGCTTTGCCCATTCTTGCCCTGCCTGACTCTGTAGCATGGGAGAAAACAGCATTCTCTTCTTTAGGCTGCTCTGGAGTTTCTGTCTTACACAGTGGATCCATACATGTTTCTAGTGCAAAAAGAATAGTATCCGCACAATCCTACTTTAATCTCCCACCTATGAGATGGAGCTAGTAACCCCAATCTTTATGAGGAATTTGAAATAATGTAGGAAAAGTGCTAGGGCTGGCATGCAGCACTCAGTGATGGACAACATCATGGTTTCCCTTTTGGTAATCTGTCCAAACCCACAAGGTCATTCAGGAAAACTCCAAAGGATAAAATAGAAAGCAAAGCTAAATTTCTGTTTGCAGGCAAGCTGAGAAACATGGACAGATAGATAGCCATAGCACAACCTAGGGATGGGGTGGGGGTGGGGTGAGGGTGAGGGTGGGGATGAAGATGGGGGTGGGGGTCAGGGTGGGGTGGGGATGGGGATGGGGTGTGGGTGGGGGTAGGGTGGGGGCAGGGAATGCACTGAATAAGGAGCCAGCAGGTGGCTGAGCAGAGAGAACTACAGCTCAGGTTAACAGACACCAGCACTTCTGTAACTAGCACTGTGGATGACAGCACTGTAGGTTGTCTGTCCAGCTGCTATGTCCAGTGTCTCCTGTCTATGCCCTTGCTTTCTCTCTCCATGGCTTCTTCATGTCTTGAGATGACCCAGCTGAAGGCAGCAGTGCCAGGATAAGAACCTACCATCCCCAGCTGAGCTGTCCCTATTCAGAACCTTGGAGGCATGCCCGTTTGGGGACACAGCACAGCAGCCGGCCTCCAGCTACACCCTTCTATGTTATCTCAGCAATCTGAAGAGAGAAAGATGAAGGTTGGGGATGGCTCAATAAAGTCCAAGTTAGTTGGCTTGCACTCACCATCAACTGGGGGACTTGGACCCACTGTATGTGGGGCTATGCCCCTGTGTTTAGAGAGGAAGCACATGCATGTACATACATACATACATATGCTGTTGGGTTCCTTTTTTTATTTTAGTTGAACTCCTCCCTTCGGCACATACAGAGGTGTTCCCAATGTGCCATTCTAGGAACTTGGAATAGGTGAACACAGTCATCTCTGCCCTCCACTTAGAATATCACAGAGAGCTATCTCTGCCTCAACTTGAGATTTATTTATTTAGTTTTGCTGGCAACATCAAAAAGTGGGCTGCTTCTTTTCTCCCTGGACTCTGAAAATAAAAAAAAGAGTCCTTTAAAAATGGTTTTTCTAAGCACCACAGTCAGGCAATATAAACAAAGCTTCGCACTGACTTCATCTGGCCTACTTTATCTGATAAGCGGCTGCTGCTGAGCTGTACGACAGACGCCTGAGATTCAGGGTGCTCGGTGCAACAATTCTCTCAAGATGTTCCCAGCACATAACGACAACCACAGCTGATTTTAATGGAGACAAATGCAGCAGGACAAAGCAGTCCTGTCCTGGGATTTTCAAGTGAGCAGAGTTCTGGGCTTAATAATGACAGATTTCCCACAGCAAAAGCCTCAGGGATAACCTTGGAATATTATCTCCCAAACAACAGTCTCACCAATAACTAAGGCTGATTGCAGAGCAGCTGAGAACATCACAGCCATAATAGGGAAGAATTTAGTTAATAATCTCAATTACTGGGACACACACATACATCTAGCTTAAAAGGGGCTCCTGGCAAATCAAATTCACAAATCTTGGTGGACAAGAGTCACCTAGCAGACTGTCCATCTCACATGAGCTTCCCTGCGTGTGGCTGCAGCTCTCTCTCCTAGAGACTCAAGCCACTGCCATGGCTCCCCTGTCCCTCCTTCCAACGACATCATTTAATTATCTACTCTCATATCAGATAGACAAAGTGGCATTTCTGGATCTTGGCAGAAAGGCAGAAAATCACACTGGGTAAATCACAGTGGGGAAATGACCACACTGTCACTGGTAGCCCAGCTTCAGAAACTTAGATAAAGAACTAAATCTGGTGATTTTTCAGCCATAGGAAAACCACAAAAATAACTCAAAGCTTCATCCTGGGTTGGGGTATAGCTCAGTCATAAAGTGCTTGCCCAGCCTATTTAAGACTCTGAGTTCAAATCCTAGTACAAAAGGGCCTGGAAGTTACATACTGACTTGGGCAATGAGCCCAGTACTGCTGGCAGCAGGTTTTGTTTTTTGTTTTTTGTTTTTGTTTTTTGTTTTTTGTCACATGAAGAAAAACCCATTTATTTAGCCTAGAGGTGTGTAAGCACATGACCTGTACACACACTTGTGCATATGTGAATGTGAGTGCATGCATGTGTGTACTCATGTGTGCTTGCACATCAACACCCACACACACATATAGGTATAAGTGTTCACTGTGTTTACATGGGCACACCCATTTGTGGTCATTAATCTTCATAGTCAACTCGATTGGCTTGGGAAATGTCTAAGAGGTTATTGCAGTGCAACTCTGGGTATGTCTGAGGGCATTTCAGGAGAGGATGAATGAAGTGGGGAAGACACCACTGAAATGTGAGCAGTGCCATCCCCTAGACTGGAATGGAAGGGGAGGAAAAGAAGGCCCTTAGTGAAGACTTACTGTCTCTGCTTCCTCGCTGCAGAGAGCTGCTCTGAAACCATGAGGAAAAAAATGGTTCCTCCTAATCTGTAACAGTGTCATGCATGTGTATGTATGTGTATACATGCATGTGCACACATTAAGACTTCCAGTGTGCCCACCTTGAGGCTCATCATAAAATTTGCTGGTTCCCATATGAGATTAAAATTTGACTTAATCTGACTTACTGCATCCACCTCAAGTCCTCAAGTCTCTCTGGGAAAGAACCAGTGTCTGCTTTGAGAGAAAGCACTTTATAGATATAGCATAAGACTCCTTGGCCTAGGTGGGCTCCCGCAAAAACAGCCCCAGTTTTGATTTCTCAGCAGAGCTTCCAACAAGCCTTCGTGAAAACTCTGCATTGATAGTGAGTGACTGCTGCCCAGACACACTGTCCCACTTACATAACCACATGAAAAATTTAACCCAGAGAACAGAATCAGACAAAACGACAGGGAGAGGGATATAGGACAGAGCAGGCAGGAGCCTTTCTACCAGCCTTTGTGGCACACCAGAGGCACTCACCATGGTCATGGGCGAATACCATCATGTCCAGCCCCTTCAGCATCTGAGCCAGCTCATCATAGCGGCCGCAGTGCTCCCCAGCGCCATGGGACACAAAGATGAGGGCTCTGGAGGATAAGAAGGGAACAGTTAGGAAAGCCACAGATGAGACTGCTGGGGCAGTCGGGAAAACCCACACCAAGCCATCAATGATTCAGAACCCAAACCCCAGCACCCTGTGCCACTAGTCCGGGGCTAATGCCGAGATTCAGTTCCAGAGTTGATGGGAAGGAGCCCACAGTCTGGCCCCTCTCTGGATGTGCTCTCAGCAATGTCCCCCCTTCACTGGGAATGACCTATATGCCAGGGTCAGGCATACAGCTACAACCTAGCGGGTGCACCTCACCAGATTGTTTCTGGTGACACAGCACAGGGCACTTGGATCCTGAAATATATACAGTTTTCAAGCAGGAACCCCAGAGTGGAGACTGAGAGTCCTCTTCAAGTGAGGCCTTTCTTCCCATCATGAAGACAGGATAACAGCCACAGCTGCCATTTCACCCTGCCTTAGTGCCTGCCTGGCCCTCTGATAACTGAGCATGAAAGGATTGTAATCCTCTGCTGTTATTTTATGTGTTGCTGTCTCTACAGATGACAGTGGAATTCAGAGAAGTTAAGTATCTAAGCGTCACAGTAGGTTAGTAAGGTACCAGTCAGAATATGTCACCTCCTGGCTTTAAAGTCTCCAGCGGATTGCCACAGCACTCAATACAAAACCCACCCAGCCCTCTCCAGGCCCTTCTGCCCAGTCTAGCTCCCATCATTCATCAGTGGGTGTGGCAGTATTGGCCATGGTTTGCTTCCTGGCTTCCCTGCCAGCAGAGCTACCACAGCCTTGCACCCCTGGCCAGCCACCCTGCACCCTGGGCCAGCCCCTACACACAAGCTGGATAAGTGACTAACCCACTCAAAAACTGTGTTCTTTCCACAATCCCTCCAAGCCAAGCCATGCAGGCTGCTAACAATGTGGGTCTGTTTCATCCTGCTTCGTATCTTAGAGAAAACCAACTTTGGTTGGCATATGTGTTTCCTGCCTCTTCTTAAAGACATGAGACCTGCTTTCCCAACCTGTTGTGCTGCTATATTCACTTGGACATCAGTGGGCAATGATACCTGCCTGCTTGACATTCCTGGGGTAAGTGTCTTCCATATTTCTCTCAGCTGCTGGGGAGTGTGCATGAGACCCTAATGGCCTCCATCTTCACAGGGATTTCACTTCCCAAGGGATGGATCAGGGTTGCCCATCCTTGGGATGATGGGAGTCTATGGTTACTCAGTCCATGGTTACTAACAGAAAAGTGGTCAAACTGGATTTGAAAAATATTTCAGCTCCTTACCAGGGGCCACAGCAGAGGGCTTCAGAGGGGTCACTTGGGGGTCTAAAACAATAGTACAGGTAGCATTTTCCATGCCTGTGTTAGTATCCATTCCATGGTCAACATGTGACAATGGCCTCAGAAACACTATCACCTCCCTCCTCTCCTTTACTACTCAGAAGCCTTTAGCTTCCTGCCTGTTCCCAGACATGCCAATCATGGCATGCTACCAAATGCTTAGCTGGGGAAGCCTCATGTCCGTCCACCTCTCCCTGACAGGCGTGAGCTGGCTTCAGTGCATTCTGTAAGAATGCATTCCCACCTGCACCACTGTGCCTGCTGAGACTTCCTGCTTGCCTCCTCTATCCTGAGGTCTCTGGATCCACCCCCCACCCAGCACTTGTCACCAGCATTTGTCACTTATTTTCTTTTGTCTCCTTAGAAACTGTCTGTCTTTCTGCTGTCATCTTCCCAACTGAGATGTCAATGTCCAAGGCAGCAGAGTAGGGACCTGACACCTTGCAAGAGGAGTCCTCCAGCATACCTGGCCTGAATTCCTCTGTCATGGCAGTCTCTGGTTTAGAATAGGGGATAAAGCACCACATTCCAGAAGCCTCAAAGTTAGCCATTGGCTGCACCTGTGGCTCCCTGCCATCTGGCTTTCCTGGGGTACTGCCCTTTTACATACACACCTGAAGCTGCCCTAGAGCTCTCTCTGTATACTCCACTAAGACCTGAGGTTGTATGCCCCTGGCCCATGGTCTGCTTTTTGAATGCTCATTTGAAATGAGATTCAGAATTGCTAATGGCACATCCACAGTCACCCCTGGAAGCAGCTGCCACTTGGAAGCTTCTCCTCTGGGGTTTCACAGAACAGTGGAATTAAACTTCTGCTTCAAGGAGTCTGTGACAGAGCTTGAGAAGTGTGAGCCTGGAGGCTGGGAGGCCCAGTGCTTCGGAGCCATGCCCTCTGACCCACAAGACTGGTGCGGTGCTGAAGTCAGAGAAGCTGTCATTACCTGAAAGACACCCTCACAAGATCAGGCCTATGACAATTTTCTCATAGAAGGAAGAAGGGTCATCAGACCTTCACCCAAGAGCCTAGAACCTTCCTGCTACGCCCACACAGCTGCATACAATTCTGCCCCAACTATACATGATCTCAAGAAGGGTCAGAGTAGAGGTGGAGCATGATGCAGCTTTCCATGAGGTTGTCATTCAGGGTCGGATGGGACTCTTTGCTGACGCAGTTGTTTCAAGGTCCCCTACACGCCTTTAACTCCTCACACAAGTTCTTGTAACTGTCATAAATTCACTGGCTCTCTAAGTTGGACTCCGCCTCTTTCAGATACCCTGTTTAGACATTTGTTCACATTTCCCCAAGGATAGTTAAGCTACGTTTAGTTGTTGGTAACCACTCATGGCCCTGGGAAAGACCTCTGACTGCTCAGACCCTCAGCATAGACAGGGAAAGGAAGAGGCTCTTGCCTCCAAAGACAGAAGTCACCAGGGTACCTAATATGGCCCAGAAGTATGGCTGGGAGCTTGTTAGAGTCAGACTCTGGGGACTCTGAGATAAAAGCACACTGCTGCCCCAGCCTGCACACAGCTTCCTAGTCTAGCAGGAAAGCTGCTCAGCAAGAGGGGACATCTATATCACACAAAGTGGGAGCAGGCAGGAGACTCCTACTTGGTCTTGGTGGATTGGCCTTGGACAGAGTATCTGAGGAGCAAAGCCCAGGCCTGATGAGTGCTCCCTGATTATGGGGACAGGTGCCCATAAGCCAGGCACAGGAAGAAGGCCCAGCAGCAGCCAGGCATTACTTGGTGGTGGTGATGGAGAAAGGAGGGGCTCCAAGGTGTAGGCAACATGGGGGAGCTGGAAAATTTCTCTAGGAGAAATGGTACCAAGCAGGGTGATGACCTGATACGACTTTTGTGCTAAGCTCTTGGGCTACTGTGCATCATGGAGCCAGGAGCCAGGAGCCAGGAGCCAGGAGCCAGGAGCCAGGAGCCAGGAGCCAGGAGCCAGGAGCCAGGAGCCAGGAGCCAGGAGCCAGGAGCCAGGAGCCAGGAGCCAGGAGCCAGGAGCCAGGAGCCAGGAGCCAGGAGCCAGGAGGATGCTTGTCAGGGAGCTGATGCAGCCAAGCCCTGAACAGGTGCCAAGGGAAGTGGTCCAGTGCCATCCCTCCTCCCCTGGCATCCCATATCCTCAACAAAGGACCATAGCTGAGCATCAGCAGAGCTGTTTGTGCAGACAAGGCAGGACCCACAGCAACAAAATTTAGGTTGCAGAAAAGGCTTCACAGATCTTTTCCCTGGAACTTCCCTACGGCTGCAGCCAGACGGGAGCCAGGCGTTCAGGGGGAAGGCAGTGGCTGTGGGAGGGGCAGCCGGTGGCAGAAGCAGATGGCCTGCCTGGCACCCAGCCCTGAGAGGAGGGGCCACCCTGGAAACCATTTGGAACCTGAGATAAAGGAGCCAGAGGCTCAAAGATTTTCAGAATGAGTGAGCCCTCACTGGGTGGCAAGGCTGTTCTCCCCAAGCAAAATAACTGACAGTTCAAGTGGTCTAGTCTTGCTGATGTGAGGTAGAGATGAGCCCACCACCACACACTTCAGATGGCACTGCCAGAAAATGAAATGTAGATGTGCAGCCCATATGTAGCATGGAAGCCTAGGATCAAGTTCTATGCTCTCCCCAGCATATTCCTAGACCTCCACAGACCTTGACTTATACACCTGTGAAATGGGAATGACACAATTTTTGAGATGGAAGGAGATGAAGACCCTGAGCTGACTAGTTGTGGCCTTTTGTTTGTTTGGTTTTTGTCAACTTAAAATGCAGACTATGGAGAGCCTCGACTGAGAAATTGCCTCCATAAGAGCAAGATGTAGGCAAGCCTATAGGGCATTTTCTTAGTGATGTGAAAGGACCCAGCCCATTGTGGGTGGTGCCACCCCAGGCTGATTGTCCTAGGTTCATAAGGCAGGCTGAGGCAGCCATGATGAGCAAGCCAGTAAGCAGCACCCCTCCAAGGCTTCTGCTTCGGCTCTTCTTCCCAGGTCCCCACCCACTGGGAGTTCCTGCCCTGGCTTCCCTCAATGGACAGTGTGATTCAGAGTGTATGTCTGTCTTTATAAACCCTTTCCTCCCCAACTTGCTTTTGACCATGGTGTTTTGTCACAGCAGTAGTAACCCTGATTAAGACAGGCCCAGAAGTGTGCCCAAAGGCTCTGCATACCCTCTGCCTTTGAAGTGTCTCTTCTGCCTCACCTAGCTGGCTCCCTCCTGTGTGGTGAGTGCAACAACCTGTGACCACAGACCTGTCACATTCTTACCCTCCCTCACCGGCCACCTGCTCTTGGAGACTGAGCAAGGCCCCTGAGGAGACAGGCAGGCAAGGCAGCAACCACAGCCACCTAGGGTCACGGTCCAGTGCTGAGAGGACCAGGACCCCCGCTTTGTTCCCCACAGGATTTTGGACTTGGTGGGCCCTGCTTCACTCGCTCTGCCTGTCTGCTCCAGGAGGACATCAAGCGGGAGAAACAGGAGGCTGGAAGAGATGCTCAGCTCATGTATCAGGGCAGAGGCCCTGGCATCTATAGGGGGGAATGTGCAGGCAGAGGGACACAGCACCCATTCCTACCCTTGAGAGCCTCTTGGGCTGGGGAAGTACAGACACCAGTGAACAGCAGCCACAGCCCGCCCCCCCCCACAGCCCGCCCCCCCCCCCACAGCCCGCCCCCCACCCACAGCCCGCCCCCCACACACACTCAGGCTTCCCCTGAGGAGAGGCGGTGTGCGCTCTTCCTTCTTGTATGTTCCTAGCCCCCACTCACTTAAATGCCTGCTTCACCATTCACCTCTTAAACTGTGGCCGCTGATCCTATGGCTATAGAACATGCAAGAGATGCACCTGCTGGTCCTCAGGTGGGACTATGAGAATGAGCTGGAGCCCGTCTGGGCTCTGTTGGAACCCAAGTTTAACTCTTATCCCCTCCTTGGGGATCCAGGAGGCCTGGGCTCCTCCCTGCCTCTGGCAGGACTTCCCAGTAGGAACAGGGCAGGCAATAAGGGCAGGTCAGCACCTGCCAAGAGCCACACAATCTAGAGGAAATAGAAATAACTTGTCCTCTGCTATATGGATCAGTAACACCGATCTCACTGAGGTGTGCCACCACTGGTTGAGAAAGAGCCCAGCATGATGGTTAGAGCTGAGGGATGGGTCGCTAAAAGAGCCATGCTGACAGCTGCCGCTTGTCTGGTTGGGTGCTGACCTAAGAATAGCATTACAAGTTAATTCATTGAGCCTTCAAACAAACCACATAAGGTTTTGATCTCTGTTCTATAGGATGAGGGAAGTGCTTGCCTGGGCTCACACAGTCCACAGGCTTTGAACCCAGAGAGGCTTGCAAGTTGGCCCTTCTGACCACCATGTAAAAGAACAGAAAGAAGATACCATGGTGGATGACCAGGCCAGGCTACAAACCCCTCCCCTTCTAGCCTGACCACTCCTCTGGCCTTCTATTTCCCACCCTGACCTCCAACTACAAAAGACATACATCGGTTCTTCAGTACACCAACTCTATCTATACCCTCCAACCTGCTGTGAGCTGACCTCCAACCCTATGAACACCAAAGTCCTCATCAGCTTCCCACATTATCTGATCACTCTCTCCAGGGCCCTAGAACCTCTGTCTTTATTTGGTTCACCCAGCATCTGTCAGGACCTGGTATAAGCAGACCCCTTGTTCCTTGAGGAGAAAGACCACTCTCTATAGATTCATCTTGGTATCCCATGCCCAGGAGCACAGCCTTTGAACCATAAATGCTGTGTGGGTGGATGGATAGATGGATGGGTGGACAGATGGATGGATGACCAGATATGAGCAGAAGGGCAGTTGAAGGGAAGGAAAAAGGGAGGATAGCTACATAGATGAACAGATGTATAGAAGGATGGATGGATGACCAATATATAGATGAACATATGGATAGAAGGACGGATGTATGTATAGATGAACAGATGGATAGCAGGATGGATGGATGGATGGATGTATAGATGAACAGATGGGTAGAAGGAAGGATGGATGGATGTATAGATGAACAGAAGGATGCGTGTATGTATGTATGTATAGATGAACAGAAGGATGGATGGATGGATGGAATGAACTCTCAGAGCACCCTGAGTATCCTGAAGGCCTCTCCTACTGCTATCTACTCAACTATCCAAAAAAGCACACAATTCCTTTCTGCTCATCTGCCCAAAATGCCTCCTGTCACCCATAGATGACCCTATTTACCACACAGACAAACACATCTATAGAGAAACTAAACAGAAAAAGTGAGCAACTGGGGACCACAGGCATTGCAGTATTCAAGGCAAGTGTTGAGCTGTGCAGAAATGGGGGCTGGAACAAAGAAAGGCAGAGGCCTTAAGGGCTGGCAGGGAGGCCTGAGATTTTGCAAACATGACAGGAATTACATGAATCATCTGATTGAAACCCAACCTTCATTTCTTACTAAAAAGTGGAGGCGTTTTTCAAGAAGAAAACAAGATTGCAGCGATAGCAGAACCACAGCCATTTCTGAAAGCATTCCATCACTTAATACACTTTCAAATCAGAGCACTTGAAACCCGCAGCAGCCTGGCCTCAAGGATATCCCTGTCACCAAACACTGAAAGAGAAGGCTGAGGAGGGTCCAAGGCAGGGAAGTCAGCAAAGGTCATTAAGGAAGACACTGAACAATCGCCCTGACAATGGTGCTAGCAGGTGGCATCCTGCTGGCCATATACATTGCCCCATACCTACATCTGCATTGATAATGGCCTTAGGGTTCCCAGCCACAGCTGTGTAAGGCTGTCTCTTCTCCATGGAGAGTGTAGCTGAGGTCCATGTGTACCTCCAGCCATCTGCCAAAAGTGTCCAGCAAGTGCACGGCCCAGCAACTAATGAAGCTCCCTTCTCCCTGAGATGTGCACACATTGTCCCCACCAAAGTGCTCCCAGTAAGAAAAGGCAAGGGGAAGCTGATGTGCGCACTGCCTTCTGGGCTGGACTGATGACCATGAGCTTCCTTGGAATCACTGAAATTCTAGAAGAGTCTATCCATGGTGCTAGAGTGCTAAGAATGCCTGCCTCCTCTCCGCCCCTCCCCCTTTGTCCAATACTCTAGAAGAAGCTGTAGCCTCCACGATGATCTGCCAAGCAGCTGAAGTTCACCTTCCATGTGATCCCATACAGCCTCAGGTGGCTGGCTTTGTGTTGACACCAGAAGCTCCTGGGCCTCTCTTGATGATTTCTACGTGCAGCAAGTGGTGTTCTGGAACTTGAGTGAGGTGCCATGATGAATGTTAGTCTGATGAATGACATCACCCTTCTTAAGACCAGGACGACACTTAGCTACTTGGGTCAACTTAAACTCACGAGACTAGCAGAGTCTCCTTCCTCCCTTTTTGGAGAAATTCTTTATGCTGCAACTGTGTTTTGTTTTGTTTTGTTTTGTTTTGCTTGTCAAGGGCAAAGAAGAACATAGCCTTGCTATATCAGGCCCTGGAAGCCACTCAGTAAATCCCCATCTATGCATCTAGTTTTCTCTCCATAGAAATCTATACTTGTCAGCCTGGCTTTAGACCCTTGTGTGGGCTGTGATGTGAGCCAGATGGGACTCTGCAACACACTAGCTCTGGTGGCTCCCACCTAAGAAACAAGACAATCAGTGTAGCAGGTGACCTCCACCTGACCTCAGTGCTAACTGCCCTCAGTGCTACCTAAGCCTCCATCTGCACCCTGTGGTGTCTGGGGAGGCACAGGGCTAGGCATGGTGGCTCCAAGGGGGTGATTAAAAAATGCAAGTTGCTTGGCTCTTAATAAACCACAATTATTAAAATACTGAAAATCCAGGTGTGTGTGTGTGAGTGTGTGTGTATGTGTATTATAAAAAATACAATTCCAGTTTAAAATGATACGTGTTAAATGCTTACATATATATCAGCTACTTGGGTAGGACCTCCACGGGCACAGTTCATTTCCCCATTAGGAATTCCATATGCTTGGATATACTTTAAATAAAGTTTGACCCCCTAAAACTCCAGAGGAGCCATAATTCCTCTGAGCCACAGTGCCAAGATGATGTCAGTACTGTGCTCCTGGATCCCTACAACTATGAGCTGAAACAAACCTTCCGCCACAGCCACAGGAAACAGACTAAGGACCATGGGGTTCCTGAGATGTCAGGGGTCTTCCCCTGCTCCCTGACAGCATGCTCCTAGTCCACGGGAGCCATGCCTCGGGAGTTGTGCTGGAAGTTACTGGGAAGTTTCTCAATGTCTTCAAAGGAGATCATTTCATAAGCAAACACTGCAGTTCTTCAGCCCAGGGCCCCTCGCTGAGGCGTTGGTGTTGAGTGAGCCTCCTGGTACTGTAACAAATGCCAGTGGCAATCAACTTTCATTTTGGCTCACCATTTTGGAGGTGTCCGTCTGCAGATTGTGGGCCCCACTGCTTTCAGCCAGTAACAACACATCATGGGCAGAAGGCAAAATCGAACAAAAGCATTTATTTACCTCATGGCAAAGAGAAAAAGGGAGAGCCTGATATCCCACTTCAAGGGCTTACCCTCAGCCCAGAAGACCTCGCACTGCCAACCCCAGCAGTTCCCACAGAGGGGACTGAGAACGGCAGAGGAAGCCTTCCCTTCTTTGGGGGACATTATTCAAACCACAGCAGATGCCTTTGGGTTTCCAGTGAACCCTCACCTTTTGCTTACCCTCTGAGATCAAGGCATTAGAACTGGAGGAGGTAATGGCAGAGGCTGTTGTCCAAATCTCTCAGCCCCAGATCAACCAGAAGTTTGGAGCAGACTTAACAGCTATTCCAAATTTAAGTCAGGAGGAGTAATTAATGTCTCCTATGAATTTATGAAGTAAAAAAAGCATGCCATCAAATCCCCAAATATGTAATATGTTTTTAAAATGCACACACCCACTCATACTTAATTTATGTATGCTTGAAAAAGAAATGTGGGTCATTGCAGAAAAATAGAGACAAGCATAAAGAAAAGAAAATCTACCCACTGTGAGCATCAAGATCTACTTTCTTCTAGTTCCTGTATGTATGTATGTATGTATGTATGTATGTATGTACATTTAAATTTGTTTATAATTTTTATGATCCAATTACATAGCCCTAAGTAGAAATCACCATGTAATTAATTGTAATTATGTTGTGTGTTTCATTTTTGGCCCCTGCTTCCAATTTTTTCACATATTTCCATGAACATTTTCCTGTGGAAACAGAATTATTACTTATTTCCAGAGTTGCTGCCTCTGGGGACAAAGGAGAGAACATTGGAGAAAGCCCTAGCACAGCATTAGAAACTTGGGAAATCTAGAAAATAGCTAGACTACCCAGATGTGACACTTGAGCCACCAGAGCAGACATCACTATCTGCAGTATCTTGAACTCAGAGCACACATTACTAATCACTCACAGTTTCTTAAGCTCAGACCAGACATCACTAATCACTCACAGCCTTTTAAACTCAGATAAAACATCACTGGGCAACCACAGCTCCCTTTCCTACCAAACCCAGACAGCCTAGAAGCCTTTTTCAGCCCTAGATAGTCACATGTTGTGTCCTGCACTGGGTCCATCTTTGAAAAGGCCACTTTAAAGCACCTCCAATTCACAATCTCCCCTTAGGACTCAGTTATCACTGCTTAAAACATCCATTTCTAGCACACAGTGAATTCACAGTCAGGTCTTCTGTATCTGGCTTGGACCTTCACTAAAAAGCCGCACAGAAAATGGGTTAGGGCCATTGAAGTCAGGGTCTTGCGGTATCCAGTGAACAAGACTCATTCCTCCTTCATGAGTGGCAGCAGGACACTATTTCATTTGGGACCAGTCCCTCCCAATTCCTAGGCCTTGGGGACATAAAAATGCCATCACATTACATTCAAGACAACCGCAGGCTGCAGGTAATGAGCCCTGTGGCGACTGTCGTAATGTCTGGCATTGTCCATTCCTCTGAGCATGGACTTCAGTAGAGCTTCCAGCACACGGGTAATTACATTCCAAAGAGGGCCCACCCTGAAATCATTCAGCTGGAAAATTACAAGCCACTGCAAGGATGTGCTTCCATATGAGCAAGCAAAGGAAAATTCAGCATCCAGCAGCCAGGGTGCCCAGCAGCTCCATGCATTTTACCACATGGCCTAGCATGCTGCCAGCATCTCTCAATGAACGTTTAACTCACTCCCCCACCATGGTTTGCCTGCCCAATCTAGCCTGCTAAGCCTGTGGGTTCTGCCAAGCTGGTGCTCCCCCCACCCCAGCTCTCCAAAGTAGTCCCATGAGACCTGCAGTCAATTAGTATGCCTGCAAGCAGGGTAGCAGAGACCAATCCAGACCATATAGTACCCAGGCATGGGAGGCATGCTGGGTCACACTCATTCCTGCCAACATCAGCGGTGGGACCTATCAACATCATCTCATCTCCCCACCCACTTTGGTCTGGTCCCTGCTTCTTTGTGTGCCATCAGTTTCAGGGTGGCTCCCCACTATGATCTTGGGACAATCATCCTGATCCTTGGTGAGCCTCCTCTTAGGTTACTCCATTATGAGTGGCTGTCCTAGGGAAGACCCAGGTACAGCCTCCAGTCTGGCTATCTGCAAGCAAAGGAAATCCCTAACATTCCCAAGAGCACCATGGCTCCCAAGCAGTACTTTATCCTGACTGCCCCACGCTCAACCCAGGATCATTCTGCACACAGCACACTTCCTGAGCTGAAAAGCTGCGAGTAGGTCATTGTCCAGCCTGCCTCCATCTTAGGCTTGAAAGCAATCTTAGAGTGAAGACAAACTAGGTTCATTCCTATTTATTATTAAATCTGTTTCTCAAGTATTGGGCTATATGCTACAGCTATAACTTTAACTACAAATGGTTCCATACTGCCTATTCCAGGAAATGGCAACCTTGCCTTTGTTTCAAAGGTTATTATAGCCATTTGTTAATATGACTACCTGGTTATGTTCTGCTCCTGTAACCCCACCTATTTGCCTGACAACTACCCCCCTCACACATTTGGATGCCACCCCTATCCCTGAGTTATAAAAACCTTGTCTTCCTCACATCCAATGCTGAACTCTCAAACCCCACCTTAGGGGGAGGCAGCCCTTGCACACAAATAAGAAAGCGTGCTTTTAATTTGGCCATGATAATTTGAGTCTATCACTGAATCTTTGGGATTAACACAAGGGCAAAAACCTAGAGTCAAAAGATGGAGTTTTAGGGACTGCAGAGACAGCTCAGTGGTTAAGAGCACTGGCTGCTCTTGCAGACAACTTTGGTTTGATTCCCAGCCACCCACATAATGGCTCATAATCATCTGTAACTTCTAGCTCTAGAGGACCTGATGCCCTCTTCTGGCCTCTGCAGGCACCGCACTCATGTGGCACACACATACATACATGCAGGCAAACCCTCATACACATTAAATAAAATATGTTTTAAAAGATAGAGATCAAGCACAATGTTTTTCTTAAAGCTATAATTTCTTATTTACATGTGTAAACTTTACAAATTCCCTAAAGCGTCTCAGATTAGGAAAAACAGCATTAGGGTATCAATAGTCTTCCCTCCCCCCTCCCCCCACCCTTCACCCCCACCGCTCCCCCCAACAGCAAAGAAGATGCCAGGTACATGCTCTACCACTGAGTTACATCTCCAGCTCTCTGTTTACTTTTTGAGACTAAGTTGGCCAGGCTGACCTTGAACTCACTCCATAGCCCAATCAGATCCTGACCTCATGATCCTCCTGCCCGGGTAACTAGGCTTACAGGTTTGTACCACCGGGCCCAGCTCCAAATTCCTTATGCAGCCTAGGAGAGTCAACATGTTCTCAACCCTTATCTCCAACTACACACAGGTCAATGCCACACAGACTGGCCGGCCTGTGTGATTTCTTAATGTTAAACAGCCATGAATATAAAAAAGTACAAACAGTACAGCTATCCTGCTTAAAGGACCATGACACAGTGAATACCACCTCCACATCAGTTGGGGAATGATACAGGCCCATGCCTTGGAGCTGCCTTCTGTGACAATTAATCTTCAAACTCTCCCCTATGTATTTAGGTAGATAATAACATGTTTAGGGCTACCTTTATTTAAACCTTCATATACAGAGACTTATCACAAGGGCTGTTGAAGCCAGCTTCCTTTTAACGTGCTTTGGGATTTTGTGTATACTGCAGCACATTTTAAACATGGGGCAGCATTCATCTATTTGAATATTCTACAATTTCTGTTTCCATGGGAAATGTGGAACATGTCCAGCTGGGTATAATACAGGTCCCATGGCTCTAGACTTTTTTGTGCATCCTAGTGATGAGGGCAAGGCTGGGACATGCTTAACATGAAAGGATTAAAACAAGGTGCTTTCATGTGTTAAAAAAAAAAAAGAGGCATAAAGCTAGAAAGTCATGAAAGCAGGCTTCTTTTTGGGGAGAGGGTTCGAGCCAGGGTTTCTTTGTATTGCTTTGGAGGCTCTTGTAGACCAGGCTGGCCTCGAACTCACAGAGATCCTCCTGCCTCTGCCTCCCGAGTACTGGGATTAAAGGTGTGTGCCACCAACGCCCTGCTGAATGCAGGCTTCTTAACACCTTGCCTGATAATGACCATCTTAAAAGACTGCCAGAGCCACAAGCTTGCCCAGTGGACTGAGCAGCCTCATATAAAAAGGTGCCCTTCAAAGAATTTTGCCTAGCAACTCTTTGTTCAACCTGGGGTTGATACCACACAGGTATTGGTCAGTGACTGAGGATAACTGATTTAAAATATCTAAGGTAACCCTCATTCTTATCCTGAAAAACATGCCCTGTTGCTGCACACACGGTCTCCCTGCAGTGCCAGTGCCCTCTCATGGAGCAGTCTGCGTTCCTGGGTCCTGACAAACTGTTTCTAAAGATCATCAATTTGCACGGCTGCCTGATGGGGTGAGTATGCCTTCACTCTCAGCATCAACACCCAGTGACACTAGACCTTCTGCTCTGACAGTGGCCCCCATGAGGACAGCACCACATGTGGTCCCATTTCCCTAATGCTCAGTGATGTTGGGCATGCAGAAAAAGTCTTCTGGGCCATGCTATAGCATTGCATTATCCTGGGAATCCCAGACCTTAGCCTCAGGTACCCTTTCTTTCCTGTGGCCCGTGAGCATTCACTCAAAGAGCAACACCCAGGTCTCTGGGTAACAATGTTCCCTTCCATCTCTCCCAGACAAGACCCAGACTCTCGCCTCTGGATTCCCATGCTCCTGGGCTTGTTAGGACCCATCCCCCTGGCTACCCTGGCTGTTTCCATGTACTTCCTCATTCCTCACTTGCTCTGCACAGGACAAAACTGCACCAGAGCAGCTGCTCGGAGTGCTCCTTGGCAGGCTCAGAGACAAATGTCTCTCCCAGCAGAGAATAGCTCAGGCAGAAGAAAGTGTAGATTTAGACAGAACGTCAGGTCTGGACACTTTCCCAAGTCTGCATCAGCATAATACCCACAATGAATTCTTGGGCTGCCCTGGAATGGACTATGCCTCCCTGGGTCCTGTTTTGGGCTTTTAGCTCTCTGCTTCACTTTGAATGCCCAAGTCCTGAGCTTCGGAGTACCCAGCCTGGACTATCTTTATTCTCCCCTCTGTGGCCCAGATCTGCTCTTCCACAGCCCACACTCAGGCTCGGGCTTTCTCTCCACAAAGCTCTTCTCCAAGTCCTCACGGCTCTTGGATTCCTTCTTTCAATATTTGTGCTTACCCCCACCCCTTCTTACCAGAGCACACAGCAGACTCCTAACTCTAACCCTTCCCTGCTTCTCCCACTCACATCCAAACTCCCACAAATCCCAGATCTCCACTCAGCAGACAGCCAGGTATGGGGGCACTCAGCTCCACTCTGGCTTTGCTCCAGCCTTCCCTACCTAGCTTGCCCTTCCAACCCCCACCTGCACACAAACCTCCCATCTTAGAAGATCCAGCCACTTGCCATCCTACGCTCCTTGGCCACTGAGACCCTTTGAGAGGAATGGAGGAGGCTAGAGGTCCACGACAAGCAAAGATCGTGGACAATGTGTCTTTGCTGGAGGGTACCAGACAGCGCTCAGGACAGAGCGGGCAGGAGGCAAGATGTGGAGGACCAGAAATTCTTGTGGTGGACTAAGTACCTCAGGGCCAGGCAGAGCCTCCTGCCAGCTGCCCCCAAGTCTACAGACTCAGGACTCATTCAGCAAATTCTTGGGACATCAAACAATGTGTAGCGCAATTGCCAGGCACCACAAGCTCCGAAAAAGCCAGAGGGGAAGAAAAACCAAGGGGGCATTGTCATGTTAAATCAACTCACCGTCCTGGAAGATGTGCCCAATCCTGTCACTATACACACTGTAGAGTGCCTGACTAAGGTGACCTAGGACCCAGAAGATGTACCTGATCCTGTCACTATATACACTGTAAAGTGCCTGACTAAGGGGACCTAGGACCCAGTAGACATAACCAGTCCTGTTACGGTTCACACTGCAGAGTGCCTACAATGACTTAGGAAGAAAGGGTTTTGTTTACTTCACAGTCTTAGAGTCTGAAAAATCAAAGTCCTGGCAGGGTTCCTGACTACATTACAGTGGACAGTGACGGTGGGAGACAAACTAGGAGCAAGATTGCGTTTCAAGGCAGAAAACAGAGCTGGTTATGGCTGGGCTTGCTCTTTTTACATCTTTCTCCGTATCCTAAGTTTTTCTACCACTACCTGCCTGGGCACTGAGCCTTCAACACCAGACCATTGAAGTGGATACAACCAATCAGAGTAGCCTTCTAACACAAGCCACTTCAGCACCAACTTTACGGATGGTGACACCAAGGCTCAAGAAGGAATGATGAGTTGCCATTAGGCATAGGAACTGGAACCAGAACCTGGATCTGCCTGGCCTCCACTCGGTGCTGTGACTGCTTTGCCACATGATCTGGCTCTCACCCCCACCTGTGGCTCTCTGCAGCTGCCCTCCCTCCTTCAGAGTGAGTCTGATGGATGAAAATGTGTCATCTATGACCACAGGTCTATGCCTCAAGCCCTTCCTACAGTGAGACATGTGCAAATAAGTGAGGGTGAAGGAATGATCAGAATCCATAAGTCAGCTCTGTCCTGTCTCATGGCTGCTGTCCTGCCTCCCCACCATATCACACAGACTCTGCCTACGCACAGGCACTACAAAGGAAAGCCTTTTGGTATTTATTATTTGGTATTTATTTTGGTATTTATTAATGTGTATATGCATGCAGGAGGATATCGAATTCATAGCACTTTCCTGGTGGCAGTCCTGTTACCAAAGAGAAGGTCCTTTGGGTAGCCTGGCCTGAACCTTGTTTCTCCTTTCTCTCATTTGTAGATTTCTCTCATTTGTAGTGTCTTTCAGACAGACATGTGCCAGCCTCCTTTGTAGCCAGGTGTGACCTTAGGACTAAGTGTTGCCTGGAACATGATGGAAGGCAAGGCAAGCTTTCCGTAGCCCTTGCTCCCATGCTGCCTCAGACCTGTTCGCTCCTTTAGCCACAGTTAAGACCAGCTTTGGTCAGTGGGTCATACCCTGAGGAACGGTGGGCCAACACAGCAGATGGAATGTGGGCAAGTATGTGCGACGGAGGTATCTTACAAACTTCAACAGTTCACCTCTATGTTACTGGAGCTGCTACGTTGAGGCCATTTTGCTATAGTGCCAACTTGCTAGTCCCTAACAAACACAAAGCACACTGGTGAGGTCCTCCAGGAGTGAAGGAGCTGGTGCTCCCAGGATCATTTACTTCCTGACCCCTGGCAACATCAAGTGGCTAACTCTGTTACCTCACATATGGCACGGGGGTGACAGTAGACACTGCACTGAGAACTATACAAGACAGGACACACACAGTGAAGCTGGCCACCGCTGTGTCCCTGTTGATGAAGCCCTGGCCCCTTCTGCTCATCTTCCTAAGTCAGAGGAAACAGCTCTTGTGCTGTGGTGAGTAGCTTGTCTTCCTGCACAACTGACCTGACCACCCCTTTATCTGATCCAGTGGAAACCACTCCCAAGTGTGGGAGTGAAGGCTACGCACAGATGGATCTGGGAACCAGTGAGCTTGGCTTCTCCTAGAGGGGCCTGAGCACTGTAGCTGATAAGAAAGCCTCAAGAAATTGGAGCTCATCAGACCCTCACTGGCCTCAGCTGATGAAGAGGAGAGGGGTGCATAGACAAGCATAGGAGAGGGAAGTTAAGGGCCAGGGAGAGACACTGTGCTATGCTTGGAGCCAGGTCTGTCTCCTTAAATCTTGTGTGTAAACACTCTACCCTGCAGTAGCTCCTTGAATAAGATGGCAAACTCAAAATAGTTTCAGGAAGTCCCTGAAACTGCCCAGATTCACTAGGCTCCTCCCTATCAAGAGTATCTCTAAGACAGCTAAGAGTATCTCTCAGACAGAAGGAAACTGAGCTGCACTGAAGACTTTCAGAAGCTGCAAAGATTCCTGAGACCAGACCAGATGCCTGGAAGAAGCAAAAACCAGCTAAGCTGCCTGGAAGAGGTTTAGGTCAACCAAAGAACCTAGGATACTCTCCAAGTTACTTACCTGCAGGCTGTGCTCCAGGTTCCCAGATTTATGAGCTGTCACCTGTACTGGATTGGGCTTTGATGATGCAGCTGTCTTTGAGTCATCTGCTGCTATAGGTGACCCCTCACCCTTATTCCTGTAAGCAACCCCACCCAATAGAACTCAATGGTTCACCAAATTGGACTTTGGTGGTATCTATACTTTGGTCTGGGGCTAGTAGACATGTGTGTAGTGTCTCCCCAGGAAAAGTTTTGTTGCACAACAGTGTGGAAGTTTTATCTCCATGGTGAGATACTAACTAGGGGGGTGGACATAGCTCAATGCTGGTTAGAGTAAGGAGGTCATTAGGTTAGCTAGGGTCAATGGAGTAGGATGACTGAAACCTTGTAAGGAGAGACCAGAGACCTGGGTGCTCCCTGGCTCTGACCCAAATCCAACAGCAGATGCAGCCCTTGACCCTTGAACTGGAGCCTTGAGCTAAGACAAACCTCCTGTTTAGTAAGGTTTGCAGCATGCTGTACTGCAGAATTAGCCATAGACACAGACTACTGCAGTTAATGAAAAAGGGTAATGCTTCAGAGTAAAGGTTATGTGCAGGCTAGGTTTCCTGAAGCAACTATTTCCTCTAAAAAAGAAAAGGCATTAAGTACAACATATAATATGGCAAATGAAATTTTCATATATACACACACATACATACATACATACATACATACATACATACATACATACATACATTTCCCTTAGCATTAACGAAATCTCAGCAAGTGATTAGAATGTTGCTCTGGCTACAACTGTGACCTGACATAGGAGAACCCATGCATGTCACCATCCTGAGTCCCACAGCTGTTAGCCCTGTATTTCTTTGTTAATAAAGACTGGCTGAAGGGCAGAGCCTTTGCCTAGCATGCTCGAGGCCCTGGCTTCCATTTCTATGACTGAATGAGGGAGAAAAAAGCAACTGAGGACTTTGGTCAGGAACTGTCTTAGGCTGTGAGAACAGGTTTACTGTGTGGGACACAGCCCCATACAAGAGGAGAGCTAACAAGCTGAGTGCATTAGGATACAAGGACATTATGTCCTGTCCCTCAGGACACGGAACCACTTCCTAGAGTGGTAGATATGCTACAATTTAAACTTAAAGTGACACAGTGGGTGCCAAGTGAGTTCTGTGGCAGTAAAGGATTGTCCAGTTCAAAAGGGGTAGGAGAGGGGATCAAGTGCATTTGCTCACAAAGAGATCATAATTATTTGAAGAGAGGGTGTCCCCACCTTGAGTGAATACTATACAACGCATACCTTCATCACATGACATCCCATAAATACTATAGGTTTAATCTTCTTAGTGCTTTAAAATTTAGAAAATAAAAATAGCAAAAAGAATTCAGACATCTCTATCACGTGTCATTTTACAAGAAGTCAGTCTAAGATCACGTAACATGATAGTGTCCCAGAAGATGGCATCACTCAGTGCCATGGTAGCCATTTCTCTTTTGTGAAAGTACACATGATGATTGCATGATGAAACCAACTAACAGGTACTTCTCAGAACATTCTGTTTGTTAAGCAGCTCATGGCTGGATCGGATCTAAGAGTTTAGTCAGAGGCATTTCTCTCCCTTCAGGTTCCACCTAGTCACTGTAGTAAAATGCAAAAGGCAATGAGCAGCCCCAGAGCGCTGGGGCCCCCCCCAAGAGCTGGAATACAGAGAGGAACTGACATCCGGGTTCCCTCATTAAGCTTAATTATCCTCTCCACATTTCTTTCCTCCTGTAATCTCTGAGTTCCAGTGCAGGGGACAGGTAATTGCCTTCCATAAACCAGCTTAGAAACTTCTCTGGAGATCATTACTCTCTCTTCCAGTATCAGGCGTCTCCTGCCTCAAACCCATTCAGTGTGTTTTGGGGATGCAACCTCTGGAAGTGGTCTGTCTTCATAGAAAGTGGCTCAGCACTGGTTGGGGCTAGGCGACCAGAGTCCTCATTAGCATGTGGAATCTCTTCAGAGGGCTCACCAGGGCCCTGGCTGGCTCCAGAAAGGATGCGATGCCAAAGGGCTCCTCAGAGCGGCATCCAGATCAATATCGGGAACTGGCCTCCTGGGAAATCACTAATGGTCTGTGGGAAATCACGTGGTGCATTAATGAAGAGCTTCACAGCTGTCCTAGGATTCTGAAAAAGGATAGCCAGAGGCCAGGTGTCGGTGGGACTGACTGGCTCCTATGCCCTTACAGCTCCTTCCCAAGCCGAGTGTCCTTGCTGCATGGTAGGAGGAAAGGGGCTGGCCTCACTCTTGCTTCTAATGGTAGCTGCCCATCTCCAAGCTAGGAACAAGGTGTATCCTGGCCCAGATGCACCTAACTTTCCACAGACACTGGCCTCTCATAGCAAACCACAGCTGACGTGTAATGTATCTGAGACATTTCACCCCCATATGAACTACATGGGAAGAGAACAATGCACTCACACAGAGGACAGCTTTTGAACAGAGGCAGGAGAAAAAAAGAAATTGGAGGAGAGCTGGAGGCTCGATCACTTGGAGGGCCTCTGAGCTCTCTATTTTGTCTAACCCATGTTAGACAAAATCAAGATAGATTTAAAGAGGAGAGGCAGAAAATATAAAAGGCAAGCAAAGATGAATAGCACTGAATCAAAACAGCTGCTGCAAAAGTCACAAACAGGCAGGTGCATGCTGAGGTCAAGGCAGAATCCATGTGACAAAATGATGGCACTAGGTGGCTGGATGGGAATCAAGCCTACAAAGTGGCCTCAGTGACCTCAGTGGATGAGGAGCCAGAAAGTCTCATTGCCAATGGACTTCAAGGCCTGCAACGTCTCAGGGCCTAGCTCAGCTTTGGCCAGCGGGTTCCTATCCAGAGCCAGCTCTAATGTCACTTCTTCTCAAAGCTGACCTGGATACCAAGGTTGTCAGCTGACCCTCTCTCCCTCTGCTTCCTGACCCCTGTTCTTAAAGCCACTCTCTCACTTGCCAATTGCCACCTCCCTGGGAACAACTCCCTTCTCCTGCCAATGTCACCTGTATGTATCTCCATGTGTACATGAGCAAGCCAGGTTTTCTCACTGTACCACTCCCCACTATGGACCGAACTAGTTCATTTTTAGATCTTCCCAACTTCTCAGAACGTGGGGCTTTAGCAATCATTGCTGGAGCCATTAAGTTTACCCATTTATCAAGGGTTTGTAACGGAAATGTTTGTAAAATATAGAGGTGGTTTTATTGGCAGCAGCAGAAAAAAAAAAAACCACCCCAGACAAGCAGGTGGAGGAAGGGCCTCTGAAAGAGGAAGACATGACAGCAGTTGGGCCAAGCCATCCTCAAGAGACCCTGGGAGGAGGTGGGTTGGAATCCCTGGGTATATTGGCCCCTGGAGGGCATCCCCACTCCCAGGGAGGACAAAACATCCAACACAGAGCTCAGAGGAATGCTGGTGAGGGTGGGTCTGTGAGACACAGTCATGGTACACAGATGCTTCCTGAAGGTTCTGCTGGGAGATGGGCCCAGATCACAGAAGCAGTGCAACTCAGAACCAGGATAAGAGGAAAGCAGGTAGGGCTACTGAGCCTGATCACTTCAGCAGGAGGCTCCCTGCCATCCTATAAGAAGGCGATGGGCTTCATCTTATGTAATTTTTTTTTTCCTGGAAGGAAAACAGCATGAACTCCCCAAGGCTGCAGATGGCTCCAAGTTCTGGGTGGTGAAATGCCAAGCGGATGGCAGCGAGCAATTAGGAATTTATGGAGCATGCAGAGAGGTGGGGAAAATGTCCTCATCTAGAGATGTGACAAAGCCTCTGAGCTCAGCTGTGGCCTAAATGGGCAGCTGTATTAGGCTGTATTAAGCCTCAAGAGAGCAGATGCTGATTTGGACACTCATGGAGGGTGGACAGAGTTGTCCACACCTGCCATCTCTACGAGTGAGACCTCAGCCACTAAGCCTTTCCAAAACCCAGGTTCTGCTCTCTCAGAGTACTCAAGTTTGATTTCCAGCACTCCCAAGGTGGCTAAAAACCATCTGTAACTTCAGTCCCAGGGGATCCGACACCGTCTTAGACTCTGCACACATTTCCCATCTTGAGAAGAATATGGCCCACAGTGGGTCACACATACAGCCTGGTGTTGGAGAGAGAATGTGGCTCCCAAAGCTTGTAGCTATGGGCTCAGGTTTTACTGCTGGGACTTAGTAGCATGTGCCTGAGATTTACTTCCTACAGCAATAAAACAGAAGAAGTATATTAATCATCTGACAGGCAGTACAAGAGCTAGAGCCATAAGACCCAAGAAACATCCAGCGGCACATCACACACTGGCCTCTGTGTAGCTTGTGTCACCTTGCCAAAAGCAGGGGCCTAAGAAAGACATGTATTCAAGGAACACATGCCTTCTGCACCTCTCTGAGGTGAACCATGGAGGCTCTCTGAAATTGTTACCTCAATGGAGAGAGCTCCGCCATGCTCACTTTTGGTGTGCAATGCACCAGATAGGCAGAGACTGCCAAGAACCCTCCTCTGTGATGCTCTCCAACCTCTCAGGACAGATAGCTGGTCTCAACCCCAGATCCTGGCATGGGCACAAGTGGCTTCTCTATCTTCTGCCTTTCTCCTAGCTCTTGGAAGGCTTGTGGTCTTTAAGGTTTCTCTTTCTTTGTTTCTTCCTTTCTCCCCTACCCCCCTCCCAAGACAGGGTTTCTCTGTGTAGCTTTGTGGACCAGGCTGGCCTCAAATTCACAGAGATCTGCCTGCCTCTGTCTCCTGAGTGCTGGGATTAAGGTATATGCCACCACAGCCTGGCATGGTTTCTACATACCAAAGTCCCAGCCAAGGTTTGGCACACAGTGGATGATCAAGGAATATTTGTTAGCACCTGGTGAATTTGCTGGTGACAAACATATATGTCAATCCACCTCTGGCTTACATTAAAATTTTAAGCTGCTGGAGTTCACTGGGGCTGGTGATAGGGAAAAATGTCTAATGCCTTCTAGAGCCAGAGTTGTACTTAGGCAGCAAGCAGGTATGGTCGCTGTGTCACGTCTTCTAAGTGTTAAGCTGTAACAGTGGGGGCAACAGCAGTGAGAGGGCATCTGGAGGGTTCCAGAGAGCAGTTGGATCAAAAACTATGGAAACAAAACTACCAAGGCAGAGAGCTGAGAAGTGTTCAGACCTGGTGGCTGACACCACAGCCATCACTGTCTCCCCACTGTCTGCTGATGGTGTTCCAGCTGAGGCATCTGGGCATCAGATACCAGTCTAACAACCATCAATTATAGAGTCAAATTCTTCCAGCTGCCAACATCTTAGCTTAAAGAAAACACGAATATGGAAGGAATGCTTATTGCATCGGCTAATGATTAACGTTAACAAAATTGGCAGTATTTAACAATGCTTTACTCATAAGTAAACACCCTTGGGGAGGGTTAGGTAGGTCCACCTGTCTCAGACAAATGGGCTGTGGGATGGGCTGAGGGTGGGTGGTAGGCATACAGGCCAGTGCTGACAACAAACTGTGCTTCTCTTCCAGCTGTTGTTCAGGGATCGGGTGCTGGGAGCCTACTGACACCCAGCACCCTCTTTCCTCTGAAAAAAAAAATCACCCAAAGGAGTGTAACCAAATTCCTAGCAATCTTCCCCACACTGCCCACTTTTTAGCTAAGGAGAAGAGGACACCGCCAGGCCAGCTGCTGGCCCACAGGGCACCATGTTTGGACAGCCCTGGTTCCTAGTGATACTCTCTCCTTCCACTCTCCTCTCTGCCTCCTGGGTTTGGTTTATCTGCACGTGCTCTGGATGTTGGATCTACTGTGATCTCAGCAGTGGGATCTCTGCTTGTCTCAATGCATTCACTTCCACTGCAACTGTCCAAGGTCTTCCCAACACCACACCAGGCACACAAGGCCATCTCCAGCCCATACTACCTCCAGCCCTTGCTTCTGCCCTCACCAGGCCTTCTGATACTGTCCCGTCCCCAGTGGGGCATAGGTCCTCTTCCACCCTGATCCTTCAGAACTGGCTCTTCTGTACTGCCCTTCAAAACCTTCCCCTACAGTGGTCCTTTAGCAAAATGTTAGAAATACAGAAAAAAATCTAATAGAATGAAAATTACCCATCAAAACTCCACACCCCAGAGCTGACCGTCTTTGTGTTCCCAGCCTTTAGCGGGTGGAGGAGCCTTGTCCCTAAAGCGGTGTTGACAACTTGTGTGAGGCACCCATCTCTCCTTGCTCCTAGCCTCACCTCAGGGGAAAGGCATGTGAGTGTCTGACATTAGCTGTGGGGTTTTGTGCTGTCTGTTATCAGGTTGGGGCAGGTCCCTTCTTTCTCAGATATTTGGTGTTTTAAACACTGCAAAGTTACCAGATCTTGTTAAGAATACCTCTTCCACATTAAGATGATTGTGTAGCTTCTGTTTCAGTCCATCAATCAGTTTAGTTGTGCTTTTTCAGATATTAAACCATCCTTGCATTCCCTGGACACACCTCGTTCAGTTTTTGTCTGCTTATTGCTTTCCGGTGTTACTGGATTCAGTTTGCTGGCTTTTAAAGTTTATTTTTTACTTTACTATACTTTTGTGTACATGTACAACATGGCTCTTGTATGGAGGTCAAAAGACTAACTTCAGACTTAGCTCTCTCCGTGCACCTTTACATAGGTCCCCGGGATCAAACTCGGGTCATCAAGCTTGCATTATGGATTCCATATAATTTTTTTCTTCTATCTTCATAGGAAATGCTGACCCAGGTTTCTTTCCAGTGATGTCTTTAGTGGCAATACCAGCTCCTGGGAAGGAGTTAAGAATTCCCTCTCGGGTTTCTGTTAGTGGTGGCTCGGTATTCCTTTTTAGGAAGGTTTATGAAGGGCAGGTATTACTTCTCTACTTGTCTGTTGATTTCAACAGTGAAGTCATTTGGGCATGCACTTTTCTTTGGGGTAGATACTTGTTACCTGTTTTAAGTCTATTGAGTTTTCCTGTTTATTTTTGAGTCAGTTTTGGTAGTTTGTTTCTTCCTATAAATTTCTCCATTTTTGCCTAAGTTATCTAATTTACTGGTCTATTTTTCATAATTATCTTCATTTTAAAAAATTTGGAAGTATTATAATCTCTCTCATTCCTGATTTCATTATTTATTTAAGTCTTCTCTGTGTGTATGTGTGTGTGCCTGTCTGTCTCTCTCTTGATCAATTTAACTTACATTTTGTCAATTTTGCTGACAGTTTCAAATAGCCAACTTTGGATTTATTTTCTGTCTTTCTCTTATGTTCTATCATTTTCTGACCCAATCTTACTGTTTCTCCCTCTTCCAGCTTTGGGCTTGGCTTGCTATTTACCCGGTGTCTTAAGATAGAATTTCAGTCCCTTGAGTCTCTGGTTTAAGACTCTGTAAGTGACAAGGAGAGAGAAGGAAAACACAGGAACACAGAACTGTCATGACGACTCTCAAGCCTGTGGATGCCTCAGCATCAACCTCCCTACCAGAGTCAACAGCCTCATAATGATTCTCTCCACACCTAGTGGCTCATGTACCTGTTAGCTCACTCCTGTCACAGGTGCAACATGACTCTGACCTGCTTCCCCTTTCCCAGCCCAATATGGCTTCTCAGAGCTCAGGCTGGCAGACTCTCTTCCCCAGAGTGCCATGAGGTTGTCTCACCAATGGCTGCCTCACACAGGAGACTTGCCCATGCCCAATCCAATCACCATAGCCTGGAAAAGGAAAAATAGGAAAGGCTAATTTTGTTACATGATGAAGCTCTGAGCAGGCTGGATGAAGACCCCCAGAAACATGCAGGCTCGAAGTGGAGAACAGATAACCCTCTCAATGTCATGCACCGTTGTGGGAGGCTGAGTGGACAGCAAGGTTATGCATGACCTGCTGGAGTCTGTCCTTGGTGTCTAACATCAACCTGGTTATCTGTGCTCAACTTCTAACAAATGCCAGGTGTGCCCTTCCCCCTCCTTGCTCCAGCTCCTGGGTGCAATAGGACCCTTCTGAAACACTTTCAAACTCCAGCAGCCCAAACACTCCCCCACACCTCCAGTACTTGGCTATACCTGGCCCAAAGCAGCAGAACCCAGTGGTGGCTGAGATGCATAGCTGATTCTCTTGTGTGAATCAGTCTGTTTGTGGAGGCGGAGGATTCCCGGCCCTTTCCAACTTCACACAGCACATCAGTAGGGTTCTCTTGTGACTGTCACATGGCTGGGAGCCACAGTCTTGTGTGGTATGGCCCAACCCAGAGATGAGAAGGAAGGCTGTGTATCTAGGAACCCTCCAGAAGGTTCTCCTATGTTTTGTCAGCTATCGCTGAGCCTGACAACCAACCTTGGCTGTAGATGACATTGGGAAAGAGGAGAGAGAACTATGCCTCATTAAGAGCAACCCTGAATGCCACTCACGCCTGGGGCTGAAATAAATCAGAAGGCATGGGGGAAGAACCCCAGGAAGGCCAAGTCAGGGCCCTTGCTGTCTACAGACAGGGCTGACTTTTGGAGTGTTCTCTATTCTGTCTGCTGCTGCCCTTGTCTTTGACTGAGACAGCACAGCAAGGGACAGCCCCACAGGCTGGGGTTTTCCCCAGGGTCCCCCAGAGAAGCACAGATGTGGAAAGGCAGACTGCTCATCCAAGTCCAAAAACTCAGCCATATGGAGCTGAGAAGATCCACCCAGTCACTGCACAAGTTAAACAGGCTATTAAAATTAGGCAGAATCAACCAAATGTACAGGGTAAGGTCATAGCAAGAAGGCTGCCTTCAGTACACAGGAGGTGGTGGCCTTGGAGAAGCCAGCCCCGCCCACACCTTGATTTTGAACTGCCAAGCTCCAAAACTGTCAGGAAATCAATTTAAAGTCAACTGTCTGTGATATTTCGATAGAGGGATCCAAACACACAAATGCATCAGCCATTCCAATCTGGGCCCTGAATCAGCCACTCCGTGCTCACCTGCCCTGTAGTGGGAACTGTTCCCAAGGCCCTTTTCTGTTTCAGAGGTTCCCATATCTTCTCCCACCTCCATGCCAGAACAAAAGTGGTTCCCTATTGACTAGACTGCTACTTTTTACTTCTAAGACCCAGAAGAAACCTGCCTGAACTCCCCCCAACCCCCTCAATCCCAAACACAGAATTCCTGACTCTTCCTAGCAGACTTCCCAGGGGCCTGTCACTGCCTCCTTGACCAACATGCAGGGCATCTTCAAGGCAGAGATGCCACAGAGGAACAAGACACAGATGTGGTGCCTGGAGAAAGCTGTGCCATAAAGACAGATGGTCCAGTGTGTTTGTGGACCCTCCTCTGTTGTCCTGCAAGTTACATGTGGGGTATTGAAACAGGGAAGCAAGTCTCCCCAGGTCCTGGCATCCATATGGTTCCAAGGATGGAGTGCAGAGCAACTTCCACCTGCAGTCCCACACCCTGCTCTTCCCAGGTGGTCTCCCACACACAGCATAGCGAGGTTGGCCCAAGTGCTGCTACCTGGTGTTCCCACTCCTGAAACAACACTCATGCTCTAGCCCTTCTGAGGACAATGTCTCCCTTCTTAAAACCCCACTGCAGGCTCTGGGGATTGCCCTCCCCAGTCATCCCACTGAGAACACAGGGAGGCAGACTCACAAGTTGTAACAAGCACTTTGGTGTCTTATTTTGTTCCAGAAGTGGGGGAACAGTAGAGGAGATGGAACAGGACATGCAAGATTAATCCTTCCCTGGAGAAGCACAGAAGTGATGAGCTCTCTGCTTATCGTGGTGCTTACCCTGACTCTCTGGGCTCTCACAGGCCCACCGCAGCTAGATCAAGGAGCCCTGCATTCAAACCAAGGTAAGCCAGAATAAACTTTTTCATCTCTTAATTTTACTTGCCTCGAATATTTGACATGACAACAGGAAAATGGCTAACAGTCCCTGAAATAGTGTCATTTCAAGCACAAATCTGAAGGATAAAGCTAAGTAGAGAAACACTCGGGTGACTCTACCACAGCCCCCCCTTGCTGGATCTGTGTGTAAAGCCATCTGTGATCAGCAAGCACCTCCCCAGCCTGCTGTACTCACACTCTAGCTGCTACCACAGACAGACCCAAAGGTCCAGCCAAGGGCAGCAGAGACCTGCCAGGTGGAGCCCTCAGAGACCAACAACCCCAACCATGTAGAGTCACAGCAACAGAACATTGGCAAAGATGCTCGCTGACACCCTGCCCACTCAAGACCCTGTGAGTGGTGCTGTAGTGACAGCCTCACCCCATGCATCTCAAGCAGTTTAGAAATAACGAAGGAGAGAAACTCATATGCAGACTGAGAGTGCTTAACACTGGGACCACTGAAAACCAGACCCATTAAAGCAGAGTTAGGCTACTGCTAGGTGTAGTCTTCTGGCAACTGTCCATTCTCCTTCCAGGCAAGAAAGATCACACTATACCACACAAATGGGACAAATAATAAAAATGATGAATAAAAATTAACAAAATACAAATGCTAGCCAGATGCTCTTGGTGGCAATATAAACTAGTGTGGCGAACAGAAAATGATGTGGGCTTCCATAAAACACTAAAAACACATAAAACATTTGACCCATTTATAAACCACACCTAGGTATATCCCTGAAGCGGGGGAAATCAGTATAGCAGAGAGAGACTCACAGCAAGCTCTGGTTTACTGAATAGAATGGATGGGTAAACAAAGCATGAACGTGATTCAGCCACAAAAAGGAATAAAATTGTATAGTTTGTGGCAATATGGATGGGGCCGTGGGACACTGTGTTAGATGAAATAAACCAGGCAGACAGACAGGTTCTGAATGTTTCCCCTCACGTGTGGAACCTAGGAAATTTATTTCGTAAAATCGTAAAATGGGCTCTCTAGAAGCAAAGGGGGGGGCAGAGTACAGGGAGAAGGCAGTATGGGCGGGGTTGGGGAGTGTTAAGCACTAGGGTTCTTCAGCAACTACAAACCATGCTAATGCATACAATTTAATAAAGGCCCACGAGAGCAGTCATTACTGTTGTCTCCTTGGGTCTGTGACCAGTGCCATGAGGGAAGCAGAAGATGATGGGGGACAAATGTCTGCAGACAGCGATGCCTGTGAACAATCTGGGAAACTGACCTGCTATGACAAGCAGACTATGGGTGGCCAACAACACACTTCCTTCCTCATACTTCCTCTCCATCCCCTAGTCCTGCTTCACTTTCTTCTGCAGTGATAGACATCATGACCTGAAGCTCTGGGAGGATAGAGTTTATTTTTATGCTACCTTACCACTCCATCACTGAGGGAGTCAGGGCAGGAACCTGGAGGCAGGAACTGAAGCAGAGGCCATAGAGGGCTTCTGTTTCCTGACTTGCTTGTTCTCTTATATGTCCCAGGCCCACCAGCCCAGGGAATAGCACCACCCACAGTGGACTGGGTCCTCTTCAGTCACTAATATAAAAAATGAATACCTCCCCCCCAAGACTTGCTTATAGGCCAATATTATGAAGATGCTTCTCAAGTGAGGTTCTCTTTTCACAGATGACCCAGTTTGTGTTAAGTTGACAAACTAGCCAGCACACTCGATGACTACCCAGAAGCCTCTGGAAGTCCCCAGGGCTAAGGAAAACTTGGGACGATAAAGATACTCCATACTCTATTGTTTCTCCAGCTTTTTGTGTTCCTTTTTCCTTTCTTCCTTTCCCATTCCTTCTTCTGTATTTCCTCCCTCTCTCCCTCCTTTCCTGTCTTCATTTCCTCCTTCCCTCCCTCTTTCATCCCCTTCTTTATTTCTGGTATACTGATGATGCTAAGCTCAGCTGTAAAGAATCTAGTGTGGCTCTCACTGGGGAAGGGGTGGCATGCTCTCTCATCACTGAACCCACAAGGATCTGTTGAATGAAACTAGAACCAGGTGCCAGCAGCACCAAGGGATTGGTAGGCATGGCATGCGGTGTCAGCCTAGGACAGTTGCAGGTGGAGCGGCCTGTGGCACATGGCTCTTTCTGATGCCCTCAAACACAGAGTGCAGTGTCACCCTAGTTTCACCCATGATTACTATGTAACATAGTCCCACCCCGCCTCCAAAGTATCAGGGCTTTGAGAAGTGAAAGGAGCCACCACCCAACAGGAACTTTGGATGACTCTAAAATATAGAACAAGGGTCATCTTGTAATCTCAGCTGTGAAAACTTGCACCACTAAAGACCATTTCCCCCTTTACACAAAGACATCAAGAGCCTGGCTGGACAGCACAGACAAAGTGCTGCTGGGATGGCAATCCGAACCTAAAGGTGCTGATAGGCGATAGAGAACAAGACTTCCATTCACAAAGGGGCTTATTTTGCTATCTGCCCTCTCAGACTCCAAACAAAGCCAGATTTGTATCTGCAGAACATTCTTATAGCAACTGGGAGAATTTATCCCTTAACGAAGCCTTTGGGAAAACCAACCCCAGAACAGCAGCAGCCTCTACTCTTTGCACCAGAAAAATCTCTGCCATTTTGAGTCTGTAAAAAACAGCCCAGAAGGGATGGCCAACTTAAAAGCAAGAGGGTTTGCTAATGCACAGGCAGACACACCAGCAGGAAAATAACAGCTTCCTTAAAGAGACTTGTGGAAATTCTTAAAATAGGCGAAAGAATAGAGAGGTGCTTCTAAACAGAGGCGAGGGATTAAAAATAGCAGCAGCACTGTTGGAATGAGCACAGTAGGGCCCAGTGTCTCATGGTTGTGGGGTAGCAACAGGTGTTAAATCAAAGGCGCTTAAAAAGTCTTCATTCCGGTGGTGAGACCACAGTGTGAACCATGGTGGCTCACTCCAGATCTGCTCCAGGGAGTCTCCCAGTACTTCCTGTCAAGTGGTGAGACTCTGTAGATGACCTTCCCTCCCTCCGTGCCCTTGGTCATCAGGCAGGGACAGCCACCATCTTCTTCCTCTCCATCACCTCTGGGCTGGCCTTCCTCGATTCTCACTCATATCACTAGCAACATCTCCAGCCAGGCAGCAGTGAAGACACAGGCCTGTGGCTCCATCTCTGCCTTGCTACTCTGGCTTTCTGTCTGGTACCTCTGTTCTGTCTTTCCTTCTGGAAGATAGACACTGCTGAAGGGGCAAGAGCTGAAATCCAGCCACACCCTGCTTACCAGACTTTGGAGTAGAAGTCACCATGGAATGCAGCTTCACAGGGTCCCTCTATAGCCTTTGCCACGTGGTACACGTGGCACACACACACACACACACACACACACACACACACACACACACACACACACACACACACACACAGAGCTTCCTCCTCCTTTGGGAGAGCGCCACTGCCCTCCTCCCCCTCCCCACCTGCTCACATGCCTGGCAGGGGAAATGGCCATGCCAAGTGACCTGTTCTGGCAGGCAGAGAAGAAAAGCAGGGAAGATCTAGCTCAAACCTGAGAAACTAATGTTCATCACAGAACTAATGTGCCAGAGCTGAGCCAGGGAAACCTGGCCATCTTATCTCGTACAGAAGTCACTAGAAACTAGCTCAGACTAGGCATGTGAAGGCACCCTAGGTAGTTGTAAGCTGAGTAGAGAGAGAGGAGAGGTGATGCCTAGCCCCAGGTGGCATAAGAAGGGGTGCAAGGAGACGGAGATATTAAAGCACAATCTATAAGCAGATGCCCTGAACACAGCAAGCAAACAGGGAAGCAAGAAAGGGGCGAAACCTGGCCTGCATCTTGCTTGGAAACCCCAGAGGGAAAGAAGAAGGCCAACCTCTGAGAACAGAGTTTCTACAAGGCAGAAGTGGCAGACAATGTGGTGATTCCAATTCTTCATCTCCCCATCTATCTCCACATGGCTGGACCGGACCCTCATCCTTGATAGCCACATACCCAGTGTGAGGAAGGTGTTATGGAGCAGGTGGGAGGAAGGACTGTGACATCTGAATATGCTTCTAGCAAGTGGCTTCTTTTCCAGACAAATTTGCATAGGTGGGAGGAAGCGTTTCAGGTTGGCACTAGGTAACATTCCAAACGGAGAGGGAAGGCAAATAAAGAGGAGCCAAGGTGTCCAGGAAAGGGGGGCACAGATGTCCCTCAGTAGAGCCCCACCCTGCCGAGCTGGAGAAGAACAGTGAGCAATTGTGCTCCAGCTTTCCACAGAGCCAGCAACAAGCATGGTGTGCGAACACAGGGCATGAGCAAACATGACCCTTGTCAGTCTGTCACCCATGCACCCCTCTCATAGCCCCACCCCACACTCCATCTCAACACAGAAACATCTTGACGATGGTGCAAGTGGCACACAGTCTGAGCCTGGCCTCACTGGGAGGCTAGAGAAGCACCATGGAGGAGGGTGCACATCTAGCAAGGGCACTGGAAGGCTTGGGTTCTGGAGTCTGAGTGGTGTGGGCATCCAGTACCGATAGCAATGGAAAGGTTCAGCTCTTGCCAAAACCCAAGGCTGGGCTTTCCAGACAGATCTGTGTGCCTCGGGACATCTGGGGCTAGAGTGGTCACATGTGGAGGCTCCCTTAATTAGAGTCACAGTGGCCACAGGAAACAAAGCATGAAGGAGCAACCTACAGGCCAAGTACACAGAACATGAGGAGAAGAGAGCAGAGAGCACTGGGGCCTGGCTCAGGCCTGTCCACTTAGCATCTCTTTCAGGCCAGTAAAGAGAGGCACTCCTGCCTGGAGCCAGCAGGTGGGGGCAGAGCTGGGTAATCCTGTAATTACAGGGTACACTCCAGCCTCAGTCATAAGAAGCAGATGAGCACTTTAGGGGCTTCCCCATCACAGAACGACTGAACCCCCATCCAGCACACTCACTGTTCTTGAGAACAGCTATGAGACTCTCCTGATTCAAAGCTGAATTTTGTAGGAACTGAGGACCACTTGGTGAAAGGAACAAAAAGGTAACCCCAGGGCATGGCACAGCCATGGATGCCTAGTTCAGGAGAACTCATGGCCTCCTGACCCTATCCACAGGCCAGTGTCTGTGACCCTGCCCATCAGAGGAAGCTTGCCTAAGAACCAGGAGTTGAAGCTGCCAGTGGAGTAAGGAGTCTGGGCAGCATGAGCGCTTTTTTCTCCTCTTTCTCCAGAGCAGATGCATATCTCTAATCAACAGGCCACTTTCAATGTGTAAATAGTTGTGGTGGATGACTTTCCCTTTTCTTTTCATCCTATGAAGTGATCTTTATCCTAATCCCCAATTGAAAGAATTAATTAAGAAAGCACTACCTGGAAAGACAGCATTGGCCATGACAGGCAGTGTGTCTAGAAGAGCAACTGACACAGGGTCTGAGTGTGAGTGTGTGTGTGTGTGTGTGTGTGTGTGTGTGTGTGTGTGTGTGTGTGTGAATGTGGGTGTATATGCACATGTGCACAGAAGCTGTCCATCTTGGTTTTGGAGACACGGTCTCTCACTGGGACCTGAGGCTCAGTGAACAGGACAAGGCTGATTCGCTTGCCTCTGTTCTTCCAGCACTAGAGATACAGGTGCATGGTCACTACACTGCTCCCAGAACCCAGATCTTCACTCGCGATTGCACGGCAAGCACTTTATTAACTGTGTCAATTCCCCAGGCTGCTAGATGCTTTATAATACTCTATATCAGCTCCTTCCTGGGGAAGCAGCCATAGTATCAACCACACTGTTTCCCTTTGGCTTAGTGTGGACGTTTAAGAGATCAGGTATGGACAGGGCCTAGTCCAATCTCTGAACCATACTAGGTCCTGCACAAAAATGAGACCCACAGTACGTAACACAGTATTTTCATGACTGTAAATGCATCTGGATGAGTAAGACCTGCCTTGATGTAGCCAAAGGGAGTAATGACTAACTGAACCCAAGACTCCAGACTACCATATTAAAAACAGCCTGTTTGCACGTTCATACTGCAACAACTATTGCAGGAATGCCCTCTTCTTCCTTAAGGTCTGGGGAGTTTACCATTTGTAATGATATAATCAGCTTCCACTGTAGCTATAACAACTATACCAAGAATAGCTAGCTCTCCTGTTCCTCCGTCCGGTTGGGAGTTTTAACCAGCACCTAGAAGCAGGTTGGGCCGGTTTGCCAGCTTGTGGCTAGCAGACACCTGTAACTTGGTTGTCCGGGCACCTACAGAGCCCGTCCTCCAGATATCAGGTGCTCTGGGAAGGGGACAGGAGGACACCAAATTGACCATAAAAGCAACCTAACAAATGCCAAGTCACAGAGACAGGCCCCAGGGCTCCAGGGAGCAGGAGCTGAGGTTCAAAGTAAACAAAGAAATGGGTTCACATCATGTGGTCAGTGGGACAGGCATGGAGGTTCAGCCTCCTTGTACTATCTCATTCTTTCTTTCCCTCTTTTCTCCTGACTCGGAGGAGGTATGTTATGCAAGGGGAGGCCCAGATTACAATGAGGAGGGATAGGGGTGGGCTCAGATAACCTTGGCAAGTGGAAAGTGCTTTGTGGGCAATGGCATTTTGGGGTCTCTCAGACTAACAAGACACAAAAGCTTGTCAAGCATCTGCTCCTGTGATTGAGACCTGGAGACTCCTGGCTATAAGCTGGCACGGGCCCCTGCCCTAAGCCCCATACCATTCCACCACTCTGACTGCTATGACACTTTCTAAGGAGTCGTTAAGACCTTTCCAAGGCCCATCAACTACAAGGATGTATATCACTCTCCAAAGGCACTGTTGTCTCAATTGGTCTGGGCTGGTTACGAAATGTTCCCAAGACTGGCTCCATCAGAGGCAGTCCCCAATCCCAAAGGTAGTTTACCAACTGAATTCTCTCTGGGAGGTGGTGGCAGGCCAGGCAGACAGACAGTGGAACCCAGAGACAACTAACCTGGGTTATTTGTGAAACCATGGCAGGACCCGGGACCTGTCTATCATCTCTTACAACACAGAGCTAACAGTATGGGAAGTGGCCAAGCCACAAACGCTAATGGTTCTGTGGCTTTCATGCCTCCTGCCTTTTAACTTTTTTTTTCTTTTCTGAAGACACAGTTCTTCCAAATCTTTGAGCCCAGTAGCTGCCACTGTCCAGCCCCATTCCTATGCCCATCGCATCTATCACAAGGCAGATGCTGACTTCCAAGAGCCAGTTCAGTTGAAGCCAAGATGTTGGGTTGCTGCCTCTAACTAGAGCAAAAGCAAGTGAGCCAGGAGCCGCCTGCACCGCAACTTCAGTGGGGAGATTGTGAAAACCACCCACAGCCAAGGCGAGGGCAGCCAACTTGGCCATTCCTGGCCTGGCCCACCATCTCCCTTCCCCCGCTGAAGACTGCGGGCCCTGTGTTCTACTGTGAACTGGAGCCTCATTACTCTCCAACAAAGACTCCAAAGGCTCAGGCTGGACATCAACAATGGACTTTCATTCCCTGTTTCCCTCCTGTAAAAGGACTTGTTAGAAAGTAAAAACAATGTAAGTCAGAGTGAGAATTAATGGTTAATGAGGGAGTGATGCTCCACACTCCACGCACCTGCACATCCCAGCACACTCTCCTCTACAGCACGTCTTTAAGAACTGGCAGAACATCTACCAGCCTGTGCACCACTGTCCACTGTGGAAACACAGCACACAGCACAGCTGGAGCAGCTGCCCTGGAGCCATAATATTAACAGCCACTACCTCTGTATTGTTAACAGGAAGCCAGCTGCACGGCGCACACCTGGTCGAGAAAGCCACTCAACTAGGTAACCCCAGAGCCCCGTGGGAGACACAATCCGTACCTACCAGACCCTGGGACACATGAGGCCCATGGAACAGGTAAGCCTCCTCTGAAACAGGGACAGGATCAGTGACTGCCACAAATACTCTCTTGCCTGAATAACACCAACAAACAGGGCCTTCCTCCAGGAGTCTCCACCCAGAAGGAACAGAATGGCAAGAGAGGTGTCTCTCGCTCTGTCCCATCCCAGCCCATTTCTAACAGCGAGGCAAATCCTGGATTCAGGTGGGGAAGGCTCAGGGTAACTGAGCTGGCAAGGAGCCAGAACAATAAACACCAGACCCCTCTCAGCCCAGAGCTGGGCATCATCTCTGAACCTCAGGATTAGCAGGAATAGATAGTAAATATTAAAAGGTACATACGTGCATATATAATTTTAGTTTTCTTATTAATTGAGCCGATTTTTTCTTTAATTGTTAGGTTTGCTTTTAAATAAATGCTTCCAACAGAAAATTAATTCTAGTACAAAAAAAAAAAAGTCATGTGAATCTCTGAAAAGGCAGTAGTATCCTATCCTAGTTGTAATGAAAAGAGAACTCTTGGTCCCTCACTTTTAAGAAAACCCTGTGTTGAGTACACCTCTCAACTCCACTACCACCGCTGTGCCAGGGGTGTCCATGGCATGGGAGGTAACTCACAGACAGAGTAGACCCCATGATGACCAAGGAAGACTAGCAGGTGCCACAAAGGAGGACTTACTTGGGTGTGCCAGTGGGCTTCCAGTACCTACAAAAGAGGTACTGCCCATCTGCGTTGACCAGGTGAGGCAGGTCCTGGTAGGGAACATTCTGGGGAGTTAGCCTGGGAGAACTGGCCTCAGGCATCCTGCAGAGGTCTTCTGGCCCTTGGGAGAAAGTGGACATATTCTAAAGTCAGAAATATACACACATCCATTGAGGAAGAAAGAAAGCCTTCTTCAGGGTCAGGGCAGTGGCTTTTTTTTCTAGGCAGTTAAAAAGCAAACAAAAAACAACAACAACAAAAAAAAAACACCCTCAATTTGTATATATACTTAAAATTACATAAATCTCTTGCAAACCTCTCTAAGTCTGAAAACTCACACTTGTCCTTAAGTCCTTATTTTTTTAAAGTGCTTCATTACAGCCCCCTCCCATCTGTGTTTATTTTAAATCATCTCAGGAAACTTCATCTTAAAGACTGCTTTAGCTGTAATCAAGCGGAAATTACAGACAGTTCCGTGGGTACAAAGCCCCAGCTGCAAGGACCCATCTCTCCTAAAATCTCCACTGAGTGGATTCTAGGGGCCATAATAAGTAAGTGACGAGCCCCGAGCTATTTCTCCCTTTTGAATGCCAAAGATGCCATGACAAACCTGTTTCCATTCCGTCCTGGCTTTCGCATTCCACTACCGCCACACAGCCTCGAGTATCAGCGCCAGGCAAACGAGGGCTGTTCCCTCATCGCGGCCGCAGGCAGGGCAGCACCTCGGGGTCTGCGCCCTCCCCGCCTGGGCTGCAGGGGTGCGAGCTGCTCCCTCCTGCCGCTCCAGCTCTAGCTCATGTCACCACTTTTCCAGAACACACCCCTGAAGGGGTTCCGGGAGCGAGGGATAGCCGGTCCCCAGCCCGGAGCTGCTGCAAGACGCGCTCCGCGGCACCGCGCATTCGCGCAGATGCGGGTCCCCGAGCAAAGTCACCCCGATTCTCCGACAAACTTTGCCTCCTGCCCGCCCGCGACTGCTTGGGGAAGGAAGCCCCGCAGCTGTCATCGGCACGCCACACACAGCGGAGACTTGGCCCGTGTCCCCACACCGGGCTGGGAAGAAGCAGTTGACGGCACAAGTCGGTTTGGGGGTTGGTGCGAGGGCGCGAGGGGCGCGCTCACGCTGACACGCGCGCACACTCGTGCGCACGCACACGCGCGCAGGGGACCCCTGGCGGTGGCTCCTATCCTGAGGCAGGGGCGGGAGGCAGTTACCCAGGCCACGAGCGCCGCTGTCACGTCCCCCGAGCACCACGCGGGTCCTGTTCTGAGGAGGGCTAGAGCCAGACTACTGCGCGTGGCCGGCTGCGCGGCGATAGGGCGCGGCGTCTGCGCCGCCACTTTATCCCCAGCCGCTCGGCGGCGGGGGCGGCCCGCTGGGTGGGGACGCGCGGGGAGGCGGCGCCGGGGGCCCACGTGTGCCCGGCCCCCGGGGAGGAGCGGGGCACCGCCCGCCGACCTGCCACGCGCTCTTCCTGGCCCTACCGGCAGCTACAAGGGACTGTCACGGGGCCCTGAACCGAACTAAAGGGCTCTTCCAGCTCAGCCGCACAGGCAAGGGCACTGATCCACACACAGGTACAGGAACAGAAACATGCTCACAAGTACTGAATGCACATGTTTACAAATGCTCACGTGCGAGACCCACATTCACATAGCGCAGGTGCGGACACACCCAAACAGACACAAGGACACATCCTCAGGATCCTTCCCCCAGATGCTAGCTGCACACATGAATGTCACAGTTACTACAAGAATACAGACACACAACAACATGAATTCACACTTCCTAGACACTATGAACACAGATTAAAAACAATACACATGCACAGTGTAGACACAAAAACCCAAGCTCCAATCTTAAAGGGAATAAGATTATTTATTTTGGAGCCATTTTGAATGGTCATAGCCTGGGAACACGGACGTAGGTTACCCAGATTCCATGTTCCAATGTGGAAGCAGTTTCAGGGAGTTTTTGTCGTTTTACAGAACAGAGAAAATCATAAATCAAGGCAAGTTTAAAAGACATTAGAGGGTACACCAGAGAGGTGGGTACAGTGAGATAGGGAAAGCTTTCCTGCAGGTTCAAGATGCTATCTGATGGCCTTCTTAGCTTTTGGATTGGTAGAAGCTAGTTGTCCTGTTAAGTCAATAGATTCTAAAAGGCGATGTTATTTTGGACAATGGGGGTCGTGGTGGTGGTATCCACAGAAGTGAGGCTGCAGCAAAGCCTGCACTCTAACTTGAAAACTAAAGGGAGGCCCTCCAGCTGCAGGCCATGATGAGGGACCTAGCTCACCCTCTGCCTTAGGCACGTCTCCAGGGCTTGGACATAGAAGGAATGGCTAGATGACTTATTGGGGCTGTTTTTGTATTTTCTGGTAGGCCAGGATTAGAGGCAGCAGGCTCAGGGGAGGGGGCTGGGAGCCTGGTCTCAAAGCTGGGCTGGGCCTATTAGTTACTTACCACTGTTTACTTTAACTGTGGTTTACAAAAAGGAAGGGTGGCCAGATCCGGCAGCCATGTTTTGAATGTTCCCAACGCCAGTGTTTTGTGGCTTTCAGTGGTTTGAGAGTTTTGAGAAGAGAGGTCACTGGAGCTATCAACAGGATCTCTCCTAAATTGTAGAGTTGTTCCCAAATGATCACAGACTGAGAGTTGAGAGATTAGGGCCTGGGCACAGGATGCTCCTGTAGTCTGGTTATTCAGGGAGTGGGGTTGGCCATCCCTAGAAGATATTAGTTCCATGCCATCCAGAGCAATAATGGTGTTAAGGAGTTCAGATCCACTGGGTAAAGACCATAGATTTGAACGAAATTATAATTAAATCAACTTACTGTTAGCAGGCTGACAGCCTTAAAAACAAATTGAAGGTGTATCACACAGAAGGGGCTAGAGAGGGGCTTTTAAAGGTAGGCAGCACAATGACTGTAAACTGAGTGAGAAACTGTTTACTTCCCTCGGTTGTGAGGAGCTGTCTCTCTCCCCCTGTATACCATCGATAAAGGAGCTGCCTCACTCCCTGGTGCACATTTGTAAGTGTGTTTACAAAAACCAGAGTAAGCAGTTAATTATCTCACAGTACTTTCACAATTTTGGGGAGGGGGACAAGGAGTTAGAGTTTTGGGAGCTTAATGTTTTAGGAATTCAGAATGGGTGCATATATGGCGTCTTCCTTGGCTATCACAGTAGGACCCAGGGAGAGGAAGGGAGAATGTAAGCTGCTTGCCTCTAATGGTAACTTCTTACAAAACTACAGTGATATTAGATTGTATTTTTATCTTATCTTTTGATAGTGTCCCACTCTGTAGCTCTGGATGGCTCAGAACTCATAGATACCCACCTGCCTCTGCCTCCCAAGTGCTGGGAGCAAAGATGTGTCCCATCATGTCCGAATAACATTGGATTTATACAATCAAGAAGCATTTCCTGAGACCCCCACATAACACCTTTATAGCCACATGTCCTTCCCTTTCTGTTCCTTGTTCCCTACAACCTCTGCCAGCCTTAGCTTTGTTCTCTGTTTCTAAAAGTTTTTGTCATCTCAGGTTGTTTTGTAAATGGAATCATGAGGTAGATATGCAACCTTTAGTACTTTTGCCATTTAGCACTGTCTGGATTACCCAGCTTCATGGTTCACAAACCACAGTACTACACCATTCGCCTGATTAAGGAAAGTTCATCTGTGCAATTTCCAATTTGCAGCTACTGAATCCTGAATAAAGCTACTGTGAACACTGGCCAGGCACAGTCACCCTCCCAGTGTACCGGATTGTTAACACAGGATTACTTTCGGTTCAAGATCAGCCTGGTCTACAAAGCTAGACTTTGTCCCAAATAAACAAGAAAGGAAAAGAAAATAGCTTGCTTAGTTTTCTAAACAGCTGATAAAATGTTTTTCAAAGTAGGTGTGTCTGTTTACAGTCCCACTCTTGTTGCCATGAATGTTAAAAGTGTATGTGTATTATGTATGGGTGTATATAATGCATACCACATTGTAGGCAGGAGCCCAAGTAGGTCAGAAAAGGGCATTAGGCTTCCTGGGACTGAAGTATAAGATAGATGATCGTGAACTGCTATGTGGGTGCTAGGAACCAAGCCCAGATCCTCTGCAAGAGCAGCCAGTGCTCTTAACTGCTGAACCATTTCCCCAACTTTTTTTTAAAAGTCTCTCTGTATGTTCTTATGTTTTATCTGCATTTGCCTGATAGCTTATGTTGCCAAATGCCTTCCTATGTGCCTGTCTTCTCTATATCCTAGAGAAATGCCTCATTGTGCCCTTTGACCACCACCTTATTGGGTGTTTAAACAGTTGAGTTCTGAGTGTAGATGCAAGTCCTGTGTCAAATGTGTGATTGGCAGGTGTTCTCTCCTGATTTATAGTCTGCCTCTTAAGCCTCTTCAGAGGGTCATTTGCAAAGCAAAAGCTTACATTTGGGTCACAAACAAATTTTCAGTGTTTGCTTTAATGGACCATGTGTTTGGTGTTCAAAGAAGTCTTTGCTTAGTCTTACATTTGAGAACATTCATATTCAGAGCTACATTGTTTTATATTTTATGTTTAAGGTGTGAGATTTAGTTCAAAGTTTGTGCGTGCATGTGTGTGTGTGGGGGGGGGAGTTCACATGTATCAGTAGCTCCTGCACCTTTAGCGGAGGGACAGTTTTTCTTCCCATGAATTGTTTTTCTACTTTTCTCAAATTCGGTTGTTTTTCTGTGTGAGTCTGTTCCTGGCTCCCCATTTTATCCTATTGTTTGTGTCAGCTTCTCTGACCATTGGCAACACCGTGATCCTTGATTGTTGAAGTTCTCCAATAAACCTATAAATTCTATAAATGTGATATTCACTTCACATTTCGCAAAATTGGTTCAATTATTCTAGGTTCTTCACCTATTAACATAATTTTTGATCAGAGTTGTCTATGCCTATTAAAAAATTCATGCTGAGATTTTGACAGGAAATATATTGAACATGGATATTCATTTGCCTAGAGTTAACATTTTCAAGGTTAAGTTTTACAAACCATGAACATTAGTAAGTCTGTCTTCTGTTTCTTTCTTTCAATACAAGGCAGTATGACAGTACTTTTAACAGCATACAAGTCTTACACAAATATATTTTAGATTTATACTTTTTTCTTCTTTTTCATTTTCTTTCTTTCTTTCTTTCTTTCTTTTTTTTTTTTTTTTCAAGATAGGATTTCTCTGTGTAGCCCTGGCTGTCCTGGAACTCTCTCAGTAGATCAAGCTGGTCTCAAACTCAGAGATCTGCCTGCCTCTGCCTCCTGAGTGCTGGGATTAAAGGTGTGAGCCACTACTGCCCTACTAAATTTATACTCATATTTGCAAATGTCATGTGTTATTTCTCTCAATGTGCCTAGATTACTTTCTAGTCTATGATGATAAAATTGGCTTTTGTTTCCTGGGCTTGTAATTTGTAAACTTGCTTAACCTATTTGTTAGATATAATGTAGGAGGGCTCAGGTCTTGTTTTAGTTTGTTTATAGCTTCCTTGGGGTATTTCTACATATACCATCGCTATATTTGAACTGAATTTCTTATAGACAACATGCAGATGCATTTGGATTTATTTATTTTAATTTCATTGAGTTGCCTGTTTATTTTTGGTGCAGGGAATCAATAGCAAAGGATTGGTCAGCCACAGACATTCTCTTGGACTGTTTTCATCTCACATGTCTAAGAATGTCTGGGATGCTATTCCTGAAAGGTGTTTTCATTAAAGATGGGATTTTATGATGACACCCACTTCCAGCTAAACCCTTCAGTCTCGTAGGTAGTATCACTTCCCTCTCATTACTTTCAAGATGTTTTTGTGTCCTTAGTTTTCACAAGTTTTATTGTGAGTCTTGGTATGGATCCCTCAAGTTTATTTTATGTGGTGTTTGTCCAGCTTCTTTAATCTTGACCAATTTGGAGCATTTTCACATGAGCAGCATCTTTTTTTAGATACACTTTAAGCCCCACCCTCTTTACACTTCTCCAGATTTTTTGGCTTTCCTTTTCTTAGCCTTTTGTGACTTTTGGCCAGATTTTGTGTTCTTCTTCATGGCTTTTGCATTTTTGGGTTACTGGATTTCTTGACACCAAGGAATTTAGAAAGCAAAAGAATAGCTGAATAAACTTAACACCTGCCTTTGTGTTCCTGGCTCTCATAGATCTTTCCTCTCCACCATCTCGAATTCTTTTGTGTTCATTTTGCAGATATGGTCTAAGGTGTTCTTATTTAACAGGCAGAGTGAGGCAAGCACACCCCCCCCCCCCCGTCCCACCTCTGCAGAGAGCAGCAGAGAAATCACTACTAGGTCTTTAGCTTTCTTGTGCCCACAGAAACATTTAGAACAGGACAGTTCCAGACACAACCAGGTTTCCCTGCCTGCACCCCCCCACCAAAAAAAAAAAAAAAAAAAAAAAAAAACCTGCCAGTGGCAGATTCTTCTGCAACTGTGACTACCATGAACTGGCATGGTGACAATTCAAGGAGAAATGGCATCTTTCTAGCCTCTCAAGAGCTTTTATGTGACCTGAGATGCACTGGGGCTTGAGGAGGGTGGCCGTGCTAGAAATCCCAGCAAATAAGGGGAAAGAACCCATTAAAGTGCTTCCCTCATGGAGACTTCACAGAAAGTGACTGCCCTTCTCACAGTCTTGGGGATTTTGGTCAGTGTAAACCCCATCATAAGTCGCTTGTGCTAGGAGGAAGTGGAGGTCGGGAATAGAAATTGTACTTAAAGAAAACAACAGGGGGAACACAAGACTTTGTATATGAAATCAGGGGAAAATAAAGCTGAGTAATTTGGGCCTCAAAAACCAGCAGGGCTGGCTAGCTGGGTCACTTCCTGGTAAGCTTCTTTGCCTCAAAGACTTGCCTTCTCACCTGAGAATGTGGACACCCTAGCCAAGGCAATGACGGTGGTGCTGGTGGCTTCGCTCCACTGAACTGGCGGTACCAAACCTGACACAAGAAAAGGAGCTTTTGCATATTACGCTTTTTAATGTGAATTTTAGAAATTGTTGATTACACGTTGCAAACCTAGATTTCCCATGGACATGTGGGCATAAGATGTTGAGGGGACAGAGAACTTCCTGCTCTGGAACAGTAAGAGGGTGTGGCTCTCTCTGCCGAGGCAGGAGATGCTAAAGCAGCAGCAGGCTTGTGAGTCTGGAATTGGCATGAGCCCAGGTTGGGGACTGATGCTCAAGTCAGCCCGGAAGCAGTCCCTGGGGCCAGGAGAACAGCATGCTTGACTGAAGGATGGCAGCAGAGGTGTGGCCTTCCAGCCTATCCACAGGGGATAGGTGTGGCCTGAGTACACTTTTACAGTATTTGCATTGCTAACCAATATCTAACAATCAAGACAACTCACCCAGTGCTGGGCTTCCTCTAAAGACAGAGGCCTCAGAGTAGGGCACATCTTGTCCACCCACTGCTAGTGGGAGGTCACTCATTTCAAGCAGTGTGAGCCTTTTCCTATTTCCTGCCCCTCATCCAGCCCACCTCCAAAATAACCAACTTGGATTTCCGGTGGTTTAATTGGGTGGTGCTTTCCTGAGTTACCTATATGAGGAAGGAAGGAGGCTTGGGAAGCAGAGTCAAGTTCAATGTGGACTTTTGAAAACAGTGTTGGTTTTTCTGGGGGAAGCCAACACGGAAGGCCTGATGAGGACTACGGTAGGAGGTCAGAGTGGAGGTGACGGTTTAGGAATTGACATTTGTGAGCAATGTGATGTCATGAGCATGCTTTACACAGGGTATGTGATCTGGAAGGGCAAATGGTCCTGGGTGTTTCTTATAAGAAGGAGAAAGAAAGGGGAAGGAGTTTGAGAAAGCAATGGAATCAGAAACCAAAGTCACTGCACACTCCCAGAAAGAGCTGGAAGTCTCTAGAAGCCAAGCAAAAAGAATTGAGAGATAGACAGTGGGATTGGTGACACTGTGAAGTTGGAGAGAACCCAGTTCACAGGTTAATGAGAAGAGACATCAGTGTGCATGATTCATGAAGTGATGGGAAAATACGTTTGTGAAAAAGAGGCAGCTCGGGCCAGTGAGCCACTGGACCCTAGAGCCTGGTGACTTGGATTAAGATCCTAGTTCTGCTGGCCTGGAACGCCGTGATCACAAGCAGGTGAATAAAGTGGAATATTATTTAAGATGTGCTACATTTGTTTATGCTGTGGAATATTTGTTTAATGATGTAAAGATGTGTTGCATTCTTTTATGTTGCATTTGCTTAACTCTGTGAAGCTGTGTTACTCTGCCTGCCTAAACACCTGATTGTTCTAATCAAGAGCTGAATGGCCAATAGTGAGGCAGAAGAGAGAAACAGGAGTGGCTGCCAGGCAGAGAGAATAGAGAAAAAGAAAAGAAGAACAAAGGATTGAGAGGAGGAGAGGAAGATGCCCAAGGTCAGCCCCACAGCCACACAGCCAGCCACAGGGTAAGAAGGAAACAACAGTATATACAATAGAAAAAGGTAAAAGCCCAGAGGCAAAGCATAGTTAAAGAGAAACAGGAAAATTTAAGTTAAGAAAATCTGGCTAGAAACAAGCCAAGATAAGGCTGGGCATTCATTAAGTATTTATTTGGGAGCTGGGTGATGGGCCCCCACAGAGTTAAAACAAAACAAAACAAAACTACAGGTGAGTGGCCTACTTCCTGTCCCTATACAGTGATGACCGTTTCTATCTGTTTTGTGGGACCATATGGAACACTTAGGCTGAGGACTAAGTACAGGGCCTGGTGTGTGGTAGGTAGGGTGGAAAAGAACTTTTTTGGGCTTATAGGCACAGTGGAGTGGCAGGGAAATCCTGGCCAGTGGGTACTGTTAAAGTCAGAAAACAACGAGAAGTACACTGGTGAAGCTACAGCGAAGTGACTCAAGTAATGTGTGTGGTCCCTGTCTAAGGACACTGGGAATGTTCTGCAAGCCTCATAATAAAGAACTGATAAAGGTGTCCAACCATAGGCATGTTTGTTTGTTTAGTTTTTGTTTGACTATCCTGGTACTTATTCTGTAGACCATGCTGGCCTTAGATTCATATAGATTCACCTGCCTCTGTTTGCTGGCATTAAAGGCTTGTGCCACCACTGCCCATAACCACAGGTATGTTTTACCTAATTTAAACATTATACAATGAGTACATAGATTGAAACACTTTATTCTACCATACTTACACATGCACATTTATTTATTTCTGTTTTCTACTTTTTGCCTTTTGAGATGGTCTGCGCCCAGACTGGCCTTAGACCTCTTGCCTCAGCCTCCTGGTTATAGGCATGTACCACCACATTTAGCAATACGTATAACTTTTATGTACCAGTTAAAAATACATTGTTGGCTAGGGATGTAGCCCAGTGGTGAAGCATTCATTTAACATGAGCAAAGCCTCAGTTCCATACCCAGCACTACACACACACAGGGCAAGTGTGATGACCTGAGTTTGATTCCCACCACTTGCCTAAAAAAAAAAATCAGACATGATAGTGCATGGTAGGGAGTGACTGCTGGTGCTTACTAGCTAGCCAGCCTAACACCAGTCAGTTAGAAACCTTGTCTTCTCCTCCTTTCCTTTCCCCATCCCCCACCACAGGCATGAATGCCACCAAAAGACAACCAAGGTGGACATCCCCTGAGGAACAACACCTAAAATTGACCTCTGTCTTACACACACACACACACACACACACACACACACACACACACACACCTGTATGTACACCATCCATCTCAGATGATTCCCCCTCACATTCATACTCACCTATGCGCACACACACACACACACACACACACACACACACACACACACTTACACACAGAACAAAAATAAGAAGTAAAAAGGTTAGAAATTTACACAATAAACATGCAAATGAATACCCAGAGGCCAGTGGTGACCTGTGAGTTTCTGTTCCGCCCTGACCACAGAGGAAAGTGGGGCATGCTGGGACACCCTTAGAGGAATGAAAAAAAGGCAAGCGAGATGACTGAGCATGGCGGGAAGCAAGAGAGGCAGACTTCTTAGAAGGTCTGTGTCGAGATACAACAGTAAGGGTGACCCGAGCACAGCTGGGACAAGTCTCCTCAGCGGGTATGATCCCTGTCTCTGTGCCCCCTGTAGGGGTGTGGAGGCTCTTCCAACATGGAGTCCAGTTCCCATACCTTGACTCTGCACTGACCTCTGACTTACTCTTAACAAAGAACATAGTGCAAATGATGCTGTCCCAGATCTAAGTACTGGTGCCCAGATGACTTAGATGCCACCCCATTACCCTTGACAACCATACTCTCACTCTTCCTTCTGCCATGAACCAGCCTGAACACATGGACTTACTGGATGGAGCAATGGCCTCAACACATGGAGAAAATAACTACAGAGGAGACCAAGGCTCTTCAGAAGACAAGACAACAATCAATCCCCAGAGGCAGCTAGCTCTGCCTGTGACCTGTCTTTATTGCAAGACAGACTATGATTCAATAGCCACCCAGCGGAGCCCAGCCCAAAATGCTCTCTCACACAGCCACAAGATAAATGGGCCAAGGTATGTTAAGCCAGCAGGTATGGGGCTGGCTTGTTGTGCAGGAGCAGCATACTCATACAACAGGTAAGACACTCCAAGTGCCAGCTACGCATTTGAGTTACCCTGTCTCTGTAACCACTGTGAAACTGTGAGACATGGGGACAGGATCCAATAGTTCTAAGAAAAAAGAGAAATAAAATCAGGCCATTAAAATTTCGACAAAGAAGATACAGAGGGAAAAAAAGAAACGTGTGTGTGTGTGTGTGTGTGTGTGTGTGTGTGTGTGTGTGTGTGTGTACATGCACAAACATAATACAGATAATACCTACAAAAAGTTAATAGATTTTTAAAAATGACTCAACAGTCCTGTTAATAGGCTGTACCCAAGGCTACAACTACTGGGGTTATAAATATTCTTCATGTTGATGGAATAGAGTGATCGTGTGTCTTACTGGAGGATTTATATTTCTTTTCCCCCAAACCATTTTGCCTTAGCCCCTTGCTCACTTTCTCCACACTGTCTTAAGCTCTTCATAACTTTTTCCAGCCTGTGGGGACTCTGGCCGCTGCCACCTGTAATTAAGAAGGATTTGCTGGGGACTGGCTGTGGATAGAGTTCCTCAGAAACTTCTCTTCTGCTGAGTGTCCTGGACATTGGCCCGGGCTCATTTCTTCCCAAGGAGGGTGGAATCTCATTACAGGAAACTGTGCAAATGGAACCCTCATTACAGTTTGGAGGTCAAAGGCACTTCATTGTCCTTCTTTGTCCTTAAAAGACCATGAGGGGGAAACAAACATAAAAGTTTAAATCCTTTTTGTGCGGTTCCTGCAAAAAGCAGCATCAAGTATAATTGAAAAAGGTGATTGAGTAGGGGTTGGCCCTGCTGCCTGCAGTCCTTGGGTGGGTGCTGCCATGAAACCTGATAGCAGAAGTTCCTGTGTTTGCCCAAAGCTACATGTAAAGGAGACATGGCAGGGCCAGCCCTTGGTTCATTTCTTTCCCAGAGACCCTCCTTCCTGTGTACAGACATGAGGCTGCTGGGAAAGAGTGAGCTGGCTGTCACTTCCAGGGGACTGAAGAGCACAAGCTTCAGTCTGAGAAAGTCCCCACGAAGGCCACCTCCATCATTCATTCTGATTAGTAAAAGGCAAAGCGTGCTCATGCGATCTGCCTTACTTTTTAAAAGGGCAGCCCCATGGAGCTGGAGGCCCAATGTGGCTTTGCTTTCACTGATTTTATTTGAAGCATTATCTTTATGACAAGTGTTTGCTCTTAAGACAAACTGAACGTAAAGTGTAGGCTGAATTAAAGGAGATTAAGGGCAGAGACATCCTGGCAGTGTCATGGCCATGGCCCAGGTTGGGGACACCCAGGGTGTGGTTCAAGGGGAAGGGCTGTGTTTGGCCTCTGACACACAAACTGGGCTCTGGGAACAAACCTACCCCTGATGGTTCACTGCTAGGCTCCAGCGTCCGGTCAGTCACGATCAAGGCTAGGGGCCATTGATGTGCTCTACAGCTAAGATGACAAGCCTGGAAACCCCAGCTCCATGCCCAGAGCCCACATGAAAGTGAAGAAGGAAGGAGACCACAAAGTAGTCTCCACACGTGTGCCAGGGCATGTGTCCCCCTGCTCACATGCACACACAAATAAATAGACAAGCAATGTAAAACCAAGGCTGACCCAGCAGTTTCCCTGTGATTCTTCTGGCCTCGGGAATTCTACTTTCCATATATATTTAAGGCCAAGGGCTAGGTCTCTCAGGAAAGGTCACAGAGTACAATGGGATCTACTGAAAGGGAAATGAAGCTTCCTACCCACATGCTGCTGTCCATAAATGCATCTGGCAAGTCCAGAATGTCAGCAATTAGCAACTGGGCCCAGGCACCCTAATGAGATTCAGACTGAGCGTCAGAGAAGGAATTCTTGCACTGACTAATGGGGTTAGTGAAGCGAAGAGAAGCTGTATACACTGAAAAGTACTCCACAAATGTAGAGCTAGCGACTAAAAGTGGTGGGGTGCACATTGCATTGTTCTACTTTATATTTTTTTTTTTTTAAGCCTCTGACTTAACACTAAAGTAGCCTTTGAAGGCAAATGAGGTGATTATGTTTAGACAGGGAAAGTCCACTGAAGGGCTGGGTAACTGTGGAAAGGGCTGAGGCACAATCAAGCAGGGAGGGTACACCAGACAACATTTCTAAACAAGAGTATTTTGTTTTATCTGATATTTGGGGAGTTTTGTGTCCTTCCTCCCTCCCCCCTCTCTCTCCCTCTCCCTCCCTCCCCCTCTCTCCCTCTCTCTCTCTCTTTCTGTGATGGGAATGGAACCTAGGGCTTTGAGCATGAGGCAAGTACCATATGGCTGCCCACACTCTCAGGCCTGGGTTTTTTAATCGGCTGTTTTGGGTCAGGGTGGCCTTGTAGAATGCTGGTGAAGAGGGCATAGACCCTGGGATCTAAATTGGTTCTTGGAACCACAAGCTTTGTGGTATTGAGTGTGCTATTTAGCCTCACCGTGCTTCTGTTTCCTCATCAGCAAAGCACAGGTAATGGGTTCTTCATAGGATTATTGGAACAAATAAATGAAGTGATACATGACATTTTTAGGATGACTGACACACAGTAAGTGCTCTGTGTGTGATTGATGGGGTTATCATCTGCAGAACAGTGTCAGCTCTCCTTCCTTTGTCCGTACACTGTGCCTTATAAAAATATGTTCCTCTGTGCAATGTCCCAGTGCCTGTCTTGAGTATCCAGCAGAGATGAAGGAAAATGTTTTTTTATACCCAAATGTGTCCTTGATATCACAGATGCCACAATTGTCACTTTGTGGGTGATGCATCTGAAGCATAGTAAAGACACTTGCCCAAGATTGTGAAGCAAGTTCTAATTCATGGGTAAATCCAGCCTAGAGTCAGCCCCAGCCGGCTCCTTCTCTCATGCCTGGCTTACTGCTTTACATTATTTCCTTGTGTTGCCAACAGGTTCTCTGCTTCACGTGTAAAATAAGGTGGGAGCCAGGAACTGGAGGGCTTGGATTTCTTGCCCACATCCTGCCATAGGCCTGAGTCATAGCCTTCAAATACATAAGAGGTTTATGTGGATGTTTATTTTCTTTAGTTTGTTTAGCAGGCAAAGTTACTGAAAACCACACAGTCAGCCCTGTGCCCAGGCTCTCCATTCAAGAATTCAACCAACTGTATTCTGTATATGCTGAATATATGTACATCGCTTCCTGTCATTGTTTCCTGTCAATGCAGCATACCAATAGATGACACAGCCTGGATGGTATGTTAAATAAATGACAGAGTGTTAAAGGTGACTTGAAGCATACATAAAGTCTATGAAAATGCTCTGTCATTGTGAACAAGAGACCCAAAGCTTTCTCTGATTTGGACATTTGAAGAGAAAGGAAGATCTTAAGGACAGTGAGGAGGCAACTCTATTTCCCTAAAGAAATGAAACATCACTATGTGTGTTCTTAGGACACATAGTGTCCTAAGAACTGTCAAAACCACTCAGGGCCCAGGAAGGTTGAAGAATGTGGTGCTCATCAACCCCATGCTGACCTGGCAAGGCATGGATTTCCAGGTTCTGGTCCCCACCTGTCATTTCTGAGCCAGAACTTCCGGCCTCTGATGGCTCACAGGCAGGGCTGGTGTCTGTGGCTTAACCTATTTACTTGTCCTGTCAGTGCTGTTTTGAAAGTCCCTGGTAGCTACAGGTGTCAGAAACAGGAACACAGAGGTTTAAGGTAGAGCCGCCTGTAGGAAAGAAAGGTAGGGGAAACCTGAGGAGTCTCTTTGGACCAGTCAGCAGCAGTTGACAGTGAGCAGAAACTATGTCAAACCCAGAAGTTAGCACACTGAAGCCTCAAAGGAGGCAGGGCCACAGGGAGCAAACAAGAGGGTCCTCTGCAGTGGAGGATCTGGAAATAGAAAAATGAGAAGTAGAGAGAGGAGAACTTCCAGGGACTCAGCAAAAGGGTCCCTTACAGAAGGTTCTTAAAGACAAAACCAGGGCTGGAGTTGGAGTTCCATTTGTACAGGGCTTGCCTAGCATACTTGAGTCCTGGGTTCAATCCCCAGCACCTTCCTCCAAAAACAGAGGTAAAGGTGAAACCAAATATTATTCTAAGGACAGCCTGAAGATCGAATGCCAGGACTCATTCATTCCATCATTCATCACTCAGCATGGATGTATTAGGTACCTGCCATACGCAGAGTAGTATGCCAGGTGCTGAGATGTAGTCACTCCACCCTTGTGATTGACATCTGTAGGAGAAAATGAGGAACAAGAGAAACAAGAGGTAGAAGGGGCACGCAGAGGACAGATCAATGGTTCCTATAAGAAATCACTGGTGGGACACCTATCACCAACAGTTAGAGCAAGACTTGTAAGGCCTCAGTCAACTGCCAGCCTGTGCTTGGCACTTGGCATACTCCAGGCTTTGGTGAAGGAAAACAAGTGAGAAGTCAAGGTGTATTTCCTTGGGTTCCCAAAGGCCTCCTGGAGACATCCACAGCCCACACTCCCCCACCTTCTGTCTGCTCAAGTGTGGTAGCTGAGGCAGCACCAGAACCTGTTTTAGTGTACTGCCAGATCCAATTCCACATATAGCAGTGACATCTAGGAGGATGAGGGAGGCCAGAGAACAGGAACCAAAACACCATTAGTTCAGAGCAGTAACTTTCAGTGTTCTTGGCTCCTAACAACCTCTTTTACATTCTATGGATCACAAAAAGCTCAAAGGCTCTAGACTGTGATGGAAGGGAGCCTGGAGGGTCTGCTTGAGGGTCTGTGAGTCAAGCTCTACTAGTGGAATGTGGTGGGAAATAAATGTTATATCTGACCTAAACAACACCACCACCCCTCTTTCTCCTCTCCCTTTTTGCCTTCCAACCACATGAAGAGTAGAAAACTCGTACAAGGCACTGACATGGAATCAACCTGAGTCCCTGAATGGCTGCACAGAGCAGATCACCCCTTGCATGCATATGTGCACACGTGCACACACACACACACACACACATACACCCCACCCACAACAACAACAACACATGCTTCTTTCCCCATGACTACGAAGTAATGTGGAATAACTTTCCATTGGATTCAGACACTAAAGCTACTTTTTTTCCTGACAGGAGCTAACATTGCTTGCTCTGACTAATGTGGCATTTGAACTGTTGTTACTGCAGAAGGACACCCTCCCAATGCTTTTAGCATCTCTTTTCTCCCCTGCCTCAATCTATTTGTGATACATCAGCACAAGAACATGCAAATTTTAAAGTTAAATCGAAGATGCATGTCAACCCACATCCAAGCTACTCCCTGTCAGTGCTCCAGAGGACATAGCAAGAGAGGGTGGGAGGACCTGGGCATGTGATAAGAACAAAATGTTAGGAGAGACAGAACCTTGGCATCTAAAGACGATCACAAAGACCAAGTTCAAAACTGTTAGAAATACTGCGTGGTTGTACTTCTAAGTTAGAACTCTCACCTGTTCAGAGAACACAGGGAACATTGTTAGGGTTGCACAAATATTACTGTAAGGAAGCAATAGAACTAAGCAATGCCAGGGAGAGAGGTGCCTGGGTAGGACAGTGGTACCAGCCAGCAAAGCCACCAAGAGAGCAGGAGAATTTGCACCTCTTTCTTGGGGCTAAGTTGCACCCATGTAGCCACAGCCTCATACCTGCTGTCATGGGGATGTCATCCCTCACATAGGGAGACATCTTGGAAGCCTTTGTGATGAGAGGGACTTTGCTGACACCTCAAGCACATTCCAGAACTTCCCAGGGTAGCAGGAAAACATAGAGGCATTTATTTCACCTGAAGTCTCAGCACTGGCAGACACTGAGGTCACTCAGGCACTTCTGTTGAGTGAGGAAGATTTGCAAGAGGAATGCTTGAGTAAGGGTGGCAAGCAGGAGGAGAGGTGAAAGAGAGAAGGGATGCCTGGAATGCATCCATCACAGAGTGGATATGTGTACAGAGAGATAGGGGAGACCGTTCTGGGAAAGGCAGCTCTCAGGGAGGCAGGCTCCAACCCACAGTACCCACAGAAGGCTCTTGATCACAGCCTTGGGGGCGGCTACTTGTGGTCCCTGCTGTCGGGTAGCACTGTAAATGCCAACGAGTGTTCCTAGTATAGGGCCCTGAGCCCAGCAGCAGCAGAGATGGGCTGGGTGAGTCAGGCTTCTTTGGTTCAGAGTAAGATCAAGACTCTGGAATGCCTGATCCTCAGGCAAGGGTGGTAAGAATATATGCACCCTCCAGTTATGAAGGACTACAATATATGTGAAATCAATATAGCTAGGCTTGCATATCTGTGGGTCTGCATCCCATGGTTCCACTTACCCATGATCACAAATATAGAAACACACTACATCTATACTAATGTGTGCAAACATTTTCTCTTATTTTCTACAATACTGTAGAGAAGCCCAGATACATATTTCCATTGCTTTAGGCACTCTAAGTCACGAAAGGTGAAAAAGCATGGAGCAGATGTGTGTAGGCTCTGTGCAAATGTACCACTCCATGCAATGGACTTGAACACCCACAGATTTGGCTATTTGTGGGAGGGTGCTAGAAACAATGCTTTTCAAATATCAAGAGCCGTGCAAGCAAGGGGCATGCTATACACTTGAGATATCAAAATGGTGAGGAAAATACCTTTGAAAGTGTACCTTGGGAGTCTTAGGAGATGGCTCAACAGGGAAAGTGCTCACTGTACAAGTATGAAAACCTGAGTTCAGGTCACCAACATCTGCAAAGAAGCTGGGTATGGTGATGCATGCCTATAGTCCTTACATTGATGAGGCAGAGTCAGGAGGATCCCTGGAGCTCCCTGGACATCCAGTATGAATGAATCAGTAGGTTACAGGTTCCTTGAGAGACCATGCCTCAAAAAATAAGATGGAATACAATTGAGAAAGATGCCCAGCCCTGATATCTAACTTCCATGTATGTGTGTGCACACACGTGTACACACACACACACATACACACACGTGTACACACACACGTACACACACACACATACGCACGCGCGCACGCGCGCGCACACACACACACACACACACACACACACACACACAGACACACACGGACACATACACGGACACACACACAGACACATATGAAAAGAGTGTGCCTTCATGTACAACATCTGCTAAGTCTCTGATACATTGAAGTCACTAGACAATAAACACCAATGAAAACTTAGAAAAGACATGGTAGTGAACTATATCCAAAGTACTACAATCTTGGTGCACCAGCAAAAGGCCTTTAGACTTTCTCCCCTCCATTATGAAAGAAAACAGAACATCTAAAAAACATGAACTTAAATACAAATAGCAGAAGGCAAGAGATGGCACAAGGCCAGACATCTTGCCTGAATTGTGAGGCCCATAGCATGTAGCTCTGGGTCCAAGCTCATGTCCCTATTCTCACCTTATTTCTCCAGCCACACACCATATTGAGAGCAGTGCAGGGTCCTGATGCAAGACCTTTGTCCCTACCAGGCACTCCTTCAGGGGTTCTTCCTTTCTCCAGCCCCAGCATGGCTCGCTTGTACTAGTCTCTGCTAAGTTCAGCTGCACAGAGAGTTGACTTACCATGACCAGCCTGGCCAGTGACTCCCATTTCCCTGTCACTTATCACTTTGCTAATGATACATTTTCTATTTCTAGTGCTGTGCACTAGGTCACATGCTCAATATTAACATTACTTTTTTTATATTTACTTACAATAGATGGCATCTTTACTTGCCTGTTGACTATCCAAATGGACAACTAAATATATGGCTGGTGTTCACTGAAGTATGCTGTGTCAGGTACACACTGGATCTTGAATACAGAATAAAAAGGAGTATAAAGAATTGATAATCTTCATATTGAGAACATTTGGAAGAAAAGATATCACTTCTCAACCCTTTGGTGAAATTTTATCTATATATTGGGCTAGACAACAATTTTCAAAGTGATTTTGTCTTTATTTATGTGAAGGAGTGCTTTGATATATATATATACACACATGTATATGTATATATGTGCATATATATCCTGCATTAGAAGGCATCAGAGCCCCTGACACTAGAGTTACAGATGGTTATGAGCCACCATATGGGTGTTAGGAATGGAACTCAGCACCTCTGCACAAGCAGCCAGTGATCTTAACCACCAAGCTATCTTTCCAGTCCCCACATTAAAAAAATTAAATTATTGCATTTGTTCCTTTTGGAAAATGTCTCTGCTAGAGCATTTCAATCCCACCTGTGGTCTATTTCCACTGGACAGCTGGAATCTAGGTCAGATTTCCTTCAGAACAGAGATGGTGGCTGCCTTGTCCCCAACACCCACAGAGCACCTGGGGCATGGAACAGGCTAGCACACAGATGCTAAATCGGGCTCTGTTTTATTGAAAACTTAGCAATATTCTCTCTGTGTCTGTGTCTGTGTCTGTGTCTGAGTCTGTGTCTGTGTCTGTGTCTGTATCTGTGTGTCTCTCTCTTTCCTTCCCTTTCTGGTGACATCATTGTTATTTAAGACTACCACCCTTCCTTATCAACTTACTGCAGCCTGGTTTTACTTATATGCTTTTTTCAATAGATATTAAACATGTTTGCCACTGTCATCTGAAAACCTTAATTATATTCTAAAATAGTCACAGCATTTTAAGTGGCCCATTGTATTAGTCTGTCTTTCAATGCTATTATGAACTACAAGTGGTCTCAGTAATTTAATGCTCACAGTTTTGCAGTGATGCAGTGATGCAGTGATGCAGTGATGCTCAGCTCCAGGACCCTCCTGCCACAGCACACCATCAGGGACTGGTGGGGCAGTGTCCCCAGCTGACCTAAGGCCTCCTGCAGAGCAGCACCTCTTAAAGGCTCATACCACCTTAATAGCATGGACCAGACCTCCAACACATGGACCCACAAGGGACAGGTCACATTCTGGTCATAGCACCCATCTTGTGGACACACTGGTTAACCAAATTAACGAGGGACTGTTGGAAAAAGAACAGGAAAACAGCTCGAAGATGAACATGTGAGCAAAAGTTTGAGTGCCACAGGCCTCAACAATGTGACGGGACCAGCCCCGTTGGCCCAGACCAGCCCCACTAGAGCATCAAGCTGCGACAGCAGACACACCCGCGAAAGAGGAGGCACCATCCCATCACTTTCCCCAGCCGTTTAGTGGACACCAGCCTGTGCTGGACTAGATAAACAGGAGGAGCTACACGACGAGCTGTTCTACTCGGTTTATCTCGCTTTCTTAGTCCCTGATCTCCATTGCGGTGTAAAGCCTACAGTTTGGGGGCAGGCAGGGTGGAGACTGGACAGTAGAACTCTCCTGAGAGTGATTTCGGCATCTTTATGAATTATGGCTATTGAGGACAAATCTCTCCAGGAAAAAAGATAGGTGACTAAAGAGACCCTCTCTAAATATGCCCAGTGGGTGAAGACTCTGCAGCAAGCAATTTCTCCTGAGGGTGGAGTCTTCTGCATGACAGGGTGTCTCCCATGTGAATCAAGCTCTGAGATTCACATGTTATACATCCAAACCTAGAAAGTAATAACACTGTATTCTCAGAGGGTAGAACAAGTAAGATTCAGTACCAGAATCCATACAGCATTAGTACAAGATACCACTGGGAAATATTGTGGTCAATGTGCTATTTGGCCCAGAATAAAAGCAAAGTATGAGACCCAGCAGCACAGACCACCCTCCCCCAAGAGCCCTTAAACTCTGCAGCACCACGGAGAGGAAAATGTACCCTTTCTTTGTTAGCTTTGACCATGCCTGAGTGTTCTCTAGAAATTGCTAGTTCTGCAGCTTGGGTCAGCGCTTGGAGCTGAGAGGAGGCAGGCAGCCTGAGCAAAAGGTTTGATTTAAAGTCTGCAGTCAGTGCAGCACCAGAGCACGGGAGCCCACTGGCTAGACTATGGCACTGAGGGGACCTGACAAAGCCACAGTGCAAGTTTCCAGGCAAATGTATAATTAGTCCCTGGCTTATAAATTATAGAACATTAAAATTATATTCATTGAGTTTCAGTAGAAGAATAGGCATGCTAGACCCAAGTAGAATCTTAGCAAAGGAAGAAACCTTTTCTAAAGAGTGAGGGTTTATGTGTGTCCACATGTAATTATATTATCTGCACTCATCCAGTTCATGAAAATCCATTAGTGTCTTACAAAGCCAGTGCTGGGATTATAGGAGTGAAGAAAATAGGTCCTTGGCTGTAAGAAAACTAGTATTCTTGTCTGAGAGTTAACTACATATGAGCAAATGATTAGGGTGACACATAGTAGGCACTAACACACAGTTGGAAGCTTTATTGTGCAGTCAAGGAGGAACGGATAATAAATCCTACCCAGCCAGGAGCAGGTCAAGGAAGGCATGTTCAAGTGGGCAGTCCAAAGGTGAGTGAGAGGTTACTAGGCAGTGGAGGGTAAGGAAAATTATGCAGGAAGAGGAAATAGCTTGTAGCAGCATGTGGGTGCAAATACAGGCTGTATTTACAGATGGGTAGCATAAAGGAGGAGAGTGGCTATGAGAGGAGTTTGGGTAAGACCTTGGCTGTTAGCCTGCACATTGGTTTGGCTGCCCTAAAAAAAGGTCACTGTTGCAGTTTGCTTCTCTGATGCTATGGTAAAACACTCACCAAAAACAACTCCGTGAGGAAAGGATTGGATTATGCTCATGGGTTACAGTCCATCACTGAAAGAAGCCCAGGGTGAAACTCAAGGCAGGAACGTGAAGGCTGGAATTGAGGCAAAGACCACAGGGGCAGAGCATGATGGCATGCCCAGTACCACTGGCTTGCTTCTCATGGCTTGTTCAACCCGCTTTCTTATATAACCCAGGACCCCCTGCCCAGAGTTGGTACCACCCACAGTGGAGCGGGCCCTCCACATCAATCATTTTTTTCTTTTGGTTGTCTGGGAATTCTCTCTGTAGACCAGGTTGGCCTCAAACTCAGACTGACTTGCCTCTGCCTCCTAAGAACTGAGATTAAAGGTGTGTGCCACCACCTCTTCAGCATTTCACATCAACCTGTAATCAAGCAAATGTCCCATAGATTTGCCCACAGGTCATGTGATGGAGGCAATTTTCCACTGAAGTGAGTCTCTTCCCAAGTGATTCTAGTTTGTGTCACATTAACAAAAACTAACCAGCACAGTCCCTGGGATCAGTGGTTTAAAAATAGGCACATGTTCCTCTCACTTAATAGCATGGACAGGAGCAGTCCAGGGTTAGCAGGAAGGGACTCTCAGCTAGAGACGCCACCCGCATCTGTGTTGGAGCTCAGTCATCCAGTAGCATGGATCTCATTTGTGGGGTGGACCAGCTTAGCTCTAAGCATCACCTCCAGTCCTGACTTATTCTGCATTCTGCCTTCACTCAATGCAGGCCACACCCACCACCAGTCTCTATATGCATGGGGTGTTTTGGACATCTTCCCACCTTCTATACTCTAGCTGGAGGAGCAGAAAGACTCTTGTCTCTATGGAAACAACTAGAGATCACACAGGTTGTTCTTATGATGTGCTGGTGGGCAGATCAAGCTGTGAGGACGCCCAGGAATCACAGGTCTTTGCTCTGGTCACTATCTGCCAAGTGATTGATGAGAGATCCTGTGTCCAGTAGGGAAGCAGTCAGATGAGGCCAGTAGCCACAGCCTTGGTTTGCTTCAGTGTACTAGGCCAGTGATTTCTAGAATGCCTTTGAGAAAAACTGATGCAATATGCTGGAATCTTCTGTCTTCCATACCCCAGAGCGCTTTTTGATGATTTAAATTTTTTCTCAAAATAATAATTTTCAGGATGGAAGAAGTTACTCAGTGTCACTGAATAAAAAATGAATGAGGATCTGGCTTCTGTACCTGTGGAGGGAGCATTCTAAGCCCTTTTCAAGGATCCTTTCCATAACTGGCCTGTACATGTTACAAGCACCCTGACACATTCCACTTCCTGTACTGGGCAGGTCATGGTCAGAGTGTCCACTGCCTCGGACTGAAGACCCAAGACAGACTTCTTGGCAAGTTGACACAGAGAAATGAGGTGGGTGCAAACTTTATACTACTTTGCATCTGAACTCTAGTATGGACACCACTGATCTTCCTCAGCTGCAGAGACCTCATCTATCTCTGCAGTAATAGAAGAGATGCCACATACAGCCACAGAAGGGGCTATCTTTCCTTCCGGTACAGGATATATCAAAACTTCCTCCCACAGAGCCCCACACCTTTCTGAAGTAACATGGGGTAGGACCAAGCCTTTAACACACTGCTGACTGTCACTGAGTCACAGGAAGAGGAATTATAACAGAGGTTAAGAACCTCTAATCTAAAATCCTCTAATCTGAAATCAGAAATGTTTCCAAATAGAAGATGTCACCTCCAACCTTCATGGCAGGTCACAATCAAAACACAGACATATTGTATGATGCTGCCTGCAGGCTGTGTGCAAAGCACTTGTGAAATATATATTAATTTCATGTTAAGACTCTTTGTGCATACCCAAGGCTGGAGGGAAAATAAACAGTGAAATCCAGGACATTTCTGATAACAAGAGCCTCCCTTGCTCACACAGGCACAGCCAGTACTTGTGATGCCTGTGGCCATTGTATTGTAAAGAAATGCGGATGAAGGGCATGGAATTTGGGATTAGGGCAACAGTCAGCACACAGACAAACAAACACATGAGAACAAAAGAATTACTACTGCAAAGAAAAGAAAAGTGTAGAAAAAGAAGAGTGGACCACAGCTTGATTTTTGCCAGTTAATAGTCACGGGTGGTATTTCCAGCACTCCAATAATAGGACTCTTGGTAATCAGTAGAATGAAAAATCACTCATCAATATGCTGCAACCCCTTAACTACCCTCATTCAAGGGGAGGTTGTGAGCTGGGCTCTGGCTTCCCACAGTTTATTCAGCATGTATCCAGCGTGTGCTGAGTACCTGCACACATGGAATGATTAAAGAATAAAAGTCAAGCTATACATGCACTTAAGCATGCAATTATTATCAGTCTATATTGGAATTTAGTCAATAATGACAGTTACCTCTGAGAAGCAGAATTGGGAATGCCCTTGCCATGACACATCTTCCTGTCAGCTCTGTTTTTTTGCAGTGAGCTGCTATGAATATACACATTTAATTTTACTTATTTTTCATTTACTTTTGAGGTGCTGGTGATTGAATCTGGGGCTCTGTGCGTGCTAGGCAGGTGCTCAGTTATTGAGAAATGTTCCCAGCATAATTCATATGCTTTTAATCGTACTGATTTTTATAAAGAATTTGTATATGGTCAATATCTACTGTTTTTATCCAAAATGGTGAAAAGCAGTGCTAGTGTGACAAGGTTAAGTTGAAAGTACAAGAGTGTACCCAGAAAATGAACCCAATCATATAAATATTCATAGAAAATGGCTTGAAGGAAATCTACTAAAATGTTAGCAGTGGGAGTTCTCAGCAGTGAAGTCATGGATAATTATTTCTTCCTTTTTAGTTTTCAATATTCCTAATTTTCTATTATAAGTATGCATTATTTTTATAATTGAAAAAATAAGTACTATTTTTAAAGAACCTACATGTAATTGCCAAGTACACTGCTGCATTCATGCTGCCGGGTTGCCAGATTTTCTCCTCAGCAGGAGAGCCTGCTTGGGAAACAGTAAAAAGCAGCAATGTTCTTGAAGGACAGGGACTCTGGAGAAACTGAAGCTGCACCTAAAAGGTGTTACCATGCTACAATGGAGAGGAAGAGAGAGCTAGCAGAGTCATATAGCTGCCCGGGGGGGGGGGGAACAACCAGGCCAGTGGGCCACTGGAGTGAGGCCTGCTGTGGGCAGCCCTGGGAGGGACTCTTGAGGGGCCACACAAGGCCAGGATTCCTGGGGTGTACTTGACATATGCTAATGAGCTGCTATTTCCTCGTGTAGGCCAGACTTGTGCCTCCAGACTGTCAATTCACACCTACTCCTTCACACCCAGTGGAGCACCCCTCCCCCCTTGCTCCTGAGGTGCTTTTTGGAAGGCTAATCATCACATGCTTCCATACAGGATGTTTTTATCTCTCAGGGACACCTACCTGACACCCTGACACCAACTGCCAGTCACTATCACTAGACAGGTTCCACTATCAGCTGGGACTGCTGACATGGAGGAGGCAGCATGAGCATCTGCGTCACAGGTGAGGGCCAGAAAGCCAACCAGGGAAGGCACATTCAGGAGAACCTCCAGCATGGCAGAGAAGTACCTGTGAAATAGCAGGTGCCAAGACAGAGCAGGGTGATGAGATCAGTGCTGGTGGATGCAGTGACAGCTACGCTATAGAGGATGTGCTCATGGTGGAGGGAGGGGGAAGCAAAAGTGTTCCATTCCACTCGGATGTCAGAGTGTGTCAACCTGTAACTCTCTTCTGCTTGGAACCAGAATATCTCAGGGTGGTTTGCCTGTGTGTGGACGGCGTCCACCCCACTGTGAGTACAGTACTGACCTGGAGAGAGCCCTTGCTAATGGAAAGTACACTGTAGAGCTTTAGTAAAGAGGACCAGAGGTTCCAGGCCTGCTCATAAATGAGGGGACAAAAGTCAGCTATACTGTGAAGGCGGTCTATCCTGTCCATGAGACTGGTGGGAGACAGGCTCAGCCAAGTGCTGCTCAAATGAACACCACTGCTGCTGTCCCCACAGAGACAGACTTGGCAATGTGCATGAAGCAAAAGCCCATGGCTTATGACTGGCAAAACCAGTGCTAGAAGGTACACACCAGTCTACCCTATGCAGCTCTTTGTAAGTAATCCAAACACTCTTGCATTGGGGCAAGTTGAACAGACGAGAGCCGTTCCAAAGGAGTACTATTCAGCTCTAAGTGAAGGAGAGATGTTCTACATGCAGCAAGATGGCTATCTCAAGGATACATTTAGGTGAAAAGGAGAATAGAGAACTCTGTATAGGATATCAGATACTTTTCTTTAGAAAAAGAGTGAAGTGTGTGTGTGTGTGTGTGTGTGTGTGTGTGTGTGTGTGTGTGTGTGTGTGTATCAATATCAAGACAGTGAAAATGCAAAGCTAATAGACCACTGGTGGAGTAGAGTCAGAATGAGCCAAGGAGAACAGGGATGGAAACTGGACAGGCCTCTGAACACACTTGACTTTGAGATTTGACTATGAAAAATTATTCATCTCTGGAGACAAGGCAAGAAATAAAGAAATTCGGCTGTAATTTTATGCAGTAAACTCTGAACCCACAGCCTCTGTGTGCAGACTCAGCCAACCACAGGAGAGTCTTCCCTTATTTTTATTACCTAAACAAGATGGTATAAAACTATTTTTAAATTATTTATTTATTTTTATTTTATGTGCATTGGTGTTTTGCTAGCATATATGTTTGTGTGAGTAGGCCAGATCCCCTGGAACTGGAGTTACAAACAGCTGTGAGCTGCCATGTGGGTACTGGGAATTGAACCTGAGGCCTTCGGAAGAGCCTCCACTGCTCCTAACCACTGAGCTATCTCTCCAGTCATATAAAACTACTTCTATAGCATTTTTTTGTATAGCCATTTTCTATAAAATAAAATCTCCCATCTTGGTGGGAAGTTCTGTAAGACGCAAGGTAATAGAAAGTGAGGTGAAAGTGGGAATACTCATTAAAATTCAGAAGACTTGGGAAGCTCCTGAAACTGACCAGATACAATGTGCCCCCTCTTTGCCCAAGTAAATGTAAGCAGTAAGGACTACTGAAAAACACTCTCAGCCTAGTTGAATTGTCAAGAAGAGGCTCAAACCAGTTGAGCTGCCTGGAAAAGACACACTCTAGCTTGTTGAGCTGCCTTCAAGTTCTCAGCTTTGTAAGCTATCACCCCATGCTGGAGTGAGGTTTTGGTGATGCGGTTATCTTTGAGTAATTTCAGAAGTTACCCTACATCCATACTCCTGTAAGTAACCCTAATAAATGCATTTTTCACTAATTTGATTTGGGTTGTATCCTTCCTTTGGTCTTTTCTCATTTCCCTCTGCGGTGAGTAGATGTTTACATGTCCCCAGTAATAGTGTCATACAGCACAAATACAGCTTACTAGGTATTGAGAACTGCCATGTAGAGACAGTTGAAAGAAAATGGTAATTATATGAAGGTTCTCTGTATTAGAGACTTAAGCTGAGGAGTATTTGTGGGGATCCTGGAACTAGTTCTGGTGGTGACAGGGAGCAACTATGTGGTCAGTAATAACACTAGTAGTGACATATGTACAGCAATCATAATACTAAATTATAAGTTAAATAAGAAAGCATTCAGCAAATATTAGGATAACTCAGCTTTTCTACTAAAAAAAGATCAAACTATAAAATTTAAAAGTTTAAAGGGAAAAATCTACCGTCCTTAATTTGAATAGAAAATGTAATAAATGCAAAGAATGTTTACTCTCAAAGGAGAAAAATATGATTCCTAAGAAAGCCCAAGGACTGAGCCAGTCACCCTGAATATCTCTACTCCTAGGCGGTGGTCTCTGAAGTAAAGTCCTACACAGACCAGTGCTCCTCTGACATCTGCTGACTCAGGCAGGGAACAAGACACAAGGAAGGTGGATTGTGGCACTTTGTCATGATGAAGTTCATAATACAAAGACTTACAGAGCACCACTTCAGAGGTCAAGAGTTGGAAACAATATAAGCAATACATTGGAGCCCACCAAATATCCTTCTAAACCCACAGAGACCTCAAATGAGAGTACAATTCAAGATCTCCTATTTTTTATCTTTGGAGATTTGGTGATCAGCTCATTACTTATAAAATAGGTAAGTATAAAGGGGAAGAAAACAATTCCAACTTTTCCACAGTAACACCGTATATAGGCATGGAGTCAACCAGAAGGGAAACTTCTTTGTAGATGTCCTATAAAAAGAAGGGTTTCTATCACCATGTAACAGTTGAGCAAAGACTCTGATTGCTACTAAAACCAGGTTACAGGCTATTGGTAACCTTGGCTGTGGATAGACCTGATTGGCAGTCACTTGGCCCTGATGCTTTGAATCTATGGCAACATAGCATATCACAGAAGGAACATGTGGCAGAGCACAACTTTTACTCCAAAGCCAGGAAGGGACATGCCCCAGTGACCTACCTTCCTCCACTAAGCACCACCTTCTCCAGGTTCCATCAACTTCCAGTATGGCCAACATCAGGGGTGTTCCTTTAACCTATTGGCCTTGTAGGAGTGGGAAAAAAATTCTAGATTTCAATTGTGGCACTAGGTAAGCATGACCTATTTTGGAGATCTGCATTAAGAAGTGGGTTGGAAAGATAGTGGGGTCTGTAAAGTGCTTGTTATGCAGGTCTGAGGACTGGGTTCCATCCCCGGAACCCACATAAAAAGCTATTGTGGTGGTAGGGGATGTTCTTGTAATCCCAGTGCAGGGAACACAGAGGCAGATGGATCCCTAGGGCTCACTGGTAGGCCAGTTTAGCCCAGTAGGCAAGTCTCATGTCTAAGTGACATACCTGTATCAAAAGACAAGGAGGACAGCTATCCTGACGAACAGCACCTGCAGCTGACCTCTGGCCTCCGAGCACAGTGGCATATGTGCACATGCACTCTCCAACCCCCCTCACAGAAGACACAGATTTAAAATAAAAAAGGAGTTTGGTGTTAAATATGCACATAAGATTGATAGCTAGGCACTGGGGTAGCAGAACTGTTATGAGTTCCAGGCCAACCTGGGCTACAGAGTGAGTCTCTGTCTTAAAAGCCACGGAAGAAAAAGAAAGAAAGAAAGAAAGAAAGAAAGGAAGAAAGAAAGGAAGGAAGGAAGAAAGGAAGGAAGAAAGGAAGGAATGAAGGAAGAATAGGGGTTGAATACAATTGTCTTCATGAACTAAGAGAACAGAAGAAGCACCTTTAGTTTTAACACAATTTCCATTTAAAAGAATTTTTGGTGCTCACTGCTCTTGAACTGGTCCTGTATTCTATGTTCAGTTCCCAGTACCCACAAAAGTGCAGGTCATAACCCCACTTATGTGGTTCAAATGCTCTCTTCTGGCCTCCACAGACACCTGCACTCATGTGCACACACATACACATAATTCACAAATAATAAAATAAAATCCTTACAAGAATTTCAACATTAATGTAAATATGTCAGGTTCATTGATACTTTTTCCATCATGTGATTCTTTTCAGAGAAGAACTTCCTGGGGCTTTATTTTTGAAATAATATTTTGAAACATGTGCTAACTGCATCATTAAAATGTGCCAAAATAGCCTGTACAATCTACCTCTGCCAAATGAAAAATAATGAGATCACATCCCTCAATAGCCTATGAAAAGCCCTGTTTCTAGGCAGTGGCTTAGTTATCCTTGTGAGGTGCATATTTACGGTTTTCCATGGGGAAACTGAGGCACTGAAGTCCAAGCATTGCTAAGAAGCAGAGATAGAATCAAGAAATCTGTCTCCTAAGCTGCTTGGGCACCCCCAGAGCCATCGCCCCACAGTGCCTCATCTATTTCACATGCTGTTTCAAGCTGTCTTTGTGGTACAGACCCAGAGTGGATGAAGAAAGAAGCTGCATCACCCCGACTGAGGATTGAGCTGAACTTTTTCTGTAGCAGACTCTAAAGCAGGGCAAGGTGGTTCAGAGCAGTGAAGGGGGGCCCAGAGACAACCACACACCCCAGACTTCCATGTCTACTGCATCATGATAGACATCCACAGGGACCCCTGGTCTCCAAGTGCCAAAAGCTATCCCCCGCCCCATTTTGGTTTTTTGTTTGTTTTTTTGTTTCAGGGTTTGATTCCCTGTCTGTCTCACTCTGGAGACCAGGCTGGCCTCAAATTCAGAGATCTGCCTGTCTCTGCCTCCTAAGGGCTGGGATTTAAGGCAGGTATCACCATGGAGTGGCTAAGCTATCCCCTTTTATGCATCTCTAGCCCTCCCTGAAAGAATTTCCAGTTCCAGTATCTCTTGATTGAAATACCTAGGTAGAAGGGGAAAGGAGAAGCCAGTCCAGCCTTGGACTAAGATGCATCCCTTTCCCCTGGATGCCTGTGGTCTGAGGTCAGAGCACCAATTCTCTGGCCCAGGCTTCACAGGTGACTCCTGCTACCGATTTACACATAGCACACATCAGAGTATCCACTGTAGGGAAGACCCTGACCAGAGGTGGCTGTAACAGCCACCCACATTAACAGGACAAGTTTTCTTAGTTATTATAAAAACTACTATCTTGGAAGATGCTTGTCAAAGCCATCACCAAGTAAAAGGCCAGGAAGCACAGGGGAGCAACTCACCCAAGTGTGTCAGGTGATTCAAGGCTTCAATTTAAAATCACAAGCCAAAACTCATGGCTTATGTTTCACATCTGAGAATTCTTGTGTTGGCATGATTCAGAAATCAAAGAAAGAGGATAATTCCTCTACCTCACCCATCTCCACCCCATATAACATTATATTTATTTGTCTTTGCAAATATGAACAAGTGTGGATGCATGTATTTACTTCCCTCCCTGTGTCACATAAAACATGGCATATCACACCCACAGTTTGGCTGAGTCTGCCAAAATGAAAGTGCACCGACCGAGAGGTTGAGCAACAGAAATCCATAGTCTTAGTCAATCGGATGCTGCAAGTCCAAGAGCAGGTATGGCAGGGTGGTGCCTGCCAGCTCCTAAAGGCTGAAGAGGCAGATCCTGGCCTCTAGCCTTCATCCTTTATGCAATGATTTTCACAGCCTTTCATCCTTTCATCGACTATCTTTCTCTAAACGTTCCCTTACTTAAGATAACAGACACACAGGTTCACTGAATGGCCTCATTTTAATATGGTTACCTCTGAAGAGACCTATCTCAAATAAGGACCCTGAGGTACTGAGAGTCAAGATTTCTGACATGGTTTTTCAGGAAATACAGTTGAGCAGCGAACACCACACAAGCTTCTGCTTTGTCTGGGGAATGTGGCCCCTGAGATCTTTCCCCTTCACATTGTTTACTGTCTTCCTGTTACAGCACCTGTCTCCTGAGAGGGTGAGCTGCAGGGCTTTGACTCTCCGGCTCTGTCAGTGAAACTTCTCATCCACACCATGGCACATGGGTTGCTTAGTCAAAGGGGAGTGTTTATAAACATTGATAGATATCGTGTCAGCCTTTGTCCTGGAGGCTGTACCATGTCACATTGTGTGGGAAATCTTGTTTTTCCCTCAGCCTTGCCAGCATAGCAAGTTCCTAATATTTCATTGTTTTTCTGATCTGGTGAGTGGGAAAAGCTTAAATTTCACTTAAATTTCACTTCACTTGTTAACACTTCTTTACTCTGAGAACTGGCAAGGTTTTATTGATCACCACCCTATTTTATTCTAGCTTTCCTAGCATGCCTTTCTTACATTAGTCAAATTAGTTGCGATGTGGGATGCAAGCATACTCCTGAATTTATCTTCTATCTTCCAACTTTGCATTTTGGAAAGTTCCAAGCATGTGCAGAAGTGGAGAGATGATTCATAAACTCTATCCAAACTCTGTGTTCTCACTATCCAACCTTGGTGGCTACCAATACATGGAGAGATGATGCAGTAGAATGCTACCCTCCACCCCTCAGCACCTGTTTGTATCTCTTTAAAAAAAAGGACTCAAAACAATATTGTTATTATATACACAAAATAATGATGATCTCTTAATATCAGGAAACAGTGTTCATATTTCCCTGAGCATACAACGTGTTCTGAAACAGATATTTGTTTAATTATGTAAAAATGCATTGTATTTGTTTGTGTTGTAGAATAATTGTTTAACTATGTAAAGATGTGCTATATTTGTTTGTGTTGCATTTGTTTAACTATGTAAAGATGTGTTACATTTGTTTTAACTTGCATAAGACACCTGATTGGCTACTAAAAAGCTGTGTGGCCAATAGCTAGGCATTAAAGGGTTAGGTTGAGCTGGTGGGCAGAGAGAGTAAGTAGTAGGAGGAATCTAGGCTTGAGAGAGAACAAGGGAGAAAGAGAGGGAGACACCTGGAGCCAGCCAGCCAGGCAGCTGTCAGACAGACAGACACAGAGGAAGCAGGAAAGTAGGATATACAGAATGAAAGGTAAAAAGCCCTGATGAAAAATGGAGATGAAAATAAACAGGTTAAATTAAGTTCTAAAAGCATAACATAAGGCCAAGCATTCATAACTAATAATAAGTCTCCATGTTTTTATTTGGGAGCTGGTTGGCAGCTCAAAGAGAAAGTCAATGGCTTTGTCCTTACAATCCATGGTAACTCTTTTGACATTAAAATCTTTTGTTTTCTGTTTTGTTTTGTTTTGTTTTCCTTCCAAGAGCTTGGGCTCCTGCTCTGGCAGGTTCCAGTATGAATTCTGCCAAATGCATCTCCACCATGTTTCCAGCACACCCTTCTGTCCTCTAAATTCTCTGTGAACTGGTGGCTAGATTTGCAGGCTTCATTTGTTGTAGTTTGCCTGGAGGAAGATACTACATCATTACAGCTGATGAGGAGCCCTCTCCCAGACCATACCACATCTGCCATCTCCATCAAGACACTGGCTGTTGCATTAAGGATATTTTCTTAGTTAGGGGTTCTGTTGCTGTGATAAAGCACTATGATTAAAGCAAGGGAGGAAACCATTTATTTCAGCTTACAGCTTGTACTCCTTCACTGAAGAGAACCAGGGCAGGAGCTAAGGCATGAACTGAAGCAGAAGCCATGGAGGAAGATTGCTTATTGGATTTCCTTCATGGCTTGCTTAATCTGCTTTCTTATACAATCCAGGACCACCTACCCACTCAGGGGTGACACCACAGTGGGCAGGGCCCTTCCACATCAACCATCAATCAAGAAAATGCCCTATAAAGTTGCCTACAGGCCAATCTAATGGAGCCATTTTCTCAAGATTCCCTCTTTCCAGACATGTCTAGGTTTTTGTCATGTTGAAAAAAAAAATCAACCAGATATGTGCTGCTTTCCAAAGCTTGTTCATTCTCTACTTATTCCCTAGAATATATCTCTGAAGAGAAACTTCTTATCAATTATTTGATAACACAGCAGTATATGTCACACAGCAAAGATATGATAGACGTTGATTCTTTTGTTTTACAACCCCTTTTAAAAATAATGCTGGGCCTCATGGAGCTGTAGAGATGGCTTGGCAGTTAAGAACATTTGCAGGGGTTCATTTCCCAGCACCCACATGGCAGCTCACAACTGACTGTAACACCAGCAGGGATCTGGTGTCCTCTTTTGGCCTCCATGGGTATTGCATACATGTAGTGTACATTCACACACAAACATGCAGACACTCATGCACATAAAGTATAAATAAACAAATCTTTAAAAAATGTTGCTGGTCTTTTTTGAGATCCCTTGAGGATTTTTTATTAGAACAATAAACTCATCTTGTTTTGCATTGTTTGTGTTTTGGTCTGTCAAAGTTACTGTCTTTATTGATGTTCCAGTTGTCCCATCTTTGGCTGGAGGGAGCCTCTATCCTTGGCTCCTTCACCCTTTAGCACAGCCTTAGTTACCACTGTGAAGTGCATTGTGGCAATCTATTGTGGGTCTCTTTAGTCTGTTTCCTGCTCAGTGGGCACCTACAGTCAGCCTTTCCTACAGGTAGTTCTGCTTCTTTAGCCAGGGAATGGTGTTTTGAGACAGTATAGGCATGCTTATAAATTAATTTGTTCTAATTAGTATGCACAGCACTGTAGCTGCTGTATAAAATAAATAGTTCCTAGTCCAAAGTTATGAAGAATTAGAAAATGCCTTACTAAAGTAAAACTATCAATGGGCTCAGAGAATACAATGGGCATGGGAGAATATCAAGTTGAGGATCCAGAAAATAAAATCAAACAAATCCTTAAGATGCAGAACAAAACAACATGAGGAAAGCACACAACAAAAAGTGTTTTAAGAAGCATAGGAAACAGTTTCAAGAGTGTCAGTGCTCAACTATAGAAATTCCAGAAGGAAAAGAAAAGAGATAATGACATTGAAAAAAATTAAGAAAAACATGTACAGTGGATTTTTTTTGCTTAAGAGTTTGACATACCAGGATTCATCTAACCATGGGTTATGGTTCAGGAGAAATTGCAACTGTACTGAGGAGGCACTGTCATTTATTGACATTATCCCCTTAAACAATAAGGAAAATGAAATACTTATGTTTTATTGATGCTGTAGTGGGTATCACAGGTGATCTAGAGGGTGCTTTAAAGTATGAGAACATGTAATACCACACCATTACATAAAAGGCACAGACATCTGTGTATTCTGCTATCTATGGGGAGTCCTGGACCAACAACCCTCAGATGCCAAGTGTTGTGAAACTCCAAACTTTGGGCATGACACAGCATTGCCAGCTTGAAATCAGAGCAGCTGTGATGATCTGAAAGGAGAGCCCTCTCACATTCCCTATGGAAGCAGGAGGGACTCATGTGGTCCATGAGGCAAGAGCTGTCCCTCCCCCAGGATATATGTGTGTGTGTGTGTGTGTGTGTGTGTGTGTGTGTGTGTGTGTGTGTGTGTGTGTGTGTAACTATTCTTTAACTGTGTAACTATCTGCTCCTGTTAGCAACCCACTTAAACTCATTGGTCACCAATCTAGGTGGGTGAATTTGTTCCTCTGGTCTCCCACTATCCTCTCTACCTGGGGTGAACAGACTTAAACTCCCCAGGAAAAGTAACACCACATCAAGGATCAGCTATACTGTTTGGCCTGTAGGTAACCTCTTGGAAGTATAACATGTGGCTGAATTAGCTTCCTTACTAAGACAGGCTCTGCAGAGATGTGCTTCTGACAGTAATCTACCTAAGATCAGCATCTGTGTGGATCTTTGTGTCTGTTTTTTCGGACTGTAAGAAAGATGTCCTCTTTAACTATATGTGTTAGAAACAAAACAATAGTCTCAGTGTCACACGAGGAGCATGTGGGCAAAGGAGAGCAGTAGCCTGGCAAAGCAATTTCTTTTTGTAAAAAGGGTGTGCCATGACCCAAACTGGGTTAGCAAGCCCACTGGGGTAAGAAATTCACTTCATTGTTAGCTGGCTGGGATCCAGCTATATAGTCCTTGATTTTTATTATTTTTATTAGATTAGATTATGTTTGAATGGTCTGCCTATATGTATGACTATGCACCATGTGTGAGGTCAGAACTGGGCATCAGAGCCCCTGGAACTGGAGTTAGAGGAGGTTGTGAACCACCATGTGAGTGCTGGGAATTGAACTTGGGTCCTCTGTGAGAACAAGAAGTGCTCTTAACCATTAAGCTATCTCTCCACCTCTGAGGCTTTCTTGATTGGCTAGTTTTAAAAGAATCAGCACAAAGGAAAAATGAAGGAAAGGGAGAAAAAGTTGGCTGGTCCTGGCCATCAAGTTCTAGGAATCTTGTGATGGCTACTTTCAACCCACAAGGAGTGTTTACAATAGACTTTCCTTGATGGGGGATGTTCTTCTGTATATATTGGTTTATGTATAAAACACCGATTGACCAGTAGCCAGGCAAGAAGTATAGGCAGAGCCACCAGATGAGGAGAATTCTGGGGAGAGAACACACAGAGAGAGGTCACAAGAAGACACTATGTAGTCGCTGAAGGAATAACATGCTGAAACACTCTCTGGTAAGATGAGACCATGTGGAAATACTTAGATTAATAAAAATTGGTTAGCCAAAAAGAAGCCTGATATATCAACCAAATAGTTTGTAATTAATATAAGTCTCTGTGTGTTTATTTGGGGTTAATCAGCTGTTACCAGGTGGGAAAGAAACTTCATCACCATCTCCTAAATATTCACCATCCAAAATCCTCCCCCTTTTAACAGTAGACTGATCACTGCCCTCAGGATATGGTAGCAATGCTCCCTCTGCTCAGTGATTTTATGACCCAATCTTCAATCTAAAAGAGCCCAAGGGCCAAGCAGGATTAATTTTTTGTTCTGAAAATGTACTTGCAGACATATCCTGATAAAAGTTCAGACCTGTAAGATAAAATAATATCCAAAGATAAAACAAAACAAAACAAAATATGAACTTGGAACAAAGTCAACAGATTAAAGGAAGTAAAGGCATCATCAGATCACCAGTTACACCAAAAACAAAGGAGCAGTTTCAAAGTCCTAGGATCCTAGACCTGACCTCTTGTCATGCTATGTGACTGTAAGAGGAAGACATTTCTAAAGTTATAAGGACTCAAATAATCAACCTATATTATCTATACTCAAGAAATCTGCTCTGGAATTGTAGCAAACAAAGCAGTAAGCTCAGAAAACAGGAGAACATAGTTATGTGTGCCAGCTGCACATGACCTAGGAGAAACAGCTGAGGAGAGAATGAGAACAAGTGAGTACTGCAGAATAATGTAGTGTAGTGTAGGAGAGTTGCGTAGGACCATCGTAAACACAGGTTCTCCTTGACAGTGGGCCTGTAAGTCTAGGAGCAGGAAGCTGTTTGTTTTGTTTTTTTGTTTGTTTGTTTGTTTGTTTTTCTGCTAGTTTTTATTTTATTTTAGTGTGCAGGGGGTTGAACTTAGAGCCTCAAATGAGCTAAGCCCCCAGCCCTGCAAGCCACATTTCAAATGCAATTCCTCCCATTCCTTAGCCTCACTTTGAGGAATACATTGGGACCAACAACTTTCTAGAAGCAAAGTTTTGATCATAAACAGTCATCTTCATCTCTGTGGCCCAATAGAGTCATTGGTAGGTTCCCTTAATGGGAGTGTTGATTCCAGGGTCCACTCAGCATTCATCATGCTCCAAGGCACTGTTTCCCTTCTAAGCCCATGGCAAAACAGCTGAAGACCACTGCTTCAGAGGCTGGCTATTTTTTTTCCTTTAAAAGGACCACTTAGCCATCAGCAAAAAAGATATTTGTTTGTTTTATATTTATATAAACAAGATATGAAAAGCTTATTCATAGTCACAAGTGGACACATAAAAATAACAAATAAACATTAACAATAGCAAAATAACAGGAAGAGTCAGAAGGTCAGAACAGTAATTTAGTCTGAAGAAAATTTAACTGACTTTACTTTCAATTCAGAATTGAACAACACATCATTGCACAAGACAGACAGGTGTTCTGAGGGTCTGAGCAAAGGAGGTTAGTTTCACAAAGAAAGCCTGGAAAAGAAGAAGCAGAGAGCAAAAGCCCTTGATTCCATCCAAGTGACCACCCTTTTAAGGAGGGACCCAGGGAGAATGGTGGGGAAAACGGCTGCTCAGAAAACGGCTGCTTGGGTTAAAGTGGAGAGACTTCACAGTCCAAGAACTGAAACTGGCCTGTTCTGAAATTAGACTGTTCTCTCCCTGATGGTGATGCCTGAAAGGTCAGATAAACAGCTCAGTTTCAGTTTAGTGATGAGGACCTTCAACAAGAATGACTACAATTTGATTTCTAGCCTGGTCTGTGAAGGAATTTAGTCCAAATAAATGACCATCTGTCATTCTCATTTAATTCACATGAAATATATGTCAAAGGAAAAGACATTTCTTACAACTCAGAGGTTAAGGGCACTTGCTGCTCTTGAAGAAGACCAAGGGCTTGGTTCCCAGCACTCACATGATGGCCCACAACCATCTGTAACTCCATTTGAAACTTCAAATAGTCAATCAGTTTCACAACTGTTTTTATTTTTTTATTTTTATGTATAAGTGTATGCCTGCTTGTCTGTATGTACACCACATGCATGCAGATATTCTTGGGGGCCAGAGAGGGTGTCAGATCCTCTGGAGCTGGACTTACAGATGATTGCAAGCTGCTCTGTGGGTTCTAGGAACTGCACATAGGTCCTTTGGAAGACTGAACAGAGCCACTGAGCCATTTCTCCAGCCCATCAAGTAGTCAATCTTATCATTATTTAAATTTTCATCTTAAGTTAATATAAAATTCTTCCCTTATCAGAAACCATGTATAGTTTTTTCCTCTTTTAAATCTTTTAAAACTTTAAAATAGAAAAGATTTGTGAGACAGTATTTTAGCTTATTTTTCAAATATCTAGTCCTTTTTTTCTATCAGAATTTATTAAATAACCCCATGGATTTGTGATATTGTATCTAACAGGCCCCAGATTTCCCCATGAACATGGTCGGGTCATGGCTCCATTCTGTTCCTGTAACTACTTGTGGCCACTGGCTGCCATACTGGTCTACCACAAATCACCTATCTTCTATGTAGTCTACTCCAAATTGTCTTGGCCACTTCCGCACTATTTTAAAAAATTGTTCAAGTATTTATGAAATGAAAATCTTACATTCTCATAATATAAAAAGACAAAGCAAAGTTTAAAAAATACTTCAAATGAAAACAAAAAGCAAACAAAACCCAAAAACATCCCATCATGGAAGAAAAGTTCTAACCACTGAATGGGTGTTACTATATCTCTCAAGTTTCACACACAAGGAAATTGAAGGGTTTGTACTTAATTTTGTATTTAGTACCTGGTTTTAGGAGAAAAATAAAAACTTGTATGAAAGTATATTACTGAACTTAAGAAAAATGTTTTTAAACATGAAATGGTCCTAAAAGATTTCTCTAAAATTTTATAAAACCAAGAGTTGAGTTGTTGCAGGTTTTTACCTTCATGCCTCAATTTTGGATTAAAATTACTCTCTGCTACATGTTTATTTTGTATCCCTATTATCCCTCTCCTTGACTAGAATTTGTTAGTTGTATTCTAAGTTTTCACTATGTCAAGTATTTTAACATTTACATTTAGTTTCATAAACATATTTCCCAGTTGCTTAGTTTTGGGTCTGTGTTTACACGACTTCAACATTTCTGTTTATATTACACACACTGGTGTTTGGACTACATTTCCTACACTGCTAAATTTAAAAAGAAAGTTAAATCTCACCATTGCTTCTATTTATGGTCAAGTTTTTGTTGTTGTTTTTAAATAAGAAGCACCATATGCAGCATGTGTTATGCTTATTCATAATCAATTTCTAGTTTCTGTTTGAACTCCCTGGCCCCAAGTCTCTGGGCCCTCCCTTTCTTCCCCCACAGGATATGAGACTCAGAGACTCTGTATTTGATACAATCCTGTTGGCCAGTTACTATTATTGTTTATGGGCTAGCTCTGTCTTAATTATTAACCCATTTCTACTTATCTAAGTATTTCCACGTGGTCATCTTATCTGAGTGTGGCAAGCCAGCATCTTGCTTTCTCCATGCACTACATGCTAACTCCTTCTAACTACTTCCTCTTTCCTCCTTGTCTCCTAGCCCCGCCTATCTTGCTTTCCTATTGGTCACAGTGCTTTATTAATTAACCAGTATGGGAAACATATTTACAGAATAACATCTCCCATCATCTCGTCTTTTCTGTCTAAAATAAACAGAAGGGTTTTAACCTTAACATAGCAAATTATACCATACAACAGTTATCAAATAAGAATCACAGTTAACAATATTTAGTCCATTAACATTTTGTAAGACTTAAAGAAAATATCATCTATCCTATCTTTGTGAGTCTAAAGTCTTATATGTAACTTATCTTTAATCCTAAGGAAAACTATAACCATAACTATCTGTCTTCAACTCCAACAAAGACCATAGAAGGATAATATATAAACTCTAGAAATGACAGAGACAACTCACTGCCTAGTCAGTCACCTGAAGTTCTTCTGTAATGTTCCATCTTCAGCCCATAGGCCACAGTGTGTCTGGAAGAGTCTTTCATGAAGCAGGAACCCTGTAGTACTGTCCATCTTGTTTTAGCCACTTATTTGTGGGTCCTGCATGTCCAGTTTCTACAGCATAAAGTCAAACAGTCTAGACAAAAGAAGTACCTTGCTCAAATGGCTAGTCTTGCCATATTAGAAGCAAACTCCATAACACGTTTCTTCGATGTCCATCTTCCTTTTTGATGCAGGTGGTGTTACCAGGAGCAGTTGTGCTTGGCTGCCTGTATTAGAGCTGCTACCCAGAAATCATGTGTTCTTTAAATCTAGCTGCTTTTGTTTATATTTTGAAGTCAAGACATATATGTGCTTTGGTTCTTTTCATTACTTAGTAGTATACTGTTGTATAGATATGCCGTGAAGGCATCCTCTGGTTTTCTGTTTTTAGACTTGGGTTGCTTCAGGAGTTTTACTATTTTGTATGTGTCTTTGTGTTGTTTATCTTGTTTATATAACAAATAGTTAAGGCCATTTCTTATTAAGATCAGAGGGTTTTGTTGTTGTTCACAGCTTTGGAAGATTCAGTCCATGATTGATTGACCCTGTTGTTTTGGGTCCATATGGTAGAGCAAAGTCATTCATCCCATGGCTGAGAAGAGAGAGTGAGGAAGAGACTGGACCTCACTGTCCTTCAAGAACATGCCCCAGTAACTTGAAGGCCCCCACTGGACACCACTTATTAAAGACTCCATCACCTCCCTATAGCACCACAGGCTGGGACCCAAAACCAAAGTATAACAGGTCTCTTGACAATATATGCTTTTGTTTGACTTGGGTAAGAACTGGGTATGGGATTTCTGGGCAGGTATATATTTAAGTCCATAGGAAACCATCATTCTTCCCAAATGGTTGTTTCATTTTATTCTGTCAAAGGAAAGAAAGAGCTATGGCTCTGCATCACCATCCATCAGTGTTATCCATATTCTTCTATATGCTATTCCAATAATGACACCTCATCATGGTTTTAAGCAGTGTTTCCCTGGTGACTGACTAATGAGGCAGGCACCTCTGACTGTGCCGCTGTCCATTTTTAGGTCTTTTGAACTGTGTCTCTCTCGACTTTTAATAAATATTAGGTTCCAGTGACATTTTTTTTTGAAAACTCTGATGCTGGCCAGTCATGTACCATTTGGGATAACAGTGAATCATATATGTGACAGTGGTTGTAGCAGGTCATACAGCCTAATGACATTGTATCCTTCTTAGCTTCTGGGAGCTCTCCATAGTGTTTGCAAAGTTGCCTGGTTATGCCCTTCTCAGTATGAGTCTGTCTCTGAGCTCTGCTCTATTCCAGTTCCACGCCGTGTTGTCTTTTGGTTACTTTAGACTTATAGTAGTAGTTCCTAGAATCAGATCATGTATCTCTACATCTCTACTTTTTTAAGGTTGTTGGGGACCTGTGATCTTTTCCTTTCATGTAAGTTACAAAATTCATTTAGTAAATTTTTTACTGTAGGGGTTTCTGGGATTTTAGTGGAATAATATTAAATCTATGGATCAATATGAGGAGAGCAGAGTCTTTTAATTTACAATCATGGTCAACACTCTATTTCTTTTGCTCTTTAAGTTCTTGAAACAATGTTTTTTTTATAGGCAATAGTATGTTCTGCACATACAAAATGTGAATAAGTTAAAAGTGGTCAGCAATGTTGATTTGCTTTTCTCATCTGTGGTTCTAAACAGATAGATAAGTGCCTAGCACAACAGGAGAGCCTCCAGGAAATACTGTGTTGATAAAGAACATAGGACACTCAGAGCTTTTGAGTTCTAATCAAATCACAACTTACTTTTAAATGCAATAACTTAGTAAGAAAATGATAGCAAAATAAGGTATCAAGATATTAGTTGTTCTGCGGTTTATACAAACAACATGTCCAGTCTTAGACCCTAAGGTTTGCTTCAACTCTTATCAGTCAGACATCTTTCCTCCTGTCCAGTTAGAATGTCTCACTGCTTCCAAGATTACCACTCTCCAGGCCAGGTGCCCTCTGCTGTTCCTGGGCCACTGAACTTTTCCCCATGATTCAGCCTTTCATCTGCCAATGCCTCTAAGTAGTTTTTGAAGCACACAGCCACTTCACATCTTTGTCCTTTTCATTAAACAAAAGATTCAGGCACAACTACTTGGGAGAATTGTTTTTTAACTATGGCATGCAAATGTATTCTGAATTTACTGATGATTATTAAGTTAGAAATGATTAATTCCTTATTACTTAAAATTAAAAGCAAATGCTCCAGATAATTTGTCAAAATTAAAATATTTGAATCACCACTCTAATTCCTAATCTAGTTATAAACTTATTAACTTGAAGTTGTATGAGATTAAACTCCTACATGAAACAGTCTCCACCTTCTGCCTCTGTGAAGATCATCTGATACTTGCCACTAGACCACACTGTTTGCAGAAGAACAAACATCAGAATGAGGTTCCTTGATCAATGCTTTGAGTTGAGTCTTAACTGCAACATAAATCATGATTCACAATGTGATTAGCACTGACTCAATGTAAGCAAAACCCTCACTACCAGGAAGTAGTATACCCTAGGACAGAAAGCTGGCCACCATGCAGATGATTTTAGAAGAAGAGCTCTAAGTCATTAGCAAAATGTACTTCATCAGAAGGAAATTTTTACTCAATAGAATAAGAGCTTTTTGCTTCAAAATGGAGTATCATCTTAGTCTTCGTAATTGATGACTCTATGATCCACTCTGTAAACCTGGCATGATTATGTGGAGAGAAAATACAAAGCCAAAGGATGTGGTGTCTTGCTGCATTTCCGCTTGCCAGATTGAAAGAGAAGAAAAAGACTAATTATGCTGCTTGGCGATGCTGCTGCATTCCAGCAGTTTCGATTGACAAAACAGCATCCATCATCCTTTGCATGACAAATTTTCTTTGCCACCCCCCCCAGGCCCAGCTCATGATAACATAATTACGTTCCATTTTTTCCTAGCAAGGGGCCTGTATTTTCTTTCAGACAGGACAACAGCTGCAAAGCTCAACCTTGATATTGCCTTAAAGTGGTAAAATGGTGGCTTTTGTTCTAGTCTTGGCAATTCTGCTTTTAAACACTCCTGCCAGAAGACCACTCCTGCCTGGCAAAATTTTCCAACTGGACAAAAGTGGATTTGTCCCTGAGACTTTCATGGAGCTATGCAAAGGTGTTCAACAGCACTCAGTGCTCATCCACACTGTCGTTTATCCTTGGGCCGTGCTGTTTTGGAACTGGGTTGAGATGAGCACTGCTCTCATGCTTTTTATAGCCTTGTAATTGCTAAAGGAGAATTGTCTTTGTGTTAGACAAATCTGAACATTTTTATTCTCTTCTCTATTTATGTCTACTCATGTATCCTAGCAGCAATGTTTTCTGAGAGTTGGAGACATCAGGCCAAAATCTTGTCAATAAAATCTCCATTGCTTTATGGCAAAAATTCTCAGATCCTAAGTGAACATTGATAATGTCTAATATTTTAGAAGCTGTCACTGTGTGGCAAAGTGTATTCTAAAGACTCACTGGCAAAATAACTATTGCAAAGGCCACGAAGTAAGTCCACTATTACTTCTGTTTTTCAACGGAAGGGAAGAGTCTTGAGGAGGGCTTGGCAGATTTTTTAAAGAGATTGTATCAAATGTGTTGAATCAGGAATTAAATTTAGGCATCCAGAAGCCATTGTGGTGGCTTTGACATTCTACTTTCATTGAGATCACTGCCTGACCCAAAATCTTAGAGGTCACACCCCTAAAGGAGACAAGTGAACTAATTCCTCAGGGGGTAGCACACAGATATTAAGACCTATATTATCCCACTCCCCATCACCATACCCAAACTCCTGAGATTAGCAGCTTACAAGAAAGCAGGGTTTGCTTTGGCTCCTGGTTTCAGTGCTTAATCACTGGGCCCTTTACTTTTTGGCCTATAGAAATGTAGTATAGCGGGATTGTGTATCTGTTCACCTCATGGAACCCAATATCCCATCAAAAGCAAGCTGCCGGTGACCTTCCTTCCTTCCACTAATTCCCCAATACTTCCATGGACTGGGAATCAAGCCCTTGTCACATAGGCCTTTAGGAAACAACCCAGAGACAAACTATAGCAAAACAATGGCTGACAAAGGTTAGCTGTGTTTTGTACACTGTATGTACTTTGTTGAAGTTTCTAGTGATTTCAAATGGCTTTAGTCTTGGTCAGGCACTATTATCCTGAACATTAGTCATTTCCCTTCATCCCCATGTAGTAGTACTGAAGAGCAGAGAATAGTCTCACAGGTGAGTGCAAGGACACATCTGGCTGCAGTGAGATGGCCAGGCTGGAGAGATCACCCATGACAAGAATAGAGACAGAGAGGTGCAGAGGCACCCAGCTATCCCCCATCTCAGGCAAGATGCCAGACATATGAGTTAAGAGGCCCCAGCATCACAGCCCTACCACCAACTACTTATAGCCTCTTAAGACTTAAACATAACCTTCCCAGGTGACCCTGCAATCCTAGGCACACAGATCAAATAAATGGCTACCCCTGTCTAAACCATTTGTGTAGGGGAGGTAGTCTGATACCAAAACACTATGCAAGAGAACACCAGGAAGAATACATTCCATAGACTCATATCTGAGCCCACTGTTAGCTAAGGACCCATTAGGATTTTTATTGTGTGAGCACTGTGGGAGTAGATGTTACCATTGATTGAGCTTATGTTTCATAGATCAGGTCTTTCTTGAATTGTAACATAATTCATTGTACAAGCTATGGAAAATTTGCTCTGGGAACAGGGAATATTGTGTCAATCCAGAAATAATATTAGGTGGGAAGGCTTTAGCAAGGAAGGGAAGTTAGAATTGTGTCTTTAGCCTACAACGAGTGATACAGACTACAAGGAGGAAGTAGGAACTCAAGACAAGAGTCTTTCTGAGGGCTCAGCCTCAGAAGAGCAGCAGAGATAGAGGCTGGGTTCCACGTGTGCAATGTAGGATCTGCTACGAACCACATGCTTTCTATGGTTTTTTTTTTTTTTTTTGAGATTTTACTTTATTGTCCTTAATATTTAATAATGTGTTTGGAACATTCTATCCTACTGAACACTGATGGGACACTGGACCTAGGTTGCTGCTTTCAATGGGCAACAACAGTGCAATGGCATAGGGAAAAAGAAAGACACTACTCCATACTCTTTAGGATGGCCATTATAAAAAACAAAATGACAATAGCTGCAATAATAAGGAATATTTAATGAACAACTACTATTACTGTTTCAAATGGATGCACACATTCAGTCACCACAATATTCTTACACAGAATGTTCTAGTGTTAATCCGCACGTGTACACATGCGCGCGCGCGTGCGCGCACACACACACACACACACACACACACACACACACACACACACACACACAGAAACTAATGAACAAGACACAGAAAGGTAAAGTTCCTTTCTGGTCTACAACTTGTCACCCAGGCAGCTGGTCTCCACAGCCACTGTATACACAGCCTCCCACAAACAAAGACAGAAGGAGGACACCCCATGCAGGAGCTGATGCAACCACCCTACACATGTGTTATGTCACTAAGGTCCTACTGACTTGCCTATAGATTCCTAAAGGGCAGGAACTTTGTCCTGCCCACCTCCGTGTCCCTAGAAACCAGCATGGACATGTCCAGGGCCACAAATGGATACTATGCTGTAAGGATTTTATTCAATTTAAAATGATTCCAAAGACTCCATGAGATATCCTCTTCAATTTATTTCAATCACAAAAAAGTCACACTGACCATTTACCATGTAGCTTGGGATAGAAAACATCTCTAGGAGATTTGTAGGCATCTGTCTCCCTTCCACTCTGATTTCCCCATAGGAAAAGGACTTGCGGTGTCAGCTCTGCAAATGTACTTCCTCATCTCTGCCCACAGCCATGGTGTTCCTTCAGAACCTCCCCTCCATATCCACCCTGAGGACTCCAAAGAAGACTGGGCTCACGTGGCTAGATCAGAGCTTCAGCTCTTTGCTTCATGGGTGCCTGGCCCTCCTAGGAGACCCTATGAGTGGCAGTGTACTCATTTGGCATTCTGTATCCTTTCTCTCCTGGGGTAGTTACTACTTCCTGACTCCTGGGCTGTGACAGGCCAGTCATGGAGCACAAAAGAAGTGCTGGCCAGTATTTGAAAAGAGAATGTCTCTTCCTGTGGATGCTGAAAGACACAGAGCTGGGACTCCTTGTCAGCCCACTCTGGTAATGTCACATCTGTTTTTAATTTAAACAATCAAAATTGGGCTTTCTGCTAACTGCAGCCAATAGTATCTAGCTGATATTTTTTTATATAGTTTTGTGCACAAAAAAGTAAGTCTTGCTTTATCATCCCAATAACAGTGGTCTCCTCTTATATACAGTTTTGTTCTGTCTTTTTCTTTTCCCTCAGTCATTATGAGGGGCAGATAGAGTGCAATATGATTTTGAGACAGGGAGAAGCAGAGGCAGAGATCATATCCACACCTCCTATGACATAGCATACTGATATAATTGTCCTGTGGTGGGTTATCATGTCACTCTCACTATGGCTAATGGATCTTTACCATGGGTAGACAGGTATGGAAGGAAGCATGTCTGTGTAATTTTATACAGTCATAGTTTCAGGTATCCACTGGAATTTTTGTAACAAATATGAAACATACTACTGTGCACACCTGTGATGGTTTGAATGACAATGTCCAGGCTTGAAGGTTTGAATAATTGAACCCCAGTTGGTGGTGCTGTTTGGGGACAATTGAGTGTTGTGACCTTGTTAGAGAAAGTATGTCACTAGAGATGGGGCTTTGGAATTCATGTTCTCTTCTCTCTGCTTGCTCCAGCTGCCACGTATACCTGCTGCTAGCATCCCCACCATGATGGGGACTTCTATCCCTCTGGATCTGTAATTCCTAATAACCCTTTCCTTATATAAGTTGCCTTACTCAAATGTTTTATCACAGCAAAGGGAAGTAACTAATACAGCACACATTCAGACTATAATCTATACACTATGATTTATGTAAGTGGACAGAAAGAGGTACAAAAACCAAGTCAGGAATTATTTGTTATAGCTGTCACCATATACTGTAGTGTGCAGGTGAAGAGCATTAATACACCTTCCTGCCAGGTGAGGGTAAGACAAGCCAGAGTCCCTGCCATGCCAGTACTGTGCCCTTTCAAGCCTGGGAGACAGAGGCAACATGCTTAGCCTCTTCAAACCTCAGGTAAATTAGTCTGTTGCTTTATTGAATGTATTTTACACATCCTCACTTCATGTACCTGGTTCTACTGTAACATAAGTTCTGAACTATGAGAACTTGAGGAGAAGATTCCTGCAGAAACAAGGTGAAGGTGGACATCATGGGTGGATGCACACTTTACTGGCAGGACCTGTGGTTCTTGACCTGAGTCTGCTTTCTAATTGGGTGACCCTTCTATGTTGGTTTACTTTTGATGAAAAACAAAGGACTGTTTGATTCCAAATCAAAGATACCACAGTTATCCTGTAAGAAAGCCTATGTCTTCATGAATACATTTTCTCTTAGAAGAAAAATTATTTGTGTCACAGATAGTGTTATCTGCAGAAGGTTATCAAATTACAAAAACTTGAACTTTATTCTCTTCGAACTGCCCTATATATGTTCCAGAGGTCACATGACACTGAATTGCTCAACTATCCATGGGCAGCTCATCAGCTTCCTTGTTTTGATGAATTCATCCAGGTCAGATACTCTAAGATGCCCTTAACTTGGGCTTCCCTTGCACTGGATGTCCTCTTACTGACTGCTGGGGACTGCTCCTCTCTGATAATTTTCAGCAGCTAGTGTTGGATAGCCACCTTTTTCTCTTGGCACTTGGTGAAGCAGAGTTTTGCTCCTGGTGCCTAGGTTGGCTTTGGGTTACTCACTGCATCATTAATCTTTCCTTCACTTTTGGCTCATGGTTTCAGTTTTGGCCCATGGTCACTTGCTCCCATTGCTTAGGATATGTGGCCGCTCAGCTGTGTGTGAGCAGCATGACAGGGGCCTGCTCATACATGGCAGCTAGGAAGCAGGGGGTGGGAGAGATAAAGTCCAAGGGTTCCTTCAAGGGCCTATGCTTAATGACTTCTCTTCTACCGGGGCTGCACCTCTCACAAGTTCAGCAACTTCCAACGGTGCTACACACTGGCCATCAAGCCTTCAGCACAGGGACTCAGGGAGACATTCTAGTGCACTTACTGTCCTCTGACTCAATTGCATGTCCACATCAGTGATACACTGTTCTCCTGCCTTGTTTCGTCTCCCTTCTGGAATGTGCTGAGGTCCCTTCTTTTCCCTGCACAAAAGCCACCTTCAAAGACTTTTAGCAACTGAGTCTTTTCTAACCATAAAACTGGTGGAGAGGAGAGACTGTGGGGAAGTGAGGTTTAGGAATGTTATGTGTCTCCCCAACCAGTGAGAGCCAAGGCCACTTAAGGGATTAAAGGTGTTAAGGTCAAAAGCATTAAACCTGTGGAATGTAAAGAAAGCAAACTACTTTTCTCATGAGAGTAATGACATCCTGGGGGAAGAAGCTTTAGCTCAGGATAGAAATTAACCCCAAGGAGCAATGAGGATGATGGAGGCCTGGCTTGTAAAGTTTCAGAGCTCTTCAAAGACTGATGGGGTTGTTCATGTGATGCTTTGAATTATTATGTGGTTTCTGGTCAGCTGGGGTTGAAGAATCAGCTATGATTAACAACAAACCAGAACCACTGAACTGAAATCTTTGCTTTACTGGGACAATTGATATTGGTTATCTGGGACTGAATAATCAGCTGGAATTAAGAGAAGGCTGTTACCGGTGAGGCAAAATACTCTCAGAAGTATTTCCTCAGAGTCAGCACACAGAAGCTGTGGTTCAGAGGGTGCCAAGGCTGCATCTCACTTAGGAAATGTGTAACAGTCTCTCACATGGTACTGGTTCTGAAGGCACAAAAGGATCACGAAGTGAAGGTGAAGCCTTAGCTGCAACTTCAGTCCCAGGATTGAAGGTGTCATGGGGAGAGGCTTGGCACCAGAAGACAGAGTCAGAGTGCCAGAGTCAGAGTCCCTGACAAGAGGTCAGGAGGCCATTGGAGAAGGTGAAACCTGTGAAGGCTCCAGCAAATTGGAGATACCATAACTGGGATGACTGCCAAGGACAGTGGGGTTGGCATGAGCCTATGAGTCAAGCTATGTGTGCTGTGAATGGCAAAGCTGGAGAAATGGTGCTACCTTTGGAGCCAGAACATTGTGAGTGGACACCAGATGCCAGATATAATAGTGTTATTCACACAGTTGGCTGCGGTTTTGCTTTGATTTGATTGTGACTCTGCTCTGGTTCTTCCCCATACAGTCAGAAAATGTGTAACTTGTTTTTTTACTTACAGGAGTCCACAGAAAAAAACCTCTGGATTTTTTGCTTTTGTTTTTTGTTTTTGAGACAGGGCTTCTCTGTGTAGCCCTGGCTGTCCTGGAACTCACTCTGTAGCTCAGGCAGGCCTCAAACTTATATAGATCCACCTACCTCTGCCTTCAGAGTGCTAGGATTACAGACAGATTTTCAACTTTTAACCAGACATTGGCTTTTTAAAGAGAGCTTTGGCTTTTAAAGTGTCAAAAAATTTAAAGACCATGGAACTTTTAAAGGTATACTATGTTTTATATCGTCATATTAACGTGAGATCTTGGGAACAAGCAAGGAAGTAAATGTGGTTGTTTAATAGTAATATATTGCTATGTCAAGTTGACAAAGGGTTAATTGTCTTGGTTAGTTTTTGTCAACTTGACACAGCTAGAGTTATCAGGGAAGAAAAATCTCAATTGAGAAAATGATGAGAAAGCAAATTAAGACAGAGAGCTATCATCCAGCAGTAGTGACACACACCTTTGATCTTTGATTCCAACACTTGGGAGGCAGAAGCAGATGGATCTCTGTGAGTTTGAAGCCAGACTGATCTACAAAGTGAGTGCCAGGACTACACAGAAAAGCCCTGTCTCAAAAAAAAAAAAAAAAAAAGAGCTGGGACAATGGAAATTTGATAAATAAAGTAATTCAATATGGCTGTCAGCCTTATGAGACAGTTATTATAATTTACTATGACACATTAACACAACTGGTGACACATATGATTTCTCTTGTAAGAGAAAATGTATCCATGAAGACATGGGCTTCATTATGGTATCTTTGACTCAAAACCAAACAGTCCAGTAACCTCTCTGTTTTTCATCAAGGAAAAGCAAGAAAGTCACCTACTTAATAAGCAGATTCAGCAGACTCAAGGAAAGAAGCCACAAGTCCCATCAGTAAAGTGTGCATGAGCCCATGCCATCTACCTCCACAGAGTTACCACAGGAGTTTTCTACTTCCATAGTGTATTACTCTACAAGCTATATAAACTATATGAGGTGATGTTAGGATGGAAAATTTAGCCTAATTCTCCAGTGACCCCAGGAAGCTGGGAGTCTTAAATCCCAAGCTGAGGGTCACCTACTTTAATGTTTACGACAGCCTGTGAGTGAATGAACACAGGAAATGAGCCTTGTTGCCCCACCCAGAAGCCTGTGCGAAAGCAGACTTCCTGGGCTAAGTGCGGGCTTGGATAGTTTAAATTAATTGGTCCCCACTGGATGCTACAAGGTGATTGGTTCACGATGTGCGGGCTTTGTTGTAACCCTATAAAAGCTGTCTCAATTCTGTACCAGGGGTCCTCAGCCCTCTACCCTGTGTGGTGTATGGCTCTTGGGCCCCAGTGCACTTGGAATATAAAGGACCTCGTGCGTTTGCATCAAGACGGCTTCTTGTGAGTGATTTGGGGGGGGGTTGCCTTTCCTGAGTGGGAGCGTGAGGGACCACGCTCTTGTGGGTCTTACAGTGAGCATACCCAAGCTACGTCTGTTTAGAAAAACATGAGGCAAAAATCCAATCAATAGAGAAAAGAACAGAACAATCATATCAATATTGAAAAAGAATCTGATAAGTCTAATTCATGACTGAAAGAAAATCTTTGCCATAGAGCAGATGAGAGAAGGGAGGGGGAACTAGAATTGAAATGTAAAAAAATAAATTAAAAAAAAAAAAGAAAATTGCCTGGGCATTGGTGGTGCATGCTTTTAATTCCAGCACTTAGGGGGGTTGGGGAGACAGAGGCAGAGCAGGTAGATCTCTGTGAGTTCCAGGCCAGCCTGGTCTACAGAGAGAGTTCCAGGACAGAGAAACCCTGTCTCAAAAAACCAAAAAAAAAAAAAAAAAAAAAAAAAAGTAGAAGAAGAATAAAGGTGTTTTTTACCATAGCTCTGACATCACACACAATGATGGGAAACTAGAAGCTTCCATACCCAGGTGCTCCTTCTCACACCATTGTCTTTAATCTTGCACTAGAACTTTTGCCCAATATAAGACAGGAAAGGCAAGAAAAACAAATACAGATTGAGAAGGAATATGTAAAGCTCTAATTTCAGGTAATTATCTGTGTAGGATACCTCAAAGTATTAACAGGAAAACTCCTGGGAGCTTGTGTTGTCAGTGTTACTTGTCAATGTGACAGAATCTAGAATCACCTGGGGAGATGGGCCTTTGAGCACACTCTGGGGGATTGTCTAGATTCTGAGAATGACTGTAAAGGGCTCATCTTGATCTGTTAATTGAAATGTGAAGGCTCATCTTAATTGTGGGTGGGAGCATTTCTAGTGCAGGGGATCCTGGACTGTATACAATGGAGGAAAAGCAGCTGGAGCTGAGCACTAGCGTACATACATCCACCTCTCTCTGCTTCCCATTCAGTGGGATGTGCAGCTGCTTCAAGCTCCTGCTGCCTTGATTTTACCACAATGGTGGACGTGAACTAGAATAACACATTCTTCCTCAAATTTCTTGTGTCACAGTAGTTATCTAGTAACAGCAAAAATAATTAAGAACTAAAAAGTGCTTACAGCGAAGCCACATATTACAAAACCTTCCTATCTGCTTACAACAAACTCCTGAGATTCCAAACTAAAAACATAATATTATTAGTAGTAAGCCCAAGTGAAATATAAGGCAAAAGTCTAAAAAATCTGAGAGATCTATGTGAGGAAACTATAAAACTTTGATGAAAGACATTAAAGATCTAAGTAAATGAAGATATAGTCCAAGTTCAACGATGGGAATTGGAGATACAGTATTGTCAAGATCTTGACAATAAAGTCAATGCAGCCACAATCAAAACTCCAGCTGTTAATCCCACTGGTCGAGAATAAGATCACCACCACAGTTTAAAGTCAAATATGAAGCAAGTTTAAATTAAATAGTGACCAGGTGAATGGGCTCTATCTATCTCTGGTTTGCCAAAGGGGGGGGAAAAATAGCCCAAAATCAAGTTTTGCAAGGGCTTCAGAAGAGAAACCCATGATTCATTGCATTTCCCATCAGGTCCAATCAGAGACAATCATACATCCTGACTCACTTCCTGCCTACATATCAAGTCCACATGTGATCAAGCACATCCGGTGCAGATGGGTCAAACAAACTTGTTTAGGAGAATGAAAACATGTGACTTGTTATCTCCCATAAATAATAGCCTCTAGCATTTCAGGAACTATCTGTCCTTGGACAAAGGGCTTGCAGATAAGAGGAATTTTTGTTTTATGGATCTCCAAGGCACACTAATTACTTAGAATTTAACTTTGGCTCTCACATAGCAAGTCTTTTTGTATGTATTTGCAAACTGAGTCTAAAGTTCACATTCAGGAGCAAAAGACACCAAGTATACAACTGATATTGATGGAGAGTAAGGAGTGATGCTACCTGACTCCAAGACCCACTGGAAAGACACAGCAGTCAAGACAAAGCAGTGCTGATAACAGAAGGAGAGAACACAGATCAGTGGGACAGAAAGAAAGCCCAGATGTAGCCTCTCAGAATCACTTAAGAATGGCCAACTAATCTTCAGCAAAAAGACAAAGCAAAATGATAGAGATGATTTTTTCACAAAGCAGTGGTAGAACAAGTGACATCTAGATAAATATACACCCTTCACGAAAAACTAACCCAAACAGGATAAAAACAAAACAAAACTACATGTAAAATGCAAAATTAAAGTTTTTAGAAAATAACACAGGAGAAAAATTTAAATGACTGAATTTAGTGATGACTTTTTAAGCAAAATACCAAATGCTTCACAAAAGAAAGAACAGGTAATGTAGGTTTTATGAAAATGAACTTTTTTTTTTTTTTTTGCTCTACAAAAGACACTGCAAAAAGAAAGCAAGAAAGCAAAAAAGAAAGAAAGAAAGAAGGACAGACAACAGAAGAGATCAGTTCCCAGCACCTACATTGGGTAACTCATAGCTGCCTATAATTCCAGCTTCAGAAGACACAAAGCACTGTGGGTATCCACACATATGTGACATAAATATACACATAAGTAAAAACAAATCTTTTAAGAGAAAAAGAGAAGCTACACACTTGGAAAAAAAATTACAAAAGGCATATCTGACAAACGACTGTTAATTAGAACATACCAAAATTTCTTAAAGCTCAATAGTTAGAAAATAATTTTGAAATTAGCATGTTGTTTTCCTTGTTGCTGTAATTAAATAAATGACAAAAGGAAGGTGTGGAGAAAAGGGCACACAGCAATGGGAGTGGGAGGCTGTTTGCTCAAGTTTCAGCTGTCCCAAAGTAGAGAGGGTACCGATGTTCAGCTCTCTGCTTCCTTCTTCCTTTTTATACATTCCAAGAACCCAGCCCCTGGGATGGCCCCATGCACACTCAGAGCAGTTCTCCCTCCTTCAATTAATCCTCTTGGGAAACTCCCTCTTAGACACACCCAAAGGTATGCCTCACAATTGCCCATGTGTTCCTTAATCCACTCTAATTGACTATCAATGAAATTAACCATTGCAAATCCAACTGAAGAGGATGTAAGGGGAGTGTCTTAGTGTTCTATTGCTGTGAAGAGATACCATGACCATGGGAACTCTTATTAAAAAACAAAAAAACAAAAACAAACAAACAAAAAAAACATCTAATTGGGGCTGGCTTACAGTTCAGAGGTTCAATCCATTATTGTCATGGCAGGAAGCATGGCAGAACACAGACAGACATGGACTAGAGAGGTAGCTGAAGGTTTTACATCTGAATCTATATACAGGCAGCAGGAAGAGAGAAAGACACTGGAAATGTCATGTGTTTTGAAACTTCAAAGTCCACCCCCCAGTGACACACTTCCTCCAACAAGGCCACACCTACCCTACAAGGCCACACCTCCTAATCCTTTCAAATAGTACCACTTCCTAAGAATTCAAATATATGAAGGGGAGGGACATAGTCACTCAAACAACCATGGGGAACAAACAAAAGTATGTGTATTCTTAGAGCACCACAAGCCAAAACAACTGAAATAGCCAACATTCAGAAAAATTCCACCACCAAAAGCTGATCAGGGATAGAGCAACAGGGTCACTCATTACTGACGACATGGTTATAGAACTCAACACACTTTTACCATGCAACCAAGTAGTCACATTTCTTGGTGCTGGCACAATTAATTGAAAACTTGGACACATACGTAACACACACACACACACACACCCATAGATATCTATAGTCTTTATTCGTAATCAGCCAAACTTGGAAGCAACTAAGATGCCCTTGAATATGTGGATAGCAAAATAAACTGGTATAGCCATTCAATAGAATATTACCCAACACTAAAAATAAATGAGATATCAAGCTATGAAAAGAGATAGGAGGAAACACAGGCACATCATTACAATGTGCTACATCATTACAGTGCTACAATGTAAAGTATTTTGTAAAATAAGGATTGAGGCTAAATCAATTAGGAATGTGTTCAGCTGTAAGCACAGACTGGTCGACTACAGTTCTTGCTTCTATCTGCCAACAGAAGCAGTGCAGACTGCTACAATAGCTCTCAGGTACTATTGAGAGCCCTTTGCACTCTCTTCTTGTCATCTCCTGAGTGTGAGCCACACCCTTATGCAGTCAGCCATCCACATTTACCAATTCCTAGTCTGCAGATTCAAGCAACAAAGGATCCAAATTATTTTTTGTACATTGTCTTAGTCACTGTACTATTGCTGTGAAATAATCCTCTTATACACTGTAAAGATTTGTCACTCTAATTTTTTTAATAAAATGCTGATAGGCCAGTAGCCAGGCAGGAAGTATAGGCAGGGCAACCAAACTAAGGATGATGGGAAAAAGAAGGGTGAAGTCAGGAGATGCCAGTCAGCCACCAGTTAGGACATGTATAAATGAGGTAACAAGCCATGAACCATGTGGAAAAGCATAAATAGAAATATGGGTTAATTTAAGTGTAGAAGTTAGCTAGTATCAAGCCTGAGCTATCGGCCAAGTGTTTATAATTCATATTCAACCTCTAATCAGTAATTTGGGACCGGACATTGGGACAGGAAATGTTGGTTTACAGACCATGGCAACTCTTATAAAGGAAAGTATTTAATTGGGGGCTTAGTTTCAGAAGTTTAGCCCATTATCAGCATGGTGGCAGAGAGTATGATGGTGTGCAGACATGGTGCTGGAGAAATAACTGAGGACAACATCCTGATGCAAAAGCAAGACAGACTGGGACCAGTGTAGACTTTTGAAAGCTCAAAGCCCACCCCCAGTGACACACCTTCAAATCTTTCTAAACCTTTCAAACAGTGGCACTCTCTGGTGATTAAGCATTCAGATATATGAGCCCATGGAGGCCATTCTTATTCAAAGCACCAAATACTCGTAGGACTGAAAACAGTTATGCAAATAAGAGCATATACTGTTATTGCAGAGGTACCTTGTGCAGCTTGCAATTGTCTGCAACTCAAGCTCCAGGAAGGCCTGATTGTATCTTCTGGCCTCCTCAGGTACTGCACTCACATGCATAGACACACATGTAAACCTAATCTAAAACTAAAATCTTTTAAAAATTGCTTTGCACTAAAGAAACATAGGGTTGTTTTATGTTGTGTTACCTTTACAAAACAGTATAGCAAGCTATTTTTAGGTATTATAAACCTGACAGCAGCCAGAGCGCAGGCTATTCCTATTCTCTGTGGGCCTTTCTATGTAGCTTATATGAGTTTGTTTGAACTGCTGTAACAAAGTACCACAGTGTGGGGCTTAATAGCAGACCTATAGCAAAGTGTCAGTCAGCAGTCTGGATCCTCCTGAAGGTGTGAGGGAATCTTCCAGCCCTCCTCTTTAATTTGTGGATAAGCATCTTCTCCCTGTGTCTTCACATCAGTTTCTCTCTATGTTTGTCTGTTTTTACTTCCCCTACTTACAAGGGTGGCCACCCATCACATTGGGCTAGAGCTCCTTTAAAGAACTTCATGTTAATTACATCTGCTGAAACTCTGTGAAGGGGACACAGTTGAACCTGTAAACACCTCCCCACAGTCTGCATGACCTTAGCATACAAGACACAAGCTGCTTTAATTTGATCCCATGGAAATGCAATGGTGTCACCAGTTTAATGTCCATGTCACCCATGCCTGGCTCCATGTAGACCATCATACTCAACAGATACATGCAATGTAGTTGACTGGACCAATAAATCTTCCCTACAGAGGTATTCAAACACATACCACAAATAGTGCATAATCTGCTTCTCAAAGAGCTCCAACTCACCTCTGGCTCCAACATTCCCAGCCACCATTGCCTTTTGTATTCCTTCCCCTTGAATGTTTTGCAGACAGCCAGTAGCTCCCTTTATGACTGCTGCCTATTGTGTCATGGGCAACACAATAATCCGCCACATAAATGAGTACAGATATTAGCTGTCCTAGTCCCCAAGGCTATAGACACTCTACCTTACATGGTAAGGAACCATATAGATGGGATAAAGTTAAGGGACAGGATCCTGGATCATCAAGGTGTCCCATTGTCCTTAGGAGAAGGAAAAGCAGACTTTTTCTGGCCAAGTCCAAGTGGAGACTGGTTTTGGGAAAAATTTAGTCACAGAAATCTCTGTTCACTGCTGCTGCCTGAGGATGAAGGTGATGGTGGTAGTGGTTATGGGTCAAGGAAATAGCAGCCCTTCAAGCTGGGAATGGCCTGCAGCTGACAGCCAGTAAGAGATGGAACCCTGAACCCCATAATCTCAAGGAACTGAATTATCCCAGGGTCCCCAGGGTGCAGGTAATAGACCCCCATGAGAGGTTCCAAACAACCCTCTAAAACCCTAATGTCCTCCTGGTCAGAATCATGCAAGTCTTCTGAGCCTTGCAAGATCAGATACTTGTGCTGTTTCTGCCACCAAATGTGCTATTTTTTTTGTGGCAGCAATAGGGAACTATGACACATCAACCAGGTCTGTAGTAAAATGTCACTTCAAGGGCCTCCTGTCAGCTTCCCTGAGGTTCTTCTCATTCACTTTGTTTTTAAATTTTCAATTTTATTTTTATGTATATGAGCGTTTGCCTGCACTTATACATAAAAATATGAGTGTTTCCTGTACATGCACTGTATGTAGACAGTGCCCTTGGACGCCAGAATAGGGATCCAGATACCCTGGGACTGGAGTCACAGAGGCCTCAGAGCCATCATGTGGGTGCTAGGAACCTGGGTCCTCTGCAAGAGCAACAAGTGCTCCTAATTGAGCGACTGGTCTCTCTGATCTCTGAACCCCATTTACTTTTTTTTTTTCTTTCTTTTTCTTTTTCTTTTTCTTTCTTTCTTTTTTTTTTTTTTTTTTTTTACAGTGATTCTAACTCACCAGTGCAAACATATATTTGTCTTCTCATATCCCACCTCATTCTCCTAGTGTATGTGAGCTCAATGTATAAGGCATTTGGCTTTGACACTTTGTAGAAAGGGACTTAGTATCTGTTGAAGGAATGAATTCTATCAGCAGGTTGAGTTTTATCAGATGCTTACCCCTATGTAGATAATCAATTGGAGTCTTCCTTATTTTGTTAATTGGGTAGATTGATTTATAAAGATAACATCTTAAAAATCTTAAGATCTTCTTGCAAAATCGTTTTTTCATAATGTTATAGGTTTGGTTTCTTTTTAAATTCTCTCTCTCTGTCTCTCTGTCTCTCTCTCTCTGTGTCTGTCTCTCTGTCTCTCTGTCTCTCTGTCTCTCTGTCTCTCTGTCTCTCTCTCTCTCTCTCTCTCTCTCTCTCTCTCTCTCTCTCTCTCTCTCTCTCTTTTATTTAAATTAAGTGTCCATGAGACCAGAAAGGAGCACCAGATACCCTGGGACTGGACATGTAGATTGTTGTGAGCCTCTGAATGGGTGCTAAGAACCAAAACTAGGTCCTCTGGAAGAACAATAGGCAATATTAACTTCTGAGCCATCTCTCTAGCCACTGGTATGTATGGTTTTGCCGAAGGTTTGTTACATTGTTTGCCTCTCTTCCTGGGACAAAAATCATTCACCATCTTCCTTCCTGTTGTTAGTAGGTGTTTAGCTTTCATTTTTTTATTTTGTTATTTGCTTTGTTTTATTTTTTGAAAGTTTTCATCAGGTTTTGGTGCAGGGGTACAGCGGTTGCACAAAATGAATTTGGTGCATGTCTTTTATCTATGAGTTTCTGTAAACTTGGCATATGTTTCTTTTCTTTGAAAGATTGGTAGAATTCACCAAGGAAGCCATCTGTGCCTGGAGTTTTCTTTGTGGGAAGCTTTAAATAAATTTAATTTCTTTAATAAGGATAGCTACTCAGATTTTTTATTTCTGTCGGATTCAAAAAGTTATATTTTCTCAACACATTTTCATATCCCAAAAGTCTATGAGATGTCCTCAGTATTGTCTGTTGTGACACTCTCTTTTTTTAAGTGGTTGGTAGCTGGTAATTTGTAGCTCTCCCCCTATGGTTTCTTCCTCCTCTCACACACACTCTTCCCTCTCCTTCCTATCATTCTCAGTCTCATTAGGGTTGTCGGTTTTATTAATATTGTCAAAGAGCTGTTGCTTTTAATCTTCTACTTGTTTAATTCCTTTTCTTTTCGCTGACTTTTGTCCTTTTTATACTCCTTTCAACATTCCTGGAGTTCTGTTTTTTTTTTGTTTTTTTTTTTCTCCTTGAATTGGAATTGGACCCCTGGCTCTTCTTTTCTAATGCATTTAAACCTATAAATTCAAGAATTGTTTTAGTTGTATCTTGACATTTTTATATATAATTAATTTCATTATCTCTCAGTTGAAAACAAGTCCTGGTATCTTTTATAATCTCTGCTTAAACTCACAAATGATGCAGAAGTGTATTCTTTAATTCCTGAAGATTGGCAAGGGTCTTATTTCTTTTTCTTGTGGTTTCCAGATTATTTTTCATGTGATCAACATGTGGTGGACATAGGTTCTTAAAGTGTCTATTTGGGAAAGCTGGTTGGCACTGTGCATTAAATTGCATTACTCTTGTCCTTTCTACCTGCTTGCTCCCCACTACTGAGGGGAGTCTTTAGTGTGGCTTCCACTGCTTCCTCTTTGAGTACTACATGTTCTTGCTTCAGACGTTTTTAAAGCATAGGGATTTATACTCAGAACAGTAAAAACTGAAGAATTACTCTTTCCTCCTTACTTTTGTCTTTGGAGATACAGCTGCATCAGCTACCTCAATATAGCAAGAGTATTCACATAGCAGCACAACAGTCTTCTCATTGTTGTGTTAGTTACTATTCTTGCTGCTCAGGCAAAATGCTTGACAGAAGTGCACACAGTGCACTTAAGCTTCTCTCTCTTTCTCTCTCTCTCTCTCTCTCTCTCTCTCTCTCTCTCTCTCTCTCTCTCTCTCTCTCTCTCTCTCCCCCCCGTGTGTGCGCGCGCACACACACACACACACACACACACACACACACACAGGGGTTTGGGCTTAAGGTTTACAATTCATCATGGCTGAAAGGCATGGAGGCAGCTGGACCACAGTCAGGATGCAGAGAAGGGAGAATGTTGTTGCTCAACTGGCTTCCTCATTTTCTCTCTTGTTTCATTCTGGGCCCCCAGCCCATGGAATGGTGTCATCCACATTCAGGGTGACTCTTGTATCCTCAGTGAAACCTCTGGAAACCCCTCACAGACAAACCCAGAGATACATCACCTGCTTACTCCAAATCCAGGCAAGTAGACAGAAAAGATTCATTTTGTGTATCATAAAGTTAGATCTCATTTTTCTATCCAAACAACTTTTATCTTTCCATCCATGGAGTTAGATCATTTCTTTTTAACTGCTTTTTGGTTGGATTTAAATTTATTATTCTATGGATTGCTTTCCATTGTCCCTTCTGATCATTTTATCTTTCTTGCTTTCCAGACTCCTTCTAAATGGGACATTGTAAATTCTTCTCTTTATCTCCTCTATTGTATTTTTAGTATTAACTCTTCATATTTGCTTGGTGATCCCTCTGAGGATCTTATGTCTCCTTAGCTTGTTACAGTCTGTCTTAAATGATTACCACAAGTCCTGGGTGTAAGAAGGTCACCGTAGGTTTCTGTCTAATCACTCACCAACCTTCAGGAAATTGTTGTATATTTTAATTATACATATATACAAACGCCTCCATTCTTCCTTATTTTAGCTATTCAACCGTTTTTCAAAGTAATTTTTAAAAACCAGTCTTTCTTTTCTACATACTCATGCTTCTAGGAGTCCTCAGCTGTTCCAGAAGACAGAGAATTCCAAGGGGATCTTTTCTTATCTGTGCCTTGGGTTAGTTCAGGCCCTATAGCAAACTATAACGGGCTGGGTGGTATAAGCAAGCATTGATATGTCACAGTCCCTGATGCAGGGAGTCCAAGGTTCGTGTGCCAGCCTAATTTGGCCCCCGGTGAAGACCTTATTCCTGCGTTGTATCCTTACATGGCCTTCCTTGGGGTGTAAGGAGAGATCTCATGTGTTTTCATTTTTTATAAGAAGATTAACCACACAATGAAGGTTCCATCCTCGTGACCTAGTCTACCTCTAGTTCCCACAGTGCATGCACGCGCGCACGCACACAAACACACACACACACACACACACACACACACACACACACACACACAAACACACACACACACAGAATCTATCACACTGGAGATTCAGGTTCAGTCAATAAATATTAGGGAACAGAAATATTTAAATTCACTGCAATCCTGAGTGTTTCTTATGCATTGAATGGTTACCTTGATAGATTTCCTCTTTCTTTTTTTCTTTCTTTCTCTCTGTCTTTCTTTCTTCCTTTCTTTCTTTTCTTCTTCTTTCTTTTTCTTTTACTTAGTCCTTTAACAATGTCATTCCTCCATCTTAAGACAGCCATTATTCCTGATGAACATTATTCCTGATGAACATTATTTCTGATACTCCAACATCATTCTTTTAACTCTCTGAAAACAATGCCTCTGTTACTACTTTGTGAGGGAGGGCAACACATGCAACAATACATGTGTGCGGGTCAGTTAGCTCTCTGCTGCCTTATTTAAGGAAGAGTTTCTGCTGCTGCCACTGTGCTGCTGTTTCAGGCTTGCTGGCCTGTGAGCTTCTCATGTTCTTCTGTCTCTCCCCCTTCTCCACATGAGGGCCTTTGTATGTGGGTTCCAGGGATTTGACTCAGGTCAAGCTTGCATGCTGACTGTTCTCTCAGGCCATCTATTACTACTTTTATTATTTTTATTACTGTTTATGATTTCCCTGAATGTAGTATCTTCTGCCTGCATTTAAGATTTTCTCTTGGGGGTGGAGAGGTGACTCAGTGGTTGAAAGCACTTGCTGATGACCAGGGTTCAGTTCCCAGCACCCACATGGTAGCTCATAACCATCCATAACTCCAATTCCAAGGTATCTGTTACACTATTCTGACCTCTGTGGCACATGCAGGCAAAACACTCACACTCATATATGTTTATTTGCTTGTGTGTATATATGTATGTGGTGTCCAGAGGCCAACATGGACTGTCTTGCTCAATTGCTCTCCACCTATTTTTTAGACATTGACTCTAAATGAACTTGAAGCTCACTGATTTGGATAGACTTGCCGGCCCGAAAGCTGCAGGAACCCTCCTACATTTCTGCCTCCCCAGGATTGGGATTATAGGTGTTGTTGGATTATCTTTTACTCTAGCCTCATGTTGAAATGCCAAAATGTTGCTTGTTTTTGCTCTTTTGGGGGATCACCATCCAAATCACAAATAAATCACACATTAGTCTTTCTTATGAATGCGAGGCCTTAGCTTGGCTTGTTTCTAGCCAGTTTCTCTTAAATTATCCCATATACCTTTTGCCTCTGGGAATTTTCCTTTTCTCACTTCTGTTTATCTTTCACTTTTACTTCATGGCTGGCTTGGTGGCTGGCTCCTGATGTCCTCCTCTCTTTGTTCTACCTTGCTCCTTTTTTCCTTCCCAGATTTCTCTTCCTATTTATACTCTCTGCCTGCCAACCCCACCTATCCTTTCTTCTGCCTATTGACCATTCAACTCTTTATTCACCCATCAGGTGTTTTAGACAGGCAAAGAATCACATCTTCACAGAGTTAAACAAATGCAGCATAAACAAAAGCCACACACCTTGAAATAATTTTCTACAACTTCTAGGCACATTCCTTCACACCTAGCACTGTTATGTGGATTCTGGAAGAACAAACTTGGATCTTTCTGTTGACTGAGCTACCTCCCCAGGCCCATGGTAAGGCTCCAAGTGCTGATCCCAATGTCTCTTTTCTGAACCTGCCTTATAAAACAAAACAAAAACCCATTTTCCTTCTTTGATTATAAGCACGTTTTCTGTACGCGCCTATCCCTGCCAGCAAGGAAGATGTGACTTCGGGAAGATGTTCTTTATGTAGTTTTAATCAGGATCCTTGAAACATGTTTTTCTGACCCACAGGCACCCGGGGGACCCCTGCACAGCCTTAAATCCCATTGAGTTAACCAACCCCAGTGAGCTACGTGGACCCTGCAGATAGGCTACTCTAACGCGGAAGCAGACAGACTGAACAGACTTAACCAAATAAGGGCTTGTTTATGCCAGAGAGCGCTCACCCTCAGGGGGGTGGAAGGCGGAAGCCAGCGCCATCTTTAAGGCGCGGCACTTCGCAGCCCTCTACAGTTCCCCCTTTTTGTTTTAATAACGCAACAGGCAAGGGTAGTGGTCTGGTCTCCAGTAAAGCAGTGGACATTGTAATGACCCTGAATCCTGGTAGTCAGCCAAGTCAGTGCCACACCCGTCCGGCATCTTTTTCCTGGAAGTGGGGCCTCGGACACCAACCCACATGCAACCAGACTTGCCCTTCTTGGAGTTGTTCACTTCCAGAGCTAACTCGGAGTACAGTGCTAAGCCATACAACCTGAGTGTGAAGGATCAATACTTGTTCATGACTGCGAGCCATGCTTGGGGAGACTGTCCTGCCCCAATGGCTGTAAATGCCTGGACAACCATAACTGCATACTGCTTCTGAGCAAACCTCATCTTGCAAAGGCACCACAGGCCCATGAAGGAGATAAGCAACAAGAGGACATCCATGGCTCCCATTCCCGCCCATTCTTTCAGATGATCCATGGCAATGGGAACCACGATGACAATCCGGCAGCCAATCCTGCATCCACACGTGTTGAATTTACTGCATCAATGGCCACTCCCAGCTGTACCATTAAGTCATCAAAGTCAGCAGACCAATTTCCTAAAAGATAGCTAGACAACTGTCGTGACAAACTAGCAGCACGTGTAAAGTTCTCATACTGAATGCTGGTAACACACAAACCTGGATATTTCATTTCACATCCCAATTGGGCCAGCTGCCACAAGGTATCTATTTGCTCCTGTACCAGATTAATTCTTTGGTTTACAATCATTAAACCTCCTTTTAGTTGAGCACCAATTGTGGATTGGGCATCCAAGGCGGTAGCCACATTCTTGGACAACTCATTTAACTTAGAGACTTTCTGCACCTATGTGCTCATAACCACGGCAGCTGTGACTGAACCCACAACTGCAAAAGAGATAGCTGCAACTATGGCTGCTGTAATGTCAAAATCTCTCTCTGTAGCCTCTACTAAACAGGCCATAAAATCTGAAAATGGTTCCATTGGGCCTTGCAGTATCTTAGTAAGGTTACCATTCTCCTCTCCCTTATTGGGCAATAACTTCCATGCTTTTATGGCAATCTGATTTACTTGTTTAAGACTTAAGTCATTTCATAAGGCTTTCCAGACCTGAGGGCAAAAGGAACGCCCTGTACCTCGGCCCCGCCCTTCCTCACTCTGATCAGGAGAAGGCGCCAAAGGCATTGTTCCAGGAGGGTCCCTCCCCTTCCCACATCGCCATTTCTCCTCTCCCTTCCCCCTCTGTCCCTTAAGGGATTCTTTTTGAACCTTTTTTAAAGAGGGCTTGCAATTCTTCCTCAGAATCTGTTTCGTCTGTACCTGACTCTCCTGTGCTCTCAACCTCTTCTGATCTTTCTTCTTGTAACATTTTTAGCGCAGCTTTCCTTTTTTCCATCGCCTCTTTATAATACCTCTTGTCTTCGATATAGCTACGCACTAACTTCCAAACAGGTCGGACTCCAGACTTTAACGTCCCTTGTTCCCAAGCAAAATCAAGATCCCTGCCTAACTTGTCCCAGCACGCTACCGTGAGGTCTCCCGAAACTGCGAACCAAGGTGCAATGGCATCACATTTGCTCAGGAATCTTTCTAGTGTGCTTTTCTTTATTTTAAGTTTTTTTTTTTTTTTTTGACAAAAGCAGCTCCTGAAGAGCCAGAAAAATTGGATGAGACTGAAAAGTCCCCATTTTGAAAATTTTACTTTCAGTTCGCTCAATGCCTGAGACTTTATTGCTGCTTAATTCCGCGGTCTTTAGTTTGGTCCCAACTTACCTGGGACTTTTATTGCTCCTTACCGGAGACCTTATTGCCTCTTTACCGAGGGCCTTAGGCTTAATTAAAACCAGAACTTCATTGCTCCTTATTGGAGACCTTATTGCCTCTTTACCGAGGGCCTTAAATTTGGTACCAACTCACCTTGGGAACTTGCCAGCGATGCCTGACTGCAAGAAGTTCTGATCTGTAAAATTCCCTGTACGAGCCACCATCTGTAGGCGCCTACCTCTGCCAGCAAGGAAGACGCGACTCCAGGAAGATCTTCTTCATGCAGTTTTAATCAGGATCCTTAAAACATGTTCTTCTGACCCGCGGGCGCCTGGGGTACCCCTGCACAGGCTTAAATATCCTTGCGCTAACCAACCCCAGTGAGCTACGTGGACCCTGCAGATAGGCTACTCTAATGCAGAAGCAGACAGGCTGAACAGATTTAACCAAATAAGGGCTTGTTTACACCAGAGAGCACTCACCCTTGGGGAGGTGGAAGGCCGATACCAGCGCCATCTTTAAGGCACGGCACTTGGCGGCTCTCTACAGTTTTCCTCCTTCACATATAGAAATCATTTTGGGATGTATGCTGGTCCCTTGTGAATCCCAATACCCTGATCCTGGATTTTCTTTCTCTGTGCTGAGTTCTGTTCAGCAAGCATGCTCAGTGTAGGGCCTGGCTGAGGACAGAAAGGGCATTCTTACCCATTGTCAGGGATGAGTTCTCTGCTTTCCTTCTCATGCACTGACACATAAAACTTCCCTGTCTTGGCACCCTAGACTGATTTGTTTCCTCTGTCCAGGAGACTGTTGCTTGTTGGATAAAGTTTATTATAGGATGATATAGAGATAGTCTCAAAGCAGAAAGCTAGATAGACATGGAGGCTACTGTGAGTGTTGCCTGGGTTCAGAGGTCATAGCTTTCAGCTACGCCCTACCCAGTGTCTGAAGCCCATTGCCTCACATGTTCTGTCCACTCATCAGGTACTTGTGTTGGAGTTTATATCTAACCCACCAGTTGCTTATGGTGACTGGCTGGGAGTCGGCTGAAGACATGAATGCACACAGCAGCCCTAGGAGATTTCAAGTCTAATGTAAGTCAACCAGTATTGAGAATTCCGTTTCCAGGGCTGGAGAGATGCCTCTGCAGGTAAGCACATTTACCACTCTTGCAGAGGACCTGAGCCTGATTCCTAGCACCCATGTTAGATGACAATTGTCTGTAACTTCAGATCCAAGGGAACTGACACTTCTGGCTTCCGCAGGCACCTGCACTCATGTGTGCATATCCACATGTAGACACATGTACCTACATATAATTATAAATAATATAAGTAAATAAAATAAAATAATAAATTACTGGCCTTCTCCCTTGAGCTAGTCTAAAAACAGTCAATCCTGCAACCTAGGCCCTACTCCCTCCCTCTCCCATCAGTCAGTGTATGAGAGCCAGTATAATTTGAGGCTACATTCAATTCATCTTCCTCTTCTATTGATTTTGAACCAAAGACATGAGAGTTACAAAACGACCACTGGACCAAAAAACAAACAAACAAACAAAAAAAAAAAAACCCAAAAAACTCAAAGGAATCCCCAAATACAAAGACTGTAATAAAAAGTGTTTCTAACTATATACCCTATTAAAGATCAGATGCTGGAGGAATAGGGTAAACTGCATTGATAATATTACTTAATGAAGGTGAAGCCATGACAATTCTCAGCAGACAGGTTTCTTATAACTATTAGTCTCCTGCATTCAGAGTGGCATAAATCATATAGCACTCCCAATCTCCAGTGGAGGTTAAAAATAAAAATAAAAAGCCCTACTCCAGGCAGACAGGCAGGCAGGCCGGAAAAGTCCCCAGGGACACTCTGAATACCTGCTGTGGCTGGTCAAATTTGGACTGAAGGTTTACACAGTGAGCAGCATTAACCATCCATCATATGCAATTCTGGATACAATATAGGCGTTTTTAAATAAATGTGCATGACTCAAGTCTTTAACTATTCTCTAAATTGTCTTCTTCTATTCCTAGGTCACAATCAGACTCTGCTCTGGCTTCTTTTGTTGACTCAGAACCTACAGTCACCATGTTTACTGTTTGTAAAAATCTGATTAACTTGGAAAACACTATTGCCTCTCCCCACATCTGGATTGGGGACCATCTGCTTGCTGAGTTCACACATGCCTGCTAATGTTTCCCCAAGCTTTATGCAAGTATTTTGGAAATGTGGTGCACTTTGACATTGAAACATGTGGATGGAAGATTTTTTAATATAAGCCTTGCGTGCATTGTTATTCTTAAATAGATGTATGCAACTGTTAAATTTTGCATTTTTGATTTTGTTTCCCACAGCTGACAGAGCACAATCCCAGTGAGAAAATAAGGTCAGCAAAACAGCTGCAATTGTGAAAGAGGGACCAGTGGCTTTGAGAAAGAATAAAAAGTCAGCAACTGTTCCACTGTGATGGTGCAGAAGTCATCACTCAGACCATGTATGTTCAAGATCTTACAGGCTCCTGGTAGATAAATCTACAGATATAAAATGTATCCCGTGAAGTATGGCATCCAAAACTGCCTATGGACCTAAATCTAATGAATATTTGGATTGTGGCGATAGAAGAAATCAACATTGTTCTTCCTGGAAAGCAATAGATTGCTCTAAAGTGAGATGCTATGCAGTTGTAAGGCCACAGGTATGTCCTGTAGCCAACCCAGCTTTCAACTTTTTACCTGAAACTAATGATTTCCCAGGATTTAGTTATCTTGTCCTCCATTTTCTCTTTAGAAGGATGTAATTCTCTGAGGATTGGTTGAGTTTTTTTCTACACTTTCTCATCTTGACACCAAAGACTTCCATGTGAGAACAGTAAGAAATATTTCTCCCATGATAAGGTTAGCGTTGAAAGCATAAGAATGTCCACAGACACACCCCAGGGGCTGCTAAGCTCTCATCACTCGGCTAACCTTTCCAAATTTAAGCCACAGGCATTGTGCTACAGTTTAGATCTGGGGTTCCCCCAAAAGTTCATTCTGAAGGTTTGGCTGACACTGTGGGGTGCTACTGGAAGGTGGAGCAACCTTGAAGAGGTGGAGCCTAGTGGAATGCAGTTACCTTTTGTACCCCAGGAGGAGACACTGAGACTTATCCCTCCTGTCCTCCTGTGTCACAACAACCACAAACTGAACAGACTTTTTCTATGTGCTTCTGTCATGATGGACTGTGCCACAATAGTCCCACAGCCACAAATCCAAGTAAACATGTCCTGAAACAACTACAACAGTGAGTCAAACCAAATTTTTCCTTCTTTTAAGATGATCACTTCAAATATTTTGCCACAGTAATGGAAAGCTGTGGTGATATATTGTTTATGATCTAATTAAAGATTGCCTGAAGCTCAGAATGCAAAGCCAGTCACAGCCACAGAAGCCAGGCAGTGGTGCTATACACCTTTAATCCCAGCACTGGAGAGGTATATAAGGCAGGAGCAGGGTCTCAGAGCTGGCAATTAGTCTCCAGCCACATTGAGGACAGGATTGCCCCAGCCTTGGTAAAGGTGAGAACTCTTTGGTGACTTGTCTGCTTTTCTTCTCTAATCTTCAGCTTGAAACCCAATATCTGTCTCTGGGTTTCTATTTCTCATGCTACAAAAATCTACACTAAGTAATCACATGGTGAAACAATTCACACATGCCTACACTTCATGCTTAGATGCCCCTACATGAACCTATGCATGGCCCAGATTTTCATGGCTGCTGTACTCTACAATGAATACACAGATTTTCAATAAAGAATTGGTTATCATCTTTTTAAAAATGCTTACCCCATCAAAATAATTTATCAAAACCTAAAGGCTACAATTCCTTTAAACAAGTTTTTATATACTTTCATGGCTTTTCCAGTAGTTTTGCACATTTAAACACATTGTATTTACTTGCTTTTCATTTGCTGTTATAAAACACCATGACCAATACAACTTACTCTGGCTTATGGTTACAGAGGGAGAGTGAACTGGAAGAGAAGCAAGGCTCTTAACACTCAGAGCCAGCCCCCAGTGATGGATTTCCTCTAGCATGGCTGATCTTCCCTATAACCTCCCCCAAAGCATCACCAATGGGAGAACAAATGTCTAAATACATGAGTATGAGGGACATTTCTATTTCCAACCACCACACATACACTTTGTGTGGTATCAGACATGTAGTCACACAATGTACGTGTTTTCCTTAGAATTGTAACATCTTTATAATGGCCACAGAATACTTAATGGAGCTGGCATGACAATTTAGTATCCACTAATATGGTATTAAATCCATAATACCAAAACTCTGTCAATGTCATCTGCTTTAGATTGAAATAGGTGAACTAAGGTCTATTTAGTGTTTCTTGTCTACCTCTCCTTACGGTTCTTTGATAGGGCTTAATGACATTACTATGTTTATGAATACATAGATATTTATAGGTATATTGTCATGAATTTTATTTTCATTAATGTTTAAGGTGCTAGAGTTTGTTCTGTTTAATAATTTTTTTACCTGAATTTCACTTTGCCTATATTAAGGTTATGATCCCTATTCTCATACACATGTACACACTGTGCATGCTCACCAGACATGCATGTATACACAAACATAGGTGTGATTACATGCATATAGATATGCACATACAAGCACACGTGTGTGTATGTGTACATTTTTGGTTGGTGTATCTTCAACCATCCTTGTATTTTTAGTTTTTCTATTTTATTTTGTGGCTTACTTGAAAATCGTTTTTTTTCTGAGTGAGTTATATTTATTTTTATTGGTGTGACACATTTATTCTTGGTCTTATTTTTCTTTTTTAGATACAGCATTGTAAACATTCTTGAACTTTTTTAAATTTTAACATCTTTGACATCAGAATGTGTCTCCTAGTGGGCATTACAGATTAACTGGTAACATTTTTTAATGTTTTACTCATTAAAACAACTATGATCTTATCACTTATTCCCTTTACTTTTTTGTTGCAGTTTTCCTACCAGGAAGATCAACATTTTGTACTGGGATAGTTTTAGATTCACCCAGTTACTTAGTGCTTCTAACCTCTCTCTCTTGCCAGTTCCCACTGGTTTCACAGAGCACAAACAATAGAATTACCTGTCTCTTTCCCTGATCCCTACTCCATTTTCACTACCCTCTTTGATTTGCCAACATTGCATTTGCTCAATGCTTATCGTTTTTTATTCTTAAACATTCTTAACTGCAGACAAAATGATTGCCAGCATTAAAGACTACATAATCCACAAGTTTGCTCTGATCACTTACATTTCCAGGATGCACAGCACTAATCTTACCTGTAAAATGCAGGGTGGGGAAGCACTTATTTCCCTCTGTTCACAAAGAACCCGGGCTTCAGTGTCTTAACAGGGAGAGCAGTTATTGTATCTCACAGGCCCTGGGCCAGCTGAGCAGCTCCTCTGGTGTGGGTCAAATGATCACATTAGCCATTTGTGGCCAGCAGTGTGGCTGGTCTGGAAAGGCCTCACTGAAGTCAGTTGAGGTAGAGGCCATATGTCTGGGATCAGCAGCAGGCAAGTCTGAGCTTGCTCACCTAGAGGCACAAGGGCTTTCCCCAGCCAGAAGGGCAACCTGGCACACAAACCTTTATGAGACTGTTTGCTTTGCATCTCTACCACTATCCACTGACCCAGCATGGCACAGAACCAAGTCCTGAGTAAGAGACGGGCCACTGATAAGGGACCTTCCCTCCACTCTTTCCTATTCTTTTTCCTTTGTTTTTGTTTTTTGGATTTTTGTTGTTGGTTGTTGGGTTTGTTTGCTGCAGGTTTGTTATCAAATGTTTTCAACATTTAATCCTTTCCTGAAGTATCTAGTTACCTCTTGACTGGTTGTGTTCATCCTCCAATGAACTCCATCAGGAGGGGTTCAGGATGATGGGGGTAGTCAGGATATAGATTCTGGTACACACAGAGGCATTGTACATTTTGTCATCAGTAGCTAACAGAGATGGAGCCTCAGAGGTGGAAGATATACAATGCTGGGGATCACTTCCTTTGTGTATTACTTTCTGTTACTGTGATAAAGCACTATGACCAAACGCAACTTTCAGAAAAGTTGGGCTTATGGTTCCATAGAGATAAGGGTCCATCATGGCAGGAAAGTATGGCTGCAAGTGGCAGTCATGGCTGCAGGAACAGAATGCTGAGAGCTCATATTCTCAACTGCAAGCATAAAGCAGATAGCAAAGTGAAAGCAGGAGAGGCTTTTTATTATCAAATCCAGTGGCATACTTCCTCCAGCAAGGCTGAACCTCCTAAACCTTCCCAAACAGTGTCACCAACTGGGAACAAAATGTTCAAATATTGAGACTATGCAGGACAGTTTCATTCAAATCTACCAGACTTTCAGCCCTGCTATTAGCCAGGGTTTACTGATAAGAGACAGAGATACAGAGACAGAAGGAGACTGAGTCAGAGACAGGAATAGAGAGTCAAAAGAGAGCCACAAATTTAGGGATAGACAGAAACAAAGGATAGAGATATAAAGATACGAACAGAGATACAGAGAGAGATAAAGTCAGGCAGGAATAGAGACAAAGAAAAGATAGAGCCAGAAACATGGACAGAAGAAAAGGCATAGTCCAAGACAGACACAAAACCCAGAGAGCTAGAGAGAGACAGAGGAGTCAGTAATGGGTCATGATGGGATTTGGTCCCCATTGCTATGGTGCTCAAGAAATCCCACAGTCTGTCATCTGCAGCTAGAGAAACGGGCAACTGATGATGCAGTTCTGTCCTGCCTGGTCCAAAAGACTTGAGAGCTAGATAACTCAATTATATAGTTCTCTATCAGCTCTGAAGACTGGGGCTGTCATGTCCAGCCATAGGAGAAGACAAATGCTCTGTTCAGGAAGAGCAAAGGAGCTCTCCTTTCCATTAATGGCCTTTAATGGCTTGGGTGAGGCAGATTCTCTTTAACCAGTCTGCCAATTCAAATGCTCATCCCATCTAGATGCCCCCTAGATAACAAAAATCAACAGAAAACTGGGTTCCTCCAGCTATGTGGACATCACCACACTGACAATGAAATTAGTCTCCTCCCCGGGCTGCTATATACTTATTCAAAATCAGCTGCCATTTGGAGAGATGGTTCAACCATTGAAAACTGAGGTCCTAAAACAAAAAGACAAAACCAGATACCCACTCTCAGGTGCCATTAGGGCCAGAGAGAACTTCACAGAGCTGGTGCTGAGTTATCAAACATCCTGCCAAAAGGGAGGCAATGCTATCCTTCTGTGGCTCCTGGACAGGGCCCTTCACACAAAATAGTCAGCTGGGTCATTGGCTCCAGGGTCATCAGACCTTTGCTGTGTAATTTGTATCAGGCTGTTTATCTGTCCTAGCCTCTAACCTCTGATATGCTTAAGCTAATAATAATGTCAGCAGAGGCCCGAAAGTCCTTGTGTAGTTGGACCCAACATCTTTGCTTCTGCTGTTCCCATAACATGCCTGGCTAGTCCACTAATACAAGAAAACATGTAGTTCAGACAGCCCCACCCCCTACTAACCTTCAACCTGTGTGCCGCCTACCCCTGCCAGCTAGGAAGACGTGACTCTGGGAAGATCTTCTTCATGCAGTTTTAATCAGGATCCTTGAAACATGTTTCTTCTGACCCACGGGAGCCCTGGGGACCCCTGCACAGCCTTAAATCCCATTGAGTTAACCAACCCCAGTGAGCTATATGGACCCTGCAGATAGGCTACTCTAACGCGGAAGCAGACAGACTGAACAGACTTAACCAAATAAGGGCTTGTTTATGCCAGAGAGCGCTCACCCTCAGGGGGGTGGAAGGCGGAAGCCAGCGCCATCTTTAAGGCGCGGCACTTCGCAGCCCTCTACAGTTCCCCCTTTTTGTTTTAATAACGCAACAGGCAAGGGTAGTGGTCTGGTCTCCAGTAAAGCAGTGGACATTGTAATGACCCTGAATCCTGGTAGTCAGCCAAGTCAGTGCCACACCCGTCCGGCATCTTTTTCCTGGAAGTGGGGCCTCGGACACCAACCCACATGCAACCAGACTTGCCCTTCTTGGAGTTGTTCACTTCCAGAGCTAACTCGGAGTACAGTGCTAAGCCATACAACCTGAGTGTGAAGGATCAATACTTGTTCATGACTGCGAGCCATGCTTGGGGAGACTGTCCTGCCCCAATGGCTGTAAATGCCTGGACAACCATAACTGCATACTGCTTCTGAGCAAACCTCATCTTGCAAAGGCACCACAGGCCCATGAAGGAGATAAGCAACAAGAGGACATCCATGGCTCCCATTCCCGCCCATTCTTTCAGATGATCCATGGCAATGGGAACCACGATGACAATCCGGCAGCCAATCCTGCATCCACACGTGTTGAATTTACTGCATCAATGGCCACTCCCAGCTGTACCATTAAGTCATCAAAGTCAGCAGACCAATTTCCTAAAAGATAGCTAGACAACTGTCGTGACAAACTAGCAGCACGTGTAAAGTTCTCATACTGAATGCTGGTAACACACAAACCTGGATATTTCATTTCACATCCCAATTGGGCCAGCTGCCACAAGGTATCTATTTGCTCCTGTACCAGATTAATTCTTTGGTTTACAATCATTAAACCTCCTTTTAGTTGAGCACCAATTGTGGATTGGGCATCCAAGGCGGTAGCCACATTCTTGGACAACTCATTTAACTTAGAGACTTTCTGCACCTATGTGCTCATAACCACGGCAGCTGTGACTGAACCCACAACTGCAAAAGAGATAGCTGCAACTATGGCTGCTGTAATGTCAAAATCTCTCCCTGCAGCCTCTACCAAACAGGCCATAAAATCTGAAAATGGTTTCATTGGGCCTTGCAGTTTTTAGTGAGATTACCACTCACCTCTCCCTTATTAGGTAATGACTTCCATGCTTTTATGGCAATCCAATTTACTTGTTCAAAAACTTGTAATGGATATCCTGTCTTTTGATTGGCAAAGTGTCCCTGTCCAAGCAACATGTCCCTGTCCCATGCTGCGTTTCTAGCTGCCAGGTTAGCTACAGCCTGCTCATTGACATACTCAATTAAAAAGGCTTTCCAATCCAGATACTGCCCGGGTCTTAAGCATGGTCGAGCCAGCACACTCCAATCACTAGGAGTCATGCTATGCCTATTTAGGGCTTCAACTTGAGCTACAGTAAAAGAAACTGAAATTCCATATGTTCTCACCAACTCAGCCAAAGCCTTGATAACATTAAAGTCTAAAGGCTCCTCATATCTATTGCCTTGGGCATCCTGGAAAACTGGATCAGCCAGGCTTAAATCTTTTCATATGGCTTTCCAGACCTCAGGGCAAAAGGAACGCCCTGTACCTCGGCCCCGCCCTTCCTCACTCTGATCAGGAGAAGGCGCCAAAGGCATTGTTCCAGGAGGGTCCCTCCCCTCCCCACATTGCCATTTTTCCTCTCCCTTTCCCCTCTGCCCCTTAAGGGATTCTTTTTGAACCTTTTCTACGAGGGCTTGCAATTCTTCCTCAGAATCTGTTTCGTCCGTACCTGACTCTCCTGTGCTCTCAACCTCTTCTGATCTTTCTTCTTGTAACATTTCTAGTGCAGCTTTCCCTTTTTCCATCGCCTCTTTACAGTACCTCTTGTCTTCGATATAGCTACGCACTAACTTCCAAACAGGTCGGACTCCAGACTTTAACGTCCCTTGTTCCCAAGCAAAGTCAAGATCCCTGCCTAACTTGTCCCAGCACACTACCGTGAGGTCTCCCAAAACTGCGAACCAAGGTGCAATGGCATCGCTCTTGCTCAGGAATCTTTCTAGTGTGCCTTTCTTTATTTTAAGTTTCTTTGACAAAAGTAGCTCCTCAAGAGCCAGAAAAATTGGATGAGACTGAGAAGTCCCCATTTTGAGAATTTTACTTTTGGTTCGTTAGAACCTCTCACTCAATGCCGGAGACTTTATTGTCGCTTATTTCCGTGTCTTTAACTTAGACCCAACTTACCCCGAAATTTATTGCTCCTTATGGGAGACCTTATCGCCTCTTTACCGAGGGCTTTAGCATGGTCCCAACTTACCTGGGACTTTCCAGTCAATTGCCCTGACTGCAAGAAGTTCTGATCTGAAAATTCCCCCTATGGGCCACCATTTGTGCTGCCTACCCCTGCCAGCAAGGGAGACACGACTCTGGGAAGATCTTCTTCATGCAGCTTTAATCAGGATCCTTGAAACATGTTCTTCTGACCCACAGGAGCCCCAGGAACCCCTGCACAGGCTTAAATCCCCTTTAGCTAACCAACCCCAGTGAGCTACGTGGACCCTGCAGATAGGCTACTCTAATGCAGAAGCAGACAGGCTGAACAGACTTAACCAAATAAGGGCTTGTTTATGCCAGAGAGCGCTCACCCTCAGGGGGGTGGAAGGCGGAAGCCAGCGCCATCTTTAAGGCGCGGCACTTCGCAGCTCTCTACAAACCTGCAATGAAATGAAACCTCTTCAGTCTGAAGCAGAACCAGCCTGTCACAGTGCATGGTAAGGGTTAAGCAGCTGAGTTTTGAGGTGACATGCACAACAGTGTTGCTGCCATTGGGGACTACCTCTACTAGATTTGGCCTGGGCTGGTATTCCTAGCAAAATACTAAAGGCTGTCATGAAATGCTGGTCTACATTCTTGTTGAGCCACTCCCTCTAGGGCCTAGGATAGAACTTCCCCTGCCTTGGCCATGTAACACTAAGACAACACAGACCAGCTGTGTCCATAGAGTGGCCAGAGCCACACAATATATATGGACTTCACATTTCCTCTCAGTTCTCTTTTCTATCCATGTCAGACTGAAATATCTCCAGCATTTTTGCACTTAGCACTTAGAATGGCAGACCCAGGAATGGCTGTATTCCTATTGTTTGAATAAATCCATCAATGAGTACATTAGAAGTTCATTTTCAGAAAACGACAAATGGCATGTAGGAGTTAAAAGGCGCACCATTTCTTGTATATAATACATCTAAACACATCAATGACATTTTGAACAAATAAGCAAACTCACAGGAATTGGATTTTGATTGCATTTCTTTTAAAAGGTAACTGCTGTGTTCAGTACTGACACACGGTCTAATGGGCTGCTGAGACTCCATGACCAAAGAAGAGGGAAAATTCCATTAAGTGTCCTGAGTCCTTTCCAAAATTGGTGTTAAGGGAAACCTGTTTGGCTTAAAAGAAATTTGTTCCTGGGACTAACAAACTAGCTTAATCAGTGGGAAGAATTGAAACTGGACTCTTTACTGCTGTACTGCTCAGAACTTTTAATATGCTAATGTACATTGTACAGCTCCGAGAGGGGGTATTAATATGCAGCATTTCCTAAGCCAACTTGGCCTGGAACCCTGAGAACTCTGTGTGCCTAGGACATCTGTATGATTCATATCAGCCCATGGAACACACTTTGAGAAACTCTGATTTTTTCCAAGGACCTACAAGGTAATGAATCATTCTGTCAGTTGCACAGTTACATTTAAATCTCACCATTCTGGCCCTAAATGGCCTATCCCAGTGGTTGGTCACCTTTTCATGGTTATAGCTCATTGAAGGGCTTGAAAGACTCCAGGCCAGGGGCAGGAGGAATGGGGGTGGAAAGCCACTAAACAGGTCAGAAATAATTTCAATGAAAACACTTCTTAGGCTGAACAAAGGCTCACAAGTCTATTTAAAAAAAAAAATCCACAGTTGTGCCGTTCCTTACAACACTGGGTCTTTTCTAGAACTTAGTGATGGACCCAAGCTAGCACTGCAAAGAAACACCGGGTTTTGGCCAGCCTGCCAGGACTTCACTCCCTTTAACTCTTCTTGCTCATAAGCCAAGCACCTCACAGCCAGATCAACTACAGCCACATTTGAGATTTATGTAGCAAAGCCAGACAAATGAAGTTCACAACTCACCTGTCGGCAAACTGGTAGGAAGCCCAGAGCCAACGGTGGCATGCAATGTGATGGTACAAGCATATTAAGGAATAGGTGATTGTCCTTCCTCAACTCCACCAACACTTAGCTTAGATTTATTTCCAAGCAAGCAGAAACAAAAGAAAAATGCCTCTGGCCTCATTGGCCCTCCAAGTCACTGCAATAAGTAGAGATTATTGCAGCCAATCCATCCATGAGTTTGGGTAACTGTCTGCATAGACATGCTGTGATTTGGACAAGCATCCAGCAAACGTCCTTGTATTAAAAGCTTGGCTGCTGCCCGTGACAGTAGAGGTGGAGCCTTGTGGGAGGCCTTTCCATCAAGGACTGTGCTCCTAAAGCAGACAGGAGGACACTGGCCCCTCTTTCTTTTTTCACCCAACATAATGCGCTCTCTCTCCACAGGCCCCAAATGCAATAAAATCAACTAACCATAGATTGAAACCTTAAAGGCCACAAATCTTTCTTCATTTTTAAAAATGAGTGTCTCAGGTGTTTTGTTACAGTAGCACAAAGCTAACTAAAACATGGAAGTCAAATGTGCATATATTTAACTGTCAACATAGTGTGTTATGGCATATGGCTGTACAAATGCTTTACCACTCAGAGAAACTTCCTGCCCCATAAAGGAGGAGGCAAGGTGATTAGCTTGAATGTAGAAGGAACCCTGTGAAGTAATAGTCACATGCAAGAAATGTTTACAGCACACATATGGATAGGTAGCAAACTCAGATACAGGAACGTCTTGCCCAAAAGTGGGATGGTAAGGAGAGGACATTTTACAAGAATCAGTATTAATTACAGAGGAAAAAACAGCAAGAAAGAAAAGGAATTGTCAATAATAAACAGTATCTAAAACATAAAGAAATATAAAGAATGGATAGCTTTTTTCTATGAAATACCATTCCTAGGAATCTCTCAAAAGAAGAAAAATTACCCTAAGATCAACAAGCATAACATACAAGGATAATAAATAATAAATTATAACTCAGAAGAGCACTGGCTGCTCTTGCAGAGGACCTGTATTCAGTTCGCAGCATCCACATGGCAGCTCACAACCATCTATGACTCGTTTTAGGGGATCTTATACTCCCTTCTGGCCTTTGCAGACATCAGGCACATACATGGTACACAGACATACATACAGGCAAAATACAAATACACATGAAAATAAGTTAATTTAAAAATGTTAAAATTAGCTATGAAAAGTAGTCCAATAAATTCTTGTGGTGTCCGATCAATGTGATGCAGATGCCAAAAGGTATGATCTGTTGTCTACTGACATCAGAAACCATCTATAAGCTGTCCTTAGAACACCTAATGAAAAATGAGGCGTGACTCCTTGTAGGAAATACCGTGCACGTTGATGAGTGAGGCCACTGTTCACTTAGAATGCTTGCCAAGAGCTTTGTTTCCATGGTATAGTTGAGGATTAGTCTGCCATAAACACTAAATATATGTTTAAATACATTTTTTTTGTTTCGTTGGAGATAGGCTCTCACTAGGTGGCCCAAAATGTTTTTAAAGAACGTAGTAAAGGGTTCAGGTAGACAGTAGGACACTAGTTCTGAGAAATGCAGAGTAGGCATCTGAAAAGGGGAGTGACGCAAACACGGAAAACCGAAACTCTCTGTCACGTGGGGGCTCTAGTTTATGAGTGTATCTCCAGCCCAGCATCAGCTCTTAGTAGATAGCACTGAAAAAAAGAAAAACTGCCATTAGAAAAAAGTGAGTGAGTACTCTTACCACAGTTCATTCAGATTTATTGAAATTCGGATATGGCTCAGTGGTAGAGCACTGACCAACAGAAAGGAGATTCAGAACCACTGATGTAAAACAAAACCTTAAAACCACACACACACACACACACACACAGGTGCATGCATGTGTGCACTGGGTACCTAAATGAACTTTAACTGCATGTGTTGAGGGAATCATTTTCTCAGTTTGTGGGTCTCAGATGATCTAAGGAGGAAAGAGGGATATATTTCTATATTTAAAAGTTCTATAAACAAAATTAAAATACAAATCCCACACAAGAAAAATGCAATCTTTACCATACCATGAAGTTGGCTTAAAGAGGAAGAATGAGACATTAACAATGGTATGTCTAGGACAAATACTTTCTTCTTCCTAATGTTTTGTATTCCCTTAATTTTTGTCCTCAAGCACAGTATTTTTATAAACTAAAATGCTTTTAAAATTAAAACCAGAGGCTGCTAAAATGGCTGCCCAGTGGTTAAGAACACTTGAAGATCTTGCAAAGGACAAGGATTCAGTTCCTCACACCCAATGGCATCAGGATGGCATCAGGCATGCACATGGTACACAGACACACACAGGCAAAATACTCACACATATTGTTAGATTTCAAACCCTGGAACAAATGCTGAGGTGCCTATTTAACATGTCAAAATGGACCTGGCCAACAGATTCTCCCTCTATCCCTCAGTCCCTACCTGTGCCTGGGCTTTCCTGGCTGACATATGCTACCTCCTACCCCGGACTGCTAATATAATTCAACCATGTTGTTGGTTGTTTTTGCTCTTGCTCTTTTGGCTCTCTGGCTTCTTTGGCTAGGCTCAGTACCCAGCTCCCAAATAAATCACACATGGAGGCTTATTCTTAGTTGTTAATGGCTGGCCTTAACTTGCTTTGTTTCTTACCAACATTTCTAACTTAAATTATCCCAACTTCCTTTTGCTTCTGGTCTTTTTCCTTTTCTTACTTCCGTATATCTTACTTATACTCTTACTCCTTGGTTGGCTGGGTGGCCCCTGACATCGTCCCTCCTCCTTTTCTCTCAATGCTCCTCCCTGGTTCTCCTTCTATTTTATACTTTCTGCCTGCCAGCCCCGCACATCCTTGTTCCTGCATCGCCATTGGCCATTAAGCTCTTTCTTAGGACCATCAGGTGTTTTAAACCAGCAAAGAATTACAGCTTCACAGAGTTAAACAAATGCAGCATAAATAAACGTCAAACACCTTAAAATAATATTCCCCAACAACCATTTGGTTACCTGGTCCTTTTCATCTTTTGGGCCTCCTATCTGCTGTCTTTGGTTCCTCTCTCTCTCCTCTTCCTTCCTCTCCCACATCAACTCACATCCTCATAGTCACATCCACTCAGGCTCTCATCCACTCAGACTCTCATTCACTCAGACTCTCATCCACTCAGGACTCTCATCCACTCAGGACTCTCATCCACTCAGGACTCTCTCATCCACTCAGACTCTCATCCACTCAGACTCTCATCCACTCAGGACTCTCATCCACTCAGGACTCTCATCCACTCAGACTCTCATCCTCTCAGGACTCTCTCATCCACTCAGACTCTCATCTACTCAGACTCTCATCCTCTCAGGACTCTCATCCACTCAGGACTCTCATCCACTCAGACTCTCTCATCCACTCAGACTCTCTCATCCACTCAGACTCTCATCCACTCAGACTCTCATCCACTCAGACTCTCATCCACTCAGACTCTCATTCACTCAGGAATTTCATCCACTCAGACTCTCATCCACTCAGGACTCTCTCATCCACTCAGACTCTCATCCACTCAGACTCTCTTCCACTCAGGACTATCATCCACTCAGGACTCTCATCCACTCAGGACTCTCATCCACTCAGACTCTCATCCACTCAGACTCTCATCCACTCAGGACTCTCATCCACTCAGGACTCTCTCATCCACTCAGACTCTCATCCACTCAGGACTCTCATCCACTCAGGACTCTCTCATCCACTCAGACTCTCATCCACTCAGGACTGTCTCATCCACTCAGACTCTCATCCACTCAGACTCTCTTCCACTCAGGACTCTCAACCACTCAGACTCTCTCATCCACTCAGACTTTCATCCACTCAGGACTCATATCCCTGCCTCTGGCTATGCTCTTCTTTTATCCACAACAAACGTTTTCCTCTATCACACTTAGGAACAATCATGTCCCTTTCATATTTATTTATTTATTTATTTATTTATTTATTTATTTATTTATTTATTCATTTTCATTCATCTAGTGCTGAAACCCAGTAGTGATATCCATTTCTCTCCTGGAGGAACTCGCCCCTCTGAACCTAGCTGCTGATCTGACTCTTTGAAGGTATGTACAGATCATTGGTTCCTGCTGGCTTCTGCCACCCACAAGATTTGATTCTTGGCTGATGACCTCATTAAAATCTAAACAGCCACATGGCTGGCAGCCATCTTTACTAAGGTTAAAGAGTACATGCCATGTGACTTCATTATCTTAAGATGACAACATGGCATAAAGCAACAATTATAAAACTTCTCAGTACTACTGAGCCTTTAGTTTATCACTGTATCTTTTTAGACTAATCAAACAAATATTTTGAATTGTTATGGATTTTTGTATGGTGATAAATTTTAAGGTTATAAAGGTCTACTCAGATTAACAAAAGCTAATTTAGAAATTTACACATAACTACTCATGTCTTTGCTAACTGTTCAAGGCTTCTAGAAAATTTGTTTAAGCAACAGCATATATTTGATAAATAAGATTCTTAAGGTCTTCTCAGGTTCACAATAATCTTTGTTTAGCTTCTTTGTCTTTGCTCACTTTGTTAAGTTTTAGCTATGTGAATAAACTAAGTTATAAAAAAAACTATTACATTCTGTAATAGCACACTATAAAAAGTTTGATAAGTTCTCAGTCTGCTATGGAATAAAATTTAGTGCACTTATGATTTATTTTGATGCTAAAGAATCTTCAATTAAATCTTCAACTCAATTTTTTAAAGCTCAAACATATCAGGGATAAAGCTGTAAAATCCTAACTTATGTAAGCTACTAACTTGTAAATTATTCATTTAGTAATAAACCTTATTTAGTCTCCTGTATGTGTTTTCCAAGTTAAGATGAAAGCAGTAAGATATATTTAATAGATAGATCGTCCTCAACTCTTCAGAAATTTGTTAAACATGGCATTTAAAACGTTTAATAGTTACAGAAACAAATGCCCCTTTCTAAAGGGAGCCTGATGGTCTCCAAAGAAGACAGATAGGACAAGTCCACTTCACCTGTATTATGGTAACACTAACTGCCCCATGCTTCCCTGCTGTCAGGGCTCTGCTCAAACTGTATACACTTTTGGGCTAATTGACTTACTTTGCCTAGTCAACATAAGGTCAGTTTTCCCAAGTTCCTCTACTGGAAAAGATCCTCAGACCTGATCTGATTGCTCTGTGTGGCAATTGAAGATTAAATGCTGTGCTGTACAACAGCTGAAGACCTATGGAGTCCACTAGAGCCTAAGGTAAGCCATCTAGGTTAAGGGGAAGTCTGTCATTTTCATTGATACATAGGCCATTTTGATTATACTTCTAGCTATAGCGTATCCTTCTCAGATCTCTGGCTATATTGACTGTAGCTGTAGCTTTAAGAGTTGCAAGCATATCAAACCCTTCCCCAAGGCTTCAGCTGCCTTCTCAGTTCTCTTCATGTGTAAAATCAGGCCTAAGCCTCACTTTCTTAAACCTGCAGCTAAAAAGACAGATTACCAGACTCTAAAAAGATAAACTCACAAACACAGGTTTCAAAGTTTACTCTTCCTTTATTTAAAGAACTTGCTTTACAATGACAGCTGACAAGAACCAACCACCTGTGTCTCATAAATAATTAGATAAAAAAGTAAGGTTTTAAGTAAGTTCTGAGGATCTAAGAAAATGTTCTAAGACATATAAATATGAGTTGTAAAGGTCTGAGGATGTAAAAGATTAAGCAAGTTGTGAGGGTCTAAGGTGTTTTAAGGTATATAGATGTAAAAAAAAAAAAAAAAAAGAATGAGAAATGCTTTCCCTCACTAAGCTAGTGCTAGACTAAGACTTCGAAAGTTCAGAATCTTTACAATCAACAGAGTTCTCATAAACTGTCAATCTAGGTCTGATAATATTATCAGACTGATAATATTATCATCGACACAAGCTCAAAATTTTAAATTTCCTTTGGTTGTTTCTAAGAATAGGTTTAAAGTGCTTCTCAGTCATGTTAAGAACATCTCTGTCCCATCCATATGTCCAGCACTCAGAAAAGAGTGTTAACGCTTTTAACCCCAAATCATTTTTGGGTTCCCAAGCTTTTTTTCTATGACATAAAGGCATGAGTCTACTGCCTTTTCTACAATGTAGATTTCAACACAGATTATACACAGTGGTAACACTACATATCTAAAACTTTCACTTTTTTTGTAAACTTAAAAAAAATTATTATAAGCTTCAGGGAATCAATTTGAATCCATCTCTCACAGGTCAAATGGATTCCAGCTAAGTACTGTCAATCAACAGCCTGTTTCCCCGCTTGCCTATTTCTGAGGATGGAATCTCTCTCCACCCCTGGTCTTGGGACTTCCCTCCCCTCATAAGAAGACCCTGGGCCTAAAAGTTTCAATTGTACATCCAAGATAAAACATTTTCCCTTAAACTTCTTAACTTTTCCTTCTCTCCTGAGTATCTGTGCCAGCAGACTTCAAACCACCTACAGACTACTCCAGGTGTTTCCTCAAAATCTGCATCCCAGACAGCTTCAATGTGGACAGCCCCAGGTGGTCCTGCCTGGAAAACTTCCCTAGCCACAGATGGTCCAGGACAAGTGAAACAGCCTGCTCTTCCATGATGTCACCAACATTCCATCTTTCCTGCCCTGCTAATGAACAACGACACCCCAGTGTCAACAGGAAGTAGTCACAGAGAAGACTGAGTGTCCCTTACCATTTATTTATTACCAACAAAAAGCTGGGATGGTAGGTTTCAAACCTGGGACAATATACTGAGGTGCTTATTTAACATATCAAATCAGACCTGACCACCAGGTTCTCCCTGCAATCCCTCAGCCCTACCTATTGGGGGCCCTTCAGGCTGGCATATCTTGCCTCCTATCCTAAATTCTCCAGGCCAATTATATAAATCCAGCCATTTTGGTAACCTACTCTTTTTTGGGCCTCCTGTCTGCTGCACCTGGTCCCCCTCTCTCCCCTCTTTTCCCCCCTGACTCCTCACATGGCTCAGGGTCATATCTTTAAGGATTCAGGCATTATATTGACTTTCCGATGTCACCTGGCAGAATGCACTCAGGCAATACCCTGGTCTGCCCAGGGTTCCATGGTTGTGTAGTCTGCACGCAGGAGCAAAAGACCCCTACCCACTTATGCTTTCTTTCTGCTCTCTTCCCTGAAGTTCCCCTGGGGCAGACAGAACTTTTCCTGTCTCCCTCTTCTCTTCTGTCTCCTCTCTATCTCTGTGTCTCTTTACCTCTTTTCTCTTTCCTTCCCTCTCCCTCCCCTTTCTAACAAAACTTCTCACTTAAGCTCTGCCTGCCTAACATGTTTGTCCACCATGGAATCCTCCAAGATTCCCCATGCACATTATTCATAACAGGTAGGGCCCCAAAATCTACTTCCAGGGCATATCTAATGGCAAAAACTTTACAATAGACCTCACTTCTCAATCGTTCTATCAAGTGTCACTTTGGGGAACACAACATTGCTAAGGGGAAGGTAAGTCCCTCAAAGGACATGACCCAGAAGCTACCCATACCACACTACTTCCTATCATATGCCACTGACCATAACTAGGTCACATGGTCATGACTAGCCATAAGAAAGTCCCCCCACCCCCTGCAGGCAGTCACATTTGTCAGTGGATTCTATTAAGATAGAAATCAAAGACTGTCCACCTTCATTAACCACAGTTACAGTCCAGCATGTAGCATAGGACCAATCCCATCTGCATAGAGGACATCTGTACACTCACACACATCCATGCAATTGTAGGAGGGTGTTTACAAAACATGAGAACTTCAAATACATTTTACTTTCTTTCTTCTGTATTAAAGATACCTTTAAAAAAAAGATGAATTTATTTTTATTTATGTGTATCTGGTGTGTGTGTGTGTGTGTGTGTGTGTGTGTGTGTGTGTGTGTGTGTGTATGTGTGTGTGTGTGCATGCCCAAGTGTCTGTATGCTCACCAAGGCCAAAAGAGGGCATTGGATCTTCTGGAGATGGATTAAAAAGTGGTTATAGGCTGCTTGGTGCGGGTGCTGAGAACCAAACTCTGCAAGAACAACAAGTATTGCTAAGGGCTGAGCAGTCTCTCTGGGCCCAGAAAGTATCTTCTTATAATTGGACATATTTTTCAATGTAGCTTTTTACCCCTAAGTGAACCACACAAACTAAACAACTGAAGAAAGATGTGATCAGGCATCACAGGTCGGCTCCTCAGGAAAGAGTCTCTGAGCCTGGTGAGAGGGCAGGTGGCCTAAAGGAGTGTGTATAGGAATCATACCTGTCCTAGAAACAGGAATAGCTGGGGAGAAGAGCTGAACTGCCACCTGGGCCTCTGCTGATCTCACAGAGGGCTCTGGAACTAAGGTGGCCCTTCAGAGTTATCCTAATCAAGGGCCTTTGCACCCCTCAGCCTTTCGGGGAGAAAGCAGAACCTTGTCAAGGCCACTTTCTGTCCAAGGCCAATCCAGGCACAGACTGAGTAAAACAACATCTGTAGCTACTGCTCAGTTGAGTGAATGTGATTCTGTACAGACCAGGACTGTGTGGGTACTGCAACACTGGGTGACACCAGGGACAGGCAAGAAGGAGGAAGGAAAAGAAAATCAGAGATAGTATAGCACACACTGTGTACCACAGGCCTGTCACTCTGTGTGTCATCCTAGTTGATCTTCTTGGTAGTCTTGCAAGCTGACCAGTTAAATCCATACATTTCAATCCATAGAAACTCAAGGTTAATGCCCCCAGAGACACTTATTCAAGAAGAGGAGGCACATAAGTAGTAGAACTAAGATGCAAACCCAGACAGGGATTCTTTGCCTGAAGTGTTTTGCTGCCTCCAGAACTAAGTCACAAAGATGAGGCTTAGTTGGCATCAACTTGGATGAAATCTGCTAACAGCTTGGAGAAAGGCCTTTAAAGCCTCCCTGGCAAAAGAACAGAGAAGTGAAAAGCTCTGGGGCAGAGCAAACCTGCTCCAGCAGGTTAACAATAGAAGGCAGAACTGCTTTGTGCAGCTAGTAGATTTGTTGTGTATCCTTCTCAGGAAGATGTCTCTGCTCTAACACTGAAACTCATGCACAAGAGCACAATCAAAATCTTAGCAGGACTAACTCAAGCTGAATAGCCCTACAAACTGTGAACCAGCCTGAACGTCAAACCAACAAACAAAACATCAAGGTCAGGTCAGGCAAAGGAATTGTTCAGACGAAAATGTACGAGGCTTTTTCTTTGGGGCCACCAACTACCTCCCAAATCATGACATGGGGGCTTATTATTAGTTATTAATTCTTGGCCTTAGCTTAGGCTCGTTTCTTGCTAGCTCTTATAACTTAACCTGTTTCTCTTTACATTTTGCCTCGGGTTTTTTTTTTTTCTTTTCCTTCTGTATGTCCTGCTTTTCCTGCTTCTTCCATATCTGTCTGGTGGCTACCTGGCTGGCCCTGGGAGTCCCCCCCCCGCCCCCCTTTTTCTTTCCTCTCATTCTTCTCAAGCCTAGATTTCTCCTCCTATTTATTCTGTCTGCCAGCCCCACCTATCCCTCTCCTGCCTAGCTGTTGGCCTTTCAGCTTTTTGTTAGACCAATCAGGTGCCTCAGACAGGCAAGGCAAAACAAATGCAACTCAACACATCTTTGCACAATTAAACAAATGTAGCACATCTTTACATAGTTAAATATTCCACAATGTGAAAGGAGAGCAAACAGAGTTGCCATGTAAAGGCAATGGCAGACCTGGACTGGGGAAAATTCTTAGGAGCTAGGTAGGGCGATTCTGTCATAGACTGCTGTGCCTCTGTACTGACTGTGCAGGTGCATGTGACACTCACAGTTTTGATGGTGGTGTTAAGCTGCCTGGTGTTGATGTTTACACCATGGATATGTAAGAGTTCCTAGGACTACATGATTAAGCAAATTAAGGATTGGGTGAGTGTTACATCAGTATTTGGAATTTGTTCTTTACTTAGTCCAGTTTCTTTGTCATAGGGGTTTCTATTGCTGTGAAGAGACACCATGACCACGCCAACTCTTATAAAGAAAACATTCAATTGGGGTGTCTTGCTTACAGTTTCAGAGGTTCACACATGGTGGCGTTCAGGAAGAGGTAGTACTGGAGGAATAGCTACATCTTTCAGGCAACAGGAAGTTGACAGAAACACTGGGCAGTATCCTGAGCATAGGAAATCTCAAAGCCCACTCCTATAGTGGCACACTTCCTCCAACAAGGCCATACCCACTCCAGCAAAGCCACACCTCCTAATAGTGCCACTCCCTGTGAGATTATGGGGGCAATTACGTTCAAACTACCACACTAGCTAAGTAATTTTTTTTAAGGAAGTTTATTTGACTCAACAGTTCTTGATGCTGGAGAGTCTAAGTGGCTGCATCAATGGAGGGCCATAGTAGAATGTAGAAGCAAGTGGACAACCCGTGCCCTGCCTCTGGAAGAAGCAGCCTTAGAAGCAGCTCATCCACCCCAAAGAGAAGATCTCTCCTGAGACAGTATTAATCTGTTCACAAGGACTCAAAGCTATCCCAACTAGGCCTCACCTCCCAACACTGCTGGATTTAAGAAGTACATCTCAATGTGAGTTTTTGTGGGGGGAAACCATGTTTAAACTATAACAACTCTCAAATTTTAGAAAACAAATTACAGAACATAGTGGCACAAGTAAATATAACAAATATTATCAGTAGTGAGAGGTCATTGTAACTTTATTTGAATTCCTGGAATTTTTCAAAATGAAGAAATTAAAAATATATATCCCCATAGCCAGGTGGTGGTGTTTCATGCCTTTAATTCCAGTTCTGTGGAGGTAAAAGGCAGGCAGATCTCTGTGAGTTTGAGGCCAGACTGTTCTACAGAATAAGTTTCAGGATAGCTAATGAAAGATTTTAATTTGCAGAGCAAGGATGTGAGAAAGGGGCAGGAAAATAATTCTTGCAAGCAGAATATAGGAAATCATAAAGAGTGGACATTGACATGGGAGAAAAGAACAGATATAAGAACAAAAAAGTTACTATGGTGATGGGGCGAGTGGTTATGCTAGGCTGATTCTGTTAAATAGGGCTAGTAACTGAATCATCAATCTTTTGGGAAATAACTGAAGTGAAGTTTCTCCCAGGTCTTGGCCCACAACAAGGAAATAGGCCCCCAACCCTGGAACAAATGGTCCCAGATGAACAGCACTGTTTGGGTCACTCCTGGCCAACGGACAGTCTGGGGACTTTCCAAGTCATTCTATGGTTTATCCTTTGAATAAGAACAGGTCATACCTGGGTGATCTCTCAAACATGAGATCATACTTTGTAATCAATCACCTTGTGCCCCATGCATGTATGCTGATTTGCAGTTTGTCTCTATAAAAAGGAGCCTGGATCCTTTGGGGGGGGGGTGCAGCTTTCCCCGAGATTGCTGTCACCCGAGTGTTCAATAAACACCTCTTGCTTGGTGCATCTCCTGGTTTTGGTGTTTGTGTCGTGGGGCTCTCCCACCAGCCCATCAGGACCCCAGAATTAGGGTCCAACATTAGGGTTACACAGAGAAACTCTGACTGGGAAAAAAAAAAAAAACAACCCAGAAGAAGAAATAAACAAAACAAACAAGCGAACAAACAAACAAAAAACCCACCAATAGGAGAGCACTTCATAGGCTCCAGATGCCCAAATATTACAATTTATAAAAGGTGAGTGAACCTGAAATTGACCCTTAGAAAAATTCTGGATGGTATTTTCAAATAAATGGCTTGCAAACACACAGAAAAGATTGTTAGGATCTCTATAGGCCAAGAGGAACACACATACACACACACACACACACACACACACACACACACACACACACACACACACACACACACAGGTCAGATCAGGCTAACCTTGTTAACTTTTTTAGGCAGTTTCTACTCTGCTGTTGAAAACATTTCTGTGGATAAGATAATACACCTGAGGGTGTTTTTGCAGCAGCTTGCATCACATCTCTCAAAGAAAACAGGTAGTTCATTGTTTACCTAAAGCTGCTCTTTCAGATGTTGGGGGCTTAAACAATAGGAGCTCTTGTTTCACAGTTCTGAAGGTTAGAGATTCAAGATCAAGATATCAACAGGGCTGGCTCCTGAGCACCAGGAAGAAAGGATTATGTTCCAAGCTTCTCCTTAGTCTGCAGAGGGCCATCTTCATGTTCATGTGGCAGTCCGTGTGTGCCTTTCTCTAACTTCTGCTTTCTATACAGACATTCACTAGCCATATAAGCAGAACCTACTCAGAACCTACTTAATAATGCTTGATTGTCCCTGTGCACCCTATCTCAAATAAGACCACATTCTAAGGCACAGAAGTTAGGATTCCAGCACATAAATTTTTTTGTTCATTTTTTATTAACTTATTTTTTTACATTCCAATACCAATTCCCCCTCCCTCATACTCCCTCCACTCCCCTCTCCTCTCATCTGTTCCATGGAGAGGGTAAGGCCTCTCCTAAGAAGACTACTAAGTCTGTCCCATCATCTTGTTGAGGCAGGACCAAGGCACCTCTCTGCCCCCCCCCCACCGCCACTCACACACCTCTGTGTCTAGTCTGGGCAAAGTATCTCTCCATATAGAATAGGCTCCACTAAGTCAGTTTGTGCATTAGAGTTAGATCTTGGACCCACTGCCAGTGACCTCATATATTGTTCCAGTCACACCATTGTCACCTATATTAAGAGAGTCTAGTTTGGTCTTACACAGATTCTCCATTCCAGCACATAAATTTAAGAGGTCAATTCAACCCTTAAATAGGGAAAGAGAATCTCTACGACAGTGTCTCCACATTTCTTTCTTTGTTCCTTCCTTCCTACCTTCTTTCAACTCTATTGTGACAGAACAATTAGGGGAAATACTAAAATTAATGTGTAAGGACAGACAGGAAAAATAATAAGTAGAGGCTTATGAAGGAGGTAGTACAGAGATATGAGATTAGAGGATGGGGGTTTCTGTGACCAGTTCCCAGAATGCTGAATGGTCCTGAGACTCAGCAGCCTTTCCGCTGGCATGAGAATTGAGGAGAAAATGAGAAAAAGGCATTATGCAAACTGCAAGCCTCACAGAACCCTCTAATCATAGGCACTGCCACCTGCTGGGAGGCTTAATCAGAGTGTGGCTGGGAGCAAAGCATGGAGTGAGCTAGTGGGATGTGACTGCAGTTCAATCAGTGAGCAAGATGGGCCTGCCTTTTCTGTTACCGCTGTTTTGATCAGGTTTGGGAACTAGGGATTTACTAATTTACAAATCTAATTGTGTGCTAATTTGTGAAACCTATTTGGGAGAATTCCATCTGTTTCTATTCTTCAAAAGAGTTTAGACATTTACTTGGAGAGATCCTACACATCATTGTCTTTTCAGTAGCCCTGCCCAGTGAGCCAAGGGGGTCATCACAAATCCCTGTATTTCGTCACTCTTACACTTCCTTACAGTATGGGGGTCCATTCCTCTGCACCCCCCAGTCAAGGTGTCTTATGAGCTGGTTGCTGTTCCTGCCTTCTTCAACCTTGGTTTCTCATCTCCTCTCCCTTCCAATGCTGGGACTCTCTCCCTTTCCACCAACAACTTGTTTTTCTTTTCTTTTTTTTAAAAAAATAATAATCTTAAACTCCTGTCCTAACATTTTTGCCTGTGTGTGAGGCACTCTCAGGCCTGCTAGCTGTTTGCCAGTTGTGACCTGCAGGATCACCATCTGTATCACATCCAAACCCATCTTCTCAAAGTCAGAGACAGAGTCTCTTAGCAGCAGGCTTTGCCAGAATCTTTGGTGTCACATTCTGATTCACCAAAAGGGGACATGCAGCTCAAAATTTCCTGAATGCTCTAACCTGAAGCATATTTTCTAGATCATCTACGGAGACTAGCATCCACTGTCTACTATAGCTGGTCTGCACACAGAGTTTCCACTTTCTGTTGGCCCATTGTTCCCTCAATCCTTTCTTCTTGGACTTAGAGCTAAACTATATTTCTCAACCTTTTCGTGGCTAGAGGAAACATGTGACACAGTCCTTTCAAGTAGCTGATGAATAGAATAAGACTTGCCTTGTCTACATCTGACTCCCACAAGACTCTCACAGTCTTTTCCAAGTCCTTTCTCCTCAAAGTTCCTGACCACTGTGTAGAGAAAACTGCTTTAACTGGCTTGATCATCTCAAGCAATGTTAAACTCAAAGTGGGGCTGGAGAAAGCTCTGCTCCCACCCCAACTCAGTAACCTTATTCCATCATGGTTGTAAGGATTCAAGCATTACACTGGCCTGCCCCTGCCACCTAGCAAAATGCACACAGGCAGTACTCTGGTCAGCCCAGGGTTCCATGAGTACTAGTCTGCAGAAAAATGTAAAGGACCCCTTTAAAAGACAAACCCCTGCCCACTTATGTTCTTTTGCTTTCTCTTTTGCTCTCTCTCTCTCTCTCTCTCTCTCTCTCTCTCTCTCTCTCTCTCTCTCTCTCTCTCTCTCTCTCTCTCTCGTGCGTGTGCTCCCCCCTTCTGCTTTTGGTTGGCCACCAGGTACCCCCCACTTTTTCTCTCCCTCTTCCCCCCTCTTCTGTTCCTGGTGCCTCTATGTCCCTTCCCTTCTCCCACACTCCCCTTTCTAAATAAACTCCTCATTCAAGCTCTATCTGCCTGGTGTGTTATTCCCTCCACCTCACTGCCTCGGTTACCCTCACCTGCTATGGAACCTGCTATGCTCTCCCACGTGGTTCCTTACCTTGGGACCCCACTCACTGGGTTACCTAACCCATGACCACCACCACCCACCCCTTCTTCAGCTTTTATTCTTATAACTATAACTAAAGAACAACAATGGGGATTTTTATTCTTGCAGGAGCCCTTGTGAAAGTCACTCACCCTGAAGCTGACTTTCACTCTCCAAACTTGGCATCTTCTCCCTCAACACATTTCTTTGCTAATCATGCATTTCTCATAATATGTTAAGGCTCTCCAAATATTTTTTTTGGCTGATCTTCCTGACCCCATTCTCAGTTCCATACAGACAGCATCTTGGTGACCTCTATGTAGGATGTGACAGGGCAGAACAGTGCAGACATTCTAGCTTTTATTTTTACTAAGGCTGCTTCAGGTTTAGCTAGAATTTGATCTCCTTGATGGAGAATCCAATGGAAGATTGCCCAACTCTCTTCTAGGAACCCAAGGTGAGCATGTCCTAGCTATCTTAGCTTGCTTCTATTAAACTGTCTGTTTGTGCAGAATCCCCTCCAGCTAACCACTTATTTAGCTTCTGTTAAACTGCTTGCTTCTACCAACCCCCCTTCCCTTGCAACTGCCAAGTGAGATTCCAGAACATGGTTTCTTCCTTTAAAAATTGGGTGTTCTGGACACTCAAGTGCACACCTAGGTCCCTGAACACTTGGGTATAGACCCAGAAAGTTAGTATAAAGACTTTCAATTAGCTATTAAATTGTGTCTGAGTGGTCATCTCTGGTGAACTCCCCAAAACAGCATATTTCTAGAATACTTCAGATACTTGAAATTAATGCCTATGGGAGGAAGAGCTGGGAGTGTGAGACTTGGGATACATGGTCAATTATATCTGCTTTTGAGTGAGAGGATTTACCAGTTGCAGCATTTATTTTTTGGTAGAACTGCTCCAGCACCTGCCTGCCTGCTGCCGTGTTCCCCATCACTATGGTAATAGATTCTAATTCTTTGACACTGAAATATGCTAATAAACTCCTTCTTTTATAAGCTGCCTTGGTCATAGTGCTTTGTCACAGCAGTAAAAAAGTAACTAAGGCAGAAGTTGGTGCCATGGAATTGGTTATTGTTGTGATAGTTCTGGCTATATATTGTTTTGGGTCTGTTTTTTGTTTGTTTGGTTTTGGATGAATGTAGAATAATACTTTGGGACTTTAGACAATGAAAACAGTTGAATGCTCTTAGTGGGGGTTTCGAAGACAGTTGTGCTGAGAGTATTATGTACTATGGAGGACTACCTCAAGATGTTTCAGAGGAGAATAATATTAGTAACTAGACAAGAGATCATTCTTGTGATACTTTGGCAAAGATTATGGCTGCCTTTGCCCTTGTCCTAAGAATCTGGAGCGTTTTAGATTAATTTCAGTAGCAATGGAAATTTTAAGACAGCCTAATATTGACTCTGTCACATGGTTATGAGTAATAGCTCTTATGCAGGTCTATAATGAAAATGGGAAAGTGGTAAAAAAAAAATATGAATTATACAGTTTGAGAAGAAAAAGAACACCACATAATTTAATGTTGTGCTGAAAGAGATAAAGAGAAATAAAGGGAGTGAGTGGTGCCTAACTAATCCTGTAGTGTGTGTGTGTGTGTGTGTGTGTGTGTGTGTGTGTGTGTGTGTCCATTCCTAAAGAGCAATAACAAATTAAAGCTTATGCAAATTTAATTCAAGGAGGATACCATGTTTCATCCCAAGCAGGCAGAAGAAATTAGCAGCATGGTTCTGGGTTTAGAGTCATACAATAATTCTTCATGAGTAAAGGGGTTGTGGAATCTTCATCTATGATTAAGAAGAGCCACTGAGCCAAGGCATGTGGGAGAGGAGTCCTTTCATGGAAGCTCTAAGAGGACATTGTAAAGCTGTAAAGGTGACGCCTGAATTGTGTTGGAGATGCAGAAGATGTCTGCCTGTCACTGCCATGCCTTCTGTCCTGATTATCATGGACTCTAAACTTCTGGAGCTGTAAGCCCCTACAAACTCTTTCTTCTATAAATTTCCTTGGTAATGGTGCTTTGTTATGGCAATAAAAAAGTAACAGCATACTTAGCTGGCAGGGCAGATACCATGATCACAAAGGTGGTTTTTCCCAGGATCCATTGCACTCAGGATGTGCTGACCCTGCAATTTCCCCAAATTCGGGAAACTCGGCTGCATAATTTCCCCTAGGGGAAAAGAAGTGACTTAGACAAAACTAAACCTAAGTCCTCTGTAAGACTCAGGGATATTTAAGGGACAGAACTAATACAACAAATATATGAATATAAGTATATGATTTAATAGAGTGGCTTACATGCTGTGGTCTGAGTAGTCCAACAATGGCTGTCTCCTCACAGAAAGACCAAGGATCTGGTAGTTGCTGCCTACCAGACTTGATGTCTCAGCAGTCCCAAATTTGTGCTGGAGTCACAGGGACAACCTAGATATGTGTCAGTTTTCAGTTCACATTGGAATCTAGAAGAAGTAGGTTCTAGCTGAGGCTAACAGGTTGCACTGGTGGGACAGGCTTCCTTGTGTGTATGGCAAACCTTGATATGGCATAAGCTTTCCTCTCCCACTGAGCATTAGCAAGTGGAAAGAATGGGGTGGATCACATCACAAAAAGAATGTTTTGGAAGAAAAGATGTATGGGTAAGAGGGCAAATGGGAAAGGAAAACCCTTAGTTTGTTCTCTATAGAAGGATTCATTTTCAAACAAATGAGTTCAGTTGGTGGGCTACTTTCTTAACCCTTCAGCTGCCAAAACAGAGTATTACAGACCCATGAACATATAAGAAGGAGGAAAAACTTATTTCTTATAGTTTTGGTAGCTAGAAATTCTAAAATCAAAGGACATAGTTTAGACATTATAACATGGCAAAAACAAACAAACAAACCAAAAAAAAAAAAAAAAAAAAAAAACACCTAAAACACAAATGAGACAAAGAGAGAAAATTAGGTAGAATTCTAGAAATAACTACTCACTCAATAATGGCTTTGACCCATATGTGATGGTAGCACCCTCATGACCTAATCACCTATTAAAGATTCCACCTCCCAATATCTTCACAGCTGCAAGTAAATACAAAATGAGGCTTAGAGGCAATATCCAAACCACAGCAGCCTATGAGCCAGCCATGTACTGATCCTTAGGGATACAGTAATGAGCAGGGTTACATTCCCCAGAAGCTCACCATACAGCAGGATAGAGACCTGAAACCCTGTAGTGCCATTGGCTAAGGCTATTTACCAATGAGAAGAACTTGCTTTGAGAACATAGAAAACAGCATCCATGTACTGCTAGAAGTGTGTTTTGGTGAGGACACAAAGTGGCCCTGGAGACAATGAGGGACTCCCTAATTACATACATTCATTTACTCCACAGCTTAGCAAGCATCTACTTTGCACCAGGCTGTGTTAGACTTGAAGGCAGAGATATATACACTCCTTGCTCTCACAGCATTTAGAGAGAGGAGCCATTAGTTACATAAATAAATGCACAAATGCAAAACTAAACTTGAAAACAACTAGAAAGGAGAGATACAAGGCACCGTGAAAAGCAAAATAAATGTTTGAGTTACAGAATGTGAATGGTACATGATGTTACCCACTTAGATATGATATTATATCTTCTGAATAGGAAAAAAATATTTGCTATCCAGGATAAACTAAATTCCCCAATCCCTTTCCCCTGACAGATAAGTTTTGTTGTGCAGCTAAAAGCCAGTGATACACAGTATATAAGATATCATCTTATATACACAGAGGTATCCTCTTACAGAGAGTGGCTTGATACCCCCTCTTCACTACTGCTTGGAGGTGGTGGTGAGCTATCCTGGGGCAGGTAGATAAGGGCAATATTTGAAGGAAGGCAGATTAAGAAAATAGGAGGGGTCTGGGTGGCTGACACCCAGAGTCACTTCAGCAGCCATGAAAAGCTCCCACCCAGGCAATTGTGTATTAAAAATTTGCTTTCTGTATTTTTTGGAATTCTCATTCTAATGATTTGTAAGACAGATCAAACGATGTATACAATCACTGGATTATTGCTTAATAACACGACAAACTATAACCACACCATGCTTGTGTCAAGAAACGACTTGGAACCCGACTAAAGCAGAATTTGAGTACTTATATACTTGGTGTTTGAGGATTTCATGGATGAGAAAAATGAAATAGTCCCAAACAAGAGAAATTTGGTTTCTAGAGGTTTTGTGATTAACTTGTATGCAGCCTCAAATGCCCTCAGGATGGAAAGGCTGTCTGAATATGCTGTGTTCACAGAAAGGGAACAGTGGGGCTTAGTAAACTGTTAATAACTCCGTCCTCTGATCTCTCTGTGATAGATTCCTAAAATGGAAAAGCCAACAAAAGAAGTATGGTCCACATCTAGCTCACAGTGGGGTGAATAGATTATGAATAGGAGATAGTTTTCTGTTCCATTTTCAAGATCTTTTTGAAGACCAAGAACAATTTTATTAACGTTTGTGAGACAAATAAAAGGTCAGACAAACTGAAAACCTTGGAGGAGGAGATATGGGGAAATGCATGGAGATGAGAATAGCGCGGAAGCCAACAAAGTCAGAGAAGCAACCTAACAGTGCTGAGTCACAGATCTGATTTCAGAGGACAACTGATTCCAGACTCTTTGTGCCCCAAGGCAAAGGACCCCACCCGGGACACATGGCCAGAAATAGAAATAGAGAATGTATTAAGAAAGGGAAAGCACCCTCAAGAATAAAAGCTGAGGAAAAGCACAAAAGCCCATTTTCAAGTTCTTTGGGAAAAGAGTTTAATATCACGTGCCTGTCAGAGGAAAATGACTTGGTGGGTCACTTTATAGTGACATTCACTAGCAGGATTATTTCATCCTCCTGCCAGTGTTTTGTTTGTTTGTTTTGTTTTTTGTTTTTAATGTACTACCTGCTTGTTCTACTGCAGGAATCTGAGTGACTTGCAAGAAGCAAGGAGGCTTCTGGGAACAGAGCCAGGTCTAGAAACTGGGTGTCCCAGCTCCAGACTCACCTTAACTCTGCATGTAAGCACTTTGTCTTGCAGTCATTGGAACCAGTGATCCTCCCCTGAGCAGAGCACATGAATGTTGCAAAGGTGGCCAATGATGCAAAGAAGGCAGTGGTCCTTGCCTGTGAATGCTTTCAGGGTTGCTGGGTTATAATTCAGATCTGGAACGTTCTCAAAGGCCTATATGCTGAAGTCTTGCTCCACAGTTTGGTACAATTAGCAGGTGATGGAAACTTTAAGGGGTAGGGCCTAGAACAATGGTTCTCAATCAGAAGGTCAGGTCTAGACTCCTTTGGGGTCAAATGACACTTTCACAGGGGTTGCCTAAGATCATCAGAAAACACAGTTATTTACATTAAGATTCATAACAAAGGGGTTCAAGACCATTTTGGGGATACCCACAGAAACAGCTGACCTGAGCTAGTGGGAGCTCACTGACTCTGGACTGTCAATGGGGAAACCTACACAGGACTAAATTAGGCCCTGTGAATGTGGGTGACAGCTGTGTGGCTTGGGCAGTCTGTGGGGCCACTGGAAGTTGGACCAGGATTTATCCCTAGTACTTGAACTGACTTTTTGAAGCCCATTGTCTTTGGAGAGATACCTTGCTCAACCTAGATATAGTGGAGAGGGCCTTGGTCCTGCCTCAAAGTGATGTGCTAGACTTCATTGACTCCCCATGAGAAGACTTACCCTCTCTGAGGAGTGAATGGGGGTGGGGGAGAAGGTGGAGAGACTGGGAGGAAGGAAGAGAGTGGGAACTAGGATTGGTATTTAAAATGAGAAAAGACTGTTTTAAAATTAAAAATAAGATAAAAGATTCAAAAAAGTAGAAAAATTACAGTTATAATATGGCAATGAAAATAATCTTATGGTTGGGGGTTACCACAACATGAATTGTATTAAAGGGTGGTAGCATTAGGAAGGTTGAGAACCACTGACCTAGGATGATGTCTACAGATCAATAGGGTATGCCCTCAAAGCAATTTGTAGGACATCAGTCTCCTCCTGTCATTCTTTTACTTCCAGGCCATGAAACAAGTCATTTTACTGCTTATTGCATCTGTCGTAGTAATGGTTTCTATTGCTGTGAAGTGACACCATGATCATGGCAATTCTTATAAAGGAAAAACATTTAATTGGGGTGGTAGCTTGCAGTTCAGAGGTTCAGTCCATTATCACCATGGTGGGACATGGTGGCAAGCAGGCAGACATGGTGGTGGAGAAGGAGCTGCTACATGTTAATATGCAGGCAACAGAAATTAGACTGAATGTCACAATGAGCATGGCTTGAGCATATATGAGACCTCAAAGCCTATCCCCACAGTGACACATGTCCTCCATCAAGGCCATGCCTCCTAACAGTGCCACTGCTTTTAAGGGCCATTTTCTTTCAAACCACCACAACATCCATGTACTTCTGCCCTGGTATACTGCCACAGGCTCAATAGCAATGGTGCCAATTGATCATGGACTGAAATCTACAAAACTATGAGCCAAAATGAACCTTTCTCTCTTTGTAAGTTGATTTTCTCAAGTGTTTGTTAAGGTAATAGAAAATTGACTAGCATTGAGGGGAAATATAGTGAGTGTCACAAATTGCCACAGTATAAAGCTCTGCAGTGGGAGCACAGTATGCCAGGCACTAAAAAGAATAGTCTGTGCCTTTTAGACAAGAATCAACAAGGACCAAAAAGAGGAGGGAGGGAGGGAAGAAGGGAGAGAGGGAGGGAGGGAGGGAGAGAGGGAGGGAGGAAAGGAGGAAGTGAGAGAGGGAGGGAGGGAGGGAAGGAAGGAGAGAGGAAGAGAGAGAGAGGTTGCAACTGCTAAAAGCTCTACTATTCCATAGGGATCCACAGATGCTGAACCTGAAGCTTCATGTGTACACATGTTCACACACATACATATATCACACACACACACACACACACACACACACACACACACACACACACCACATCCCATGGCACAGCAAGTGAGACTTAAATGCAGCTCTAAGAGCCAAGTTCAAGCTGAAAAGCTCTTAGTGTTTGTTTCATGGATCATTATGTTTGCTAAATACTAATACTTGATTAATCATTTGGCAAACAAATTTTTTGAGATCAACTAAAGTCACCTAGGGATAAAATGCAGGATCTAAATTGGCCTCTGGACTCCAAGCTCTGATTTTTCACACAACCCCATTTCCTTTTGAAACAAATGTAAAAGATAAAATAGCCAATGAGGAAATTAAGGAAATCTGCAACTCAAGCCAAGAAAGACCTCTTGGCTTCATATTGACATCCTGTAAAGAAAACCAAAAGCAAGAGTGGAAATAACTGTAGAAGGATCTAAATGGATCTGGCAGATCAAGGAGTGTTTGTGAGAAAAGGAGAGAGGAATTTCTTCAAATACCTGAAAATATGAACTTGAAGATACAAACATACACAAGAACAATGCTGCAGTGTTCTAAGAGAGGCTGAGGCAAGAGGGTGATGAGCCTGAGGGCGGCAGCAGCTGATAGTGAGTTCTTCCCTCAACAAAGAAAAAAAGGACAAAAAAAAATCCAATACAATATTTATAGATTAAATACATAGAGTAATGTCAATTCTTAAAACAGAAGGAAATTTTCATACATGATACAATATATATGAACATCGATTATTATGTTCAATAATCAGTAACAAAAAGTTCAGTAAATCAGTAACAAAAGGACAAATAGTATATGCTTCTGCTTATATAAAGTATGTATAACAGGTAAATTCATACAGGCAAGATACAGTGGAGATGACCAGGTACTTGTAAGGAGAGAAAAATGGAGAATTACTTTCTAATGAGTATTTTGTTTGGCATGATTTTTAAAATGTGTCCATGGCAATGGTGATGGCAGCCGTGTTACTCAGGAAACAATTACTATAATGACATATCTGGATGATTGACTTATAAAGAAAAAAGGTTATTTTATTTCAAGTGGGAGAGGTTCCAGAGCAAGACTGGGTGAGTCCATTGTTTTGGACCTCTGATAGGTGAACTGGATGGTAATGGTGGGGCGTGGCAGAGCAAACAGCTTGATTCAATGAGGAGGTCCTGTTGACCCTCCAGTGATCTAAGGACTTATCAGGTCCGACATCCTAAGAGTCATAGCACTTACTAATAGCATCACCCTGGGACTCACACCTTCAACATGCAAACCCCTGGGGCATAGTCCACTTCCAAACTGTAGTATTGTTAACATACTTAGGGATGCTAGGTTGAACACTCAAAACAAGTAAATGGCAAATTTTATGTTATACATATTTTGCCACAAAGGTGTTTGTTGTTGTTGTTTGTTTGTTTGTTTTAAGGCAAAAGAAGAGTGTGCACTGGAGTGATACAACTTGGGAAGTGCTCATCTCTATGTCCCTGGCTTGGGGTGGGATAATAGAGTTTCATGAGCCCCAAGCTAGCCTTGAACTCACTATGAAGCCAAAATCCCCTTGATCTCCTCATCCTCCTGCCATCACTTCTTGGGTGCTGGGGTTATGCCGATCAGCCCCAGCTGGACCCTGACTTTTAAGAGGAAGGAATCACACACAAAAGAATCAGAACAGAGTCTAGAAACTGTAAACCAGCCAGGAGGCAGATTCTCTCCTAGAAACGCAGGCCCACTTACACCTTCATTTTAACCCATTGGGAAGTCATTTTGCAATTCTGATGTCCAGAGCAGTGAGATGTTATATGTAAGCGAACACACTGTTTTGTTTTGTTTTGTTTTGTTTTGTTTTGTTTTGTTTTAAACTAGCTGGCATAGTACTGCTTCTTTATCCACACAGTAGAGGCCCTGTGACACTTCTCGGGGGTAAGTTTCCCATCCCGCAGCACCCTCAGCTAAGAATAGACTTAGTCTTTCCTCAGGAGTAGGGGACACTGTATGCTTCTTAAGGTCCCCCCCACCAAAAAAACAAAACAAACAAACAAACAAACAAAAAAAAAAACGGACTGATTGCTCAAGTCCAGCAGCCAACTGTAATTAATAAAATTATAGAAAACCAAACCAAAACAATGAGTTGCTTCTAAATGTGGATTGGTCGTGTGATATCTGGAACATATTCTACTTTAAAAAAAAAAAAAGTTGTATGTCTGAACTTTATTTTTAACTGGGTTCCTGTGTTTTATTCAGCAGCCCTACCATAGGCTGTTCCCAATGAAATCACACAAAAGGCTTAAGTTTTGCAACGTTTAAAGGCTAAATGAAAGATCTGTCACCTTAAAGGAGTGACTTCCAAATTCTCTTTTAAAAGGTGTCTTTTAGGTTCCTGATAGACCATGGTTGTCCCTAACACACGGTCTGGCACGGTGAGACTGGGCAGGCAGAGTTCCTGTCTGAGGTAGCCTGGAGAGCTGTGGTATGGAATCGGCGCGGGAAGAGCCCGCGCAGGCGCAGAGCACTTGCTGGCTGGGGGACTGCAGTGGAGCACGAGTGAAATAGGCGCGGGTAGACCCCCGCGCAGGCGCAGACTGCGGCGCGTGGCGAGCCGCTTCCCGCGCAGAGGCCGCGCACCTGTTAGCTCGTGGTGGCCGCCAGCGCCGTCCTTGTCCCCGCTGAGGCGCCGCCTGTCCCCCGCACCCCCACCCCTCGCAATGTCTATTTATATTTCTTGTCCGCACTGGCCCATTTCTGGCAATGTGGCCATCAGGCCCGCCCGGCCGTGCCCTCGACCCCGCGGCCTGCCGAGTCACGGCGCCATCGCAGCGGAGCGAGCGGGGCCGGGCGGCAGCAAGTAAGTAGGGGCCCTCGGCGGCCGCTGGGTCTCCCTGTGGCATAGTTCATTTGCGCGCTCTCCGTGAGGGTGCCTTTCCCCAAATGGCCCGTTAGTCCCAGCTAGACCCTAAACGCCATCCTAGAGCCCCTTAATAATGCAGGGTTCGGTTCGTTTAAATTCAATCCGCGCTGAATGTATCCCTGGGCAACTCTCTTAACTTTAAAGCCAGGAATATAATTGCCTTGCATTTTCCCCACATGATTCTTAAGAGGAACTAATGAGCTATAATACATATTAAAGCACTTGGAAAAGCATAGACAACTGTGAATGCAAAACGTTGTGAGCGCACCAAAAGAAAGAAAAAGAAAGCTTTGGGCTTTACCATCTCTGTGACTCGTTATTACATGCCTTGAGTATGTTTGGTGGTAAATTATTAGTATTAAATACTAATTTATATTAGGGAATTGAGAAAGTTGAGAGTGCATTTAGGGTGGTATGCATCTTCAGAGCCATCTCCTACCACCTTGGTAAATGTAGCATTGGGGAAATGATGACAGAAACAAAATACAGCAAAGAGAGTAATGTTGCAAACCAGGAGTCACAAACTCAAATGGCTGTAAAATATACAAAGAGAGAGATGAGAAAAGCAGCATAAGCTAATAACGGCTGACACTTGGGTCTTAGTAAAGGTGGGCAGATGTGCCATCTGAGGAGCTGTAGTTGGCTTTTCAAGTCACATGGGAATTAAGAACCCATTGTTGCCATATCTTACTTTCTTTTCTATAGATACGGGAATGTTTCAGGTTTGTTTATTGAAGCTGATGCAAGCTTCTGCTGGCTATCCCTTGAGAATGAGGCCTCTATCTTAGAAAGCAAATAATGGCTATGAATTAATTTTGAAGGTGGGGGGTGAAAAGTATTCATAATGCAACAAATATTATAGGCAAAAGAAGAAAGTCTTCTGGATGAATTTTATATAGAAATTATATAGTTTAAGAGGATAATACCTTAAAGTTTAAAAGCATAAAGTTTAAGCAAAGAAAACATCTCTAAAACTAACATATACATGCAAGATATAAAGGGGGGGAGCAGACATGGCACACACCTTTAATCCCAGCACACAGGAGACAGAGGCCAGCAAGATCTGTGTGAATTAGAGGCCAACCCCGGCTACCTAGGAAGACCCTGTTCTCAAAAAATATTTTTAGGACCGAGGGAGGCAGGGTACAGTGGTGGGGGAAGCTCTAGTACTAACCAAAGCATTAATTTGACCAAACTATGCCAAGCAACTCTTACATGCCAAGTATCACCACAGCCACAGTAAAATCTGAGAAGTGAATGAAACACAAAGCCCGTTACTTCAGGAAAGGGGTATCTGAGCTGAATTTTGAAGAGCTGGACAAGGGAAGAAGGATGTTCCCAACACAGAGAATTACTTTTATGCATTAGAATTTCTAGCACTTGGACACTGCAAAAAATTTACAAGGAAGGTAAGTCAGGGAATGAGACAGGCGGTGGTGGGAGGAACCAGGTTCCAAGCAGCCTGCGGTGCTTGAATGAGTGGTGGTGAAAATAGGCCCTTTATGATTTTTTTTTAAATGTGAGGTAATAATTTTTTCCATGGTAGTCACTGACTATAAAAAGGCCTTCTAATAAAGGATTTTGCTTTAAACATTGGAACTGGGACATTATTTTCCGATGTCATAATGTTGACATTTCTTGGTTTGTTAACCCAAGTCTGTTGAGGGCAATTTTGGGAAAACTAGATTCTGGAGTCCTGTCCTAGTTACATTTCTGCACTTCAGGAGAATATATATATATATATAAAAGCTTTGTTGTTGATCATTTCTCTCTTGGTTGTAACCTATTCACTATTCCAAATATGTTATGGGGGAAATAAACACATAACAATTCTGAATCTAGTAACTTTTACCATCTCACAGGTCAATGCTAAAGAAATGGACAAAGAAGTGAGGGACAGCCACAAGATTTCAAAGCTGTTGGCATTCAGACTAGATAGGAGGTTTCTGTATTTTCCTGTCACTCATAAGTTGGGCTGCCTACACTTTGATATGTAAATTTACAGTGTATGAAAATTCATAATGTGTCTATTATTTCTCTGCATATGACATATTAGATAATGTACAGACATCATTTACAATATGGCTAAGATTTTCAGAAGCCATAAGTGATTAATATTAAAGAGTCTTTTAAACACACTTCATGATGCACAAAAGGGCATAAAGAACAACGACGTGTGGATTGAGTCCTCACCATTCAGCTAGAAAATGAAACATTTATAGAGTTGAAACTCCTTCCTTGTCATTCTTTTCTGTCTCCCTTTCTTACACACGCCATGAAGGCAACCACTCTCCTGAAGTGCCTATAGCTACTTTCATTCCTTTGTGTTCCAGTACAGTTGTCTGGTCCTTAAAAATACATAATTTTTAACCTTTTTATTTTGGACTTTCCAAATTCACAGAAAAAATCCAAAAATAGTATTAAAAATTCTTTGCAATACTTTATCATATTCACCAACTGTTTATATTTGCATTGTCGGAATATATGATCTACACTATTACATATTTTAAACACACTAATAGTAAGCAGCATTTATTCTAGTCTTTTTTGTAACCATGTTTTTGATACATGAAGATCATGTTTATTGATTTTTTTGCTGTACAATATTCTTTTGAGTGAATATATTATAGTCTTCTGCTAATGGATATTAAGTTGGTTTTTGCTGTTTCAAACAGTGCTGCTATGAATTTTAATTACTTTAACTTCTGCAAAAGATGAAGAATTTTCTTAGAAAGGAAAGCATGGTCGTGTATCAATCATTATTCAGAAAAAGTACCAACTGTAAAGATAATGGAAAGATGATTGTAAAAGCAAAACATTTTTTAACTTTCTTATCATTTATTTCTTGTGTCTTTCACTTCATGTCTCCCAATCCCACCCATCTCCTTCCCCCAGAATAAAACAAAATAAAATTTAAGAGGAAAGAGAAAGAAGAGGGGGAGGGAAAAGCTTGTCGTGGAAGCTGTGGTGCTGCCATGTCACTCAATAAACTCCTTAACCATACATTTTTACATGCAGGAGTTCATCACAAAGAATCATTGCACTGGTTGGAGGTCCTTGGTCTCTGAAAGCAAAACATTTATGATGTAAAGAAATTGACATCCCCCCCCACACCTAAATTTATAGCAGTGCACTTCCCTAAACTAAATATAATGGACTTGAGTGTAACTGCATTTTGGATTTGCAGAGTAATTAGGCTTTATTCTTATGATTTATATTTATCTTTGCTACTCATCTTTCTCCATTATTATGGGTACTATTATTATGAATGCATCAGTTCAGTCTGCTATAAATTGGAGCAGAGAATAACTCCCCATTGATATCATTGAGGACATTTATACAATTTTGTTTTGCTGATGAAAGGAGAATGCACTCTGTACCCTCATTATGAGGAAAAGTTGCTGTCAGCTCTCTCCATTTGAGCTGTATTTGGATCCACAAGTGATTTGTGTATGCACTCAAATTATTTTTGCTTTAAAAATGTTTGTACAGGTGTGTCCTGCCTTCACTATACCAAATAGATCTTACAAAGGTAATTACATGAAAACCTTATTTCTTTCTTCCAATGATTCTTACATAATTCTCAAAAGAAATCCCAGGTGAAGAAACTAGAACTTAAAGAGGCTATGAAACATACTCAAATTACAGGATTACAACAGACAAGGAGTCAGACCAAGGCCTCAGTAACCAAGCCCAAGTTCTATCCCTAACTGTGGAGTGTACTGTGTTTGCTGAGTCACTGTAATGGTAAAATCTAGGTATTGTCCATTTGTGGGCTAATGACTGAAAAACTTTATTTATATGCTTTATCCCCATTGTTCTGATAAAGAAACCAAGATTTTGGAAAAGTTAAATCATTTTAAGATGACAGCAAGTAAACAGCTATCTTAAACTCCATCTGCCACACCAATACCATCTATGCTGTTTAGATGTAAAGAAACAATGTTGAGAATATTTTTAAGTGTGTAGTTGGTTTAACATCCAGGCATTTTTTTTTCAAGATTTCAGCCAGCAAATTAATTGGACCTGTACAATTAGAATGTCCTTCAGGAATCTATAAACAACAATTAGAAGGAATAGGTACTTAGAAAATGTGTATGTCTATTTAACATATTCACAGTAAAAGATTCTTCCAAGTGTTTGAAACTGTTTTCTGTTTTAAAGGAAATTGAAGGGGATTTGTTATTTGTGTAAACCAATATTTGAGAAAGAGAAAACATATCCAAATACACCATTTGTTCAAGAGATTGACTATAGGTATAGATAACATAGATATAGATATAGATATGAACAACCAATTCTCAAAACTCTTCAACTGGATTTAGGAAAAGAAATGGAGATTAGTCACCCAGACAGGAGAGTATCCTACTCACAGTCTTGAAAGTGGATTTATTTATAGCTTTGGAGCAGTCGGCAACCTGCCACTTGTTTTTGCAAAGTCTATGAGCTAAGAACAGGTTTCATAATTTTAAATAGCTTTTAAAAGTCAAAAGAAGAATAATATTTCATGACACATGAAAACAGGGCATGTTAAATCTGTGAAATTCAAATTTTAGCATCCAAAATTCATTTTACTGGAACACAGACATGTTCATTTGTTTATTTTTTTTCCCCTCCTTTGGCTGCTTTTGTGCCATAAGAGCAAAGTTGAGTGGTTGTGACAGAGCCCAGATGGCCTGCCTGGCATATTTACCATCTAGCCCTAGGTTTCCAACCCTTGCACTAGAAGGAGTAAGGATGCAGACTTTGGGTTAAGATGGAATTGGTTCAAAATTCAGTCTGTTCCCATGTATAAGGCCTTGACCATTTCACGAGAAGCCAATAGAAAAAGTAACCTATGGGATTAGTGCTTTTTTTTTCTCTTGAGACAAGACATCACTATGTAGTCCAGGCTGCTCTGACGCTTGCTATGTAGATTAGGTTGGCCTGGAACTCAGAACTCCTGCCTCTGCCTTTGCTCCTGAAGTGCTTGGATTAAAGGTGTATGCTACCATGCCCAGTTTGTGACTGGTGCTTTTATGAAGGAGGAATAAGAATACCAGATTCTGATGGGCTGCCTTGAAAATATGGCATCTGAAAACAGAAGACTACAACCCAATGGTGTACATAATTATAGCTCCCTTGGGCCACTTTTCTCAACATTTCTTCAAATGTCATTTATACAAGTAAGGATTCGAGATTATAAATAATAGCATTCCCAATTCAAATCAGCTTGAACTGCCTCAAAACCATAAACTGTTTATATAAAACATATTTTCAGACCCATTTCTCTGAATACTCTGCCTCCTTCCCTGAGTTTGCTTTGTCCTGATGCTGGCTCATGGGACATGGCTATAATCGTGTCTAACATATGGACCTCCCAGCCATGGAGACAAGACCCCAATTTCATTGTTATAGCCACCATTGGGTATCATGCCTGTCCTTGAGCCAGTAACATTAGTTAGGGATGTAAGGCCTAGTCTTTTTCCAGGAAGGTGGGTAGGATACTAAGAGAGGCCCAGCATCATCCACTATAAAATCTATAAGATGTCACCAGGAGAGCTTGTTCAGCAGCTAAGAAGACTGACTGCTCTTCCAAAGGACCCAGGTTTGATTCCCAGTATTGTGGCTTACAACTGTCTATAACTCCAGTTCCAGGGGATCACACAACTATTACCTGACTTCTGTTGGTGTCACACACACACGGTACACAATTTTACATTCAAACAAAACACCTATACACATAAAATCAAAATAACGAAAAATATTTTAAATACACCTGTATCATGTTTATGAACAAACAGATTCATTACTTATTTAACTTGAACTTCCTGTTTTTATCACAATAGCCAAAAAGTAGCACCAAAAAGTTCATCAGATGGAGTTTTGCTCCTATCTTACATATGTGAAATTATAGAATTATAATCATAAATTTTAGGTCTCAAGCATCAGAGTTCTAATATCAAGATCAGCAGTCTATGAACTGACCAAACTGCCTATGTTGTATTAGATTAAGAACATCTCATTTGGAAGGTGCACTTGACCTTCTGACATCATGAGGGATACACATCAATACAAATAAAATACTAGGGTTTTTTGTTTGATTGATTGATTTAAATTTACTTCCTTAGCCAGGCTGTGGTGGCACATGCCTTTGATCCCAGCACTCCAGAGGCAGAAACAGGCAGATAGATCTCTAAACTCAAGCCAGCCTACAGAGCGAGTTCCAGGACAGCCAGGGATACACAGAAATGCTGTTTCAAAAAAAACAAAACAAAAGGTTCTTCCTTAAAAGAAGGCTTATGTTCTGGGTGAAGGGTCCATAGTAAAGAGCTTGTGTAGCATATGTAATTGATACTCCAGGTTCAATTCTCGGAGCTAAACAACAACAAAATAGCTTAGGTTCTTTTTAGCCCCAACTAATAACTTTTGTATATAAAGTGATGTGATAATGTATCAGGACACTTATATAATGTGAGTTGGGTTTGTCATAGTGAGTATAAGGGAATTCAGAATATAATAATCTCTCTTTTTTTGTTTTTGTTTTTTTGTTTTTAAGAGACAGGGGTTCTCTGTGTAGCTTTGGAGCCTGTCCTGGCACTCGCTCTGTAGACCAGGCTGGCCTTGAACTCACAGAGATCTGCCTGCCTCTGGCTCCCAAGTGCTGGGATTAAAGGCATACACCACCAATGCCCAGCTATAATAATCTTAATTACCCATAATTGAATAATTTTATAGATAAGTAAATCAGAGGTTTGCTTTTAACTGGAAAGCCATCTTCAAGAAATATTTAAGCTTTATGGAAGTAAAACAGTAAAGACAATGCCAGAATGTCCAGCAGGTAGACTTTTATGGCTATTTCAGTTCTTAGCTCCAATGGGTGTTATGTCAGGCTCTCAGTGTTTCTGGGCTCTTTATCTGTAACTCCTTGCTACGTGTATCTTGAAGTGATACTTAATTCAACACTCAAAAAGGAAAAAAAAAAGCAATCTTTCGTAAAATGTCAAATTCTTTATGGGGCTATAGAAATTTGAGGACTCACTACTCTCTCTGGTTGAAAATGTATTCCTGTCCTGATAACCCCACGTTTCTTTCTTAAGCATCATTTCTGCCACCATCACTATTTGCTCTCACTGCCTGTAGCTTTGTAGCCAAGTGAGAACTAGGAAAGGATAAAGACTAGGACCTGCTCCTCACAAGAGCTCCTGGCTCTGGGAATGCCTTTCTTTAAATCAAAGCAGCTAATTAACTTCCTTGAAACCTCATGTTTGCATCGCCTGGGGAAGGCGAAGGTGACACCACCAGCTTAGAGACTTTTAATTAGACTAGGGCTTTTAAAGGCAAGAAGAAATTCAGTCTGTGCCACTGTGAGCAGGGAACAAAGAAAAGCTGGGCAAGGAAGGAAGACACATTTAGGTTTAACTTTTAAATATCATGAATTCTCAGATCAGCAGCCATCCATATGAAATTTTTATTACCTACCAGTCTGAATAATTTTTTCCATACCAAAGTTTAATCAGTCATCCCACTTTCAGGGGCTATGTAACCTTAGTCATAGTCTTATGGATTAGTCATTATACATGTATGTAATTGTGTGTTGTAGAGAGGTTGAGTGTAACCCATATGTAACACTGCATGTCTTTAGAAATATTAACTAATAACCCCTGTACCCTCAGCCTGCAGGGTGACCCATTTAATAACTAGAAATGGAATTGCAAAATGTGCTTATCTTTTTACTTCTTTCTTCCTTCACTCTAAGGTTTTCCAGTCCTAGAAAAAAATCCCACTGATGATTACAAACTATTGCAGTAGCAGTTAATAATTGATGATTTACACATCAAAGTCTTTTTTTAGATACAAAGTAGTTGTCTTAAATTGCTCTGTTGCAAATGTATAATATTTATTTATAAATACTTCTTAGCATTAATGCTATGCATTAAGTATGAAATTTTTTCTTAGACAAAACCTGCTTTTTTTTCTTACCCTTAGGATTGTTTCATGGCATCTCTGTTGATTTGTGAGTAATCAGAAATGCAAATATCCCATCAGGAATCAAGCTAAACTCAAAGAAACCTTACTTACAAATTTCAAGGAGTATATCATGGAGTACCAGACTAAGGGAAAGGGAAAACACCAGCATAGCTTGAATTTACTAGATAAAATTAAGAATATGAAAGAATTAGAAGAAATGATTGATGTAGTGCTCATAGCAGAAGAGGAGAAATTTTCATGCCACAGACTGGTCCTCGCTGCATTTAGTCCTTATTTCAAGGCTATGTTCACCTGTGGACTACTTGAGTGCACTCAGAGGGAGGTCATACTCTATGACATCACAGCAGAAAGTGTATCAGTGATACTAAACTACATGTACAGTGCAGTTCTGGAGATCAATAATGCCAACGTACAGACTGTAGCAATGGCTGCCTATTTTATGCAGATGGAAGAAGTCTTTAGTGTATGCCAAAAATATATGATGGACCACATGGATGCCTCCAACTGCATGGGAATCTATTACTTTGCAAATCAAATTGGCGCAGAAGATTTAGCTGATCAGTCAAAGAAGTATTTATATCAGCACTTTGCTGAGGTAAGCCTACATGGAGAAATACTAGACATCGAAGCTCACCAGCTTCTGGCACTTATTAAATCTGATGATCTGAATATATCCAGAGAGGAGAGCATTCTGGACTTGGTTCTGAGATGGGTAAATCATAACCAAGCATTGCGCACAAAGCATCTCGTTGAGCTTTTGAAGCAAGTCAGACTGGAACTTATAAATGCTTCCTTTCTAAGACAGGCCTTAAGAAGGAACACGATGCTCCTTTGTGACGGTAGTTGCATTGACATAATCCAGAATGCATTCAAAGCCATCAAGACACCCCAGCAGCACTCCCCTAATCTTCGCTATGGCATGGAGACCACCAGCCTGTTGCTTTGCATTGGAAACAATTCTTCTGGAATTAGATCACGGCACAGGAACTATGGGGATGCCAGTTTTTGTTATGACCCCATGTCACGGAAGACCTATTTTATTTCATCACCCAAGTATGGGGAGGGTTTAGGAACAGTGTGCACTGGTGTCGTCATGGAAAACAATACTGTAATTGTGGCTGGAGAAGCAACTGCCTCTAGGCTCTCTAGGCAAAACAGCAAGAATATTGAAATTTATAGGTTTGTATCTTATAGCAGGTTTTGTATTTTTTGTTTTGTTTTGTTGAGATAGGGTCTCATTATGCAGCTATGACTGGCCTGGAACTCTCTGTGTAGATGAGGCTAACCTTGAACTCAGAAATCCACCTGCCTCTGCCTCCCCAGCAATCTTCTTATGTTTTTAAAACCTTGTTTGTTTGTTTTCTTTGTTTTTGGAGCCTGTCCTAAGAACCAGACCAGGTGGGCCTGCAACTCATAGAGATCTTCCTGCCTGCCTCTGCCAACCAAGTACTGGGACTAAAAGAGTGTGCTGCCACCACCTGGCTTAAGTCTTGTTTTGACATTAGTACTGCTGAAGGGGTCACATTTTAAATTATACATAGTAAAAATTCTAGTGTAAAACTCTCATAAAGAATAATATACATCATATTACATAGCTATAATATCACTATACCATTTATAATTAAGTCATTAATATTTTAAAATTATTTTTTCTTATGTTTTTTGCTATTATTGTTTTTATTTGGCTGCTTTTAAGAAGTGCTAAGGATCAAACTTATTGCCTTGGGCATGCTGGGCAAGTGCTCTGTCACTGAACTTCATCCACAGCCTGCCTTTTCCATTAATTGTCAAGATATAATTAAATTTTTAATGTCTTAAATATAATCTATGTTATGATACAATTGTATTTTTCACTCTTGGCATTAATTATATATATGATCAGGCATAGTATATATTATATAACTTATAACAAGAAAAGCTTGCATACACAAACTTTTCAATTGATTTTTTGGTTATTGTTTATTATCTAGGATATTAAGTAATTTTTAAAGGTGGAGTATTATGTATCCTAGGTTGACCTAAAATTCACTGTGTAGCTAAGGGCAACCTTGAACTTATGATCATCCTGCCTACACAAGTACTGGGATGTTCAGGTTATGTGTTGGGGGATAAAACTAGGAGTTCCCCATTCTAGGAAAACACTGTATCAACTGAACAAAGGATCTTGCTATGTAACCCAAACTAAACTCTAGCTTTACTTCCTTTAGCCTCTTGAGTGCTAAGATTATAAGAATGTGACACCACACCTAGCTAGAACCATTTTGTTAACCAGAAAGTTTTCATTCTGTGCCCTCAATTTGTGGACTTTTCCTAAACCTTCAGTCTTACAGAACTTTTGAAGAAGAATAGGAACACCTGCTTAGACGTAGTTATTTACTTAGTTATATAGTTACAGAGATATCTGCTTAGACATAGATATGTAGGTTTGTATCTTATTTGTAAAAACACATTTACTTTATGATCTATTTGTAAGTGTTCCTGAGTGCTTGCTGTTTAACTACATGAGTATGAAATAGGCATAGAGTTAAGTCCTAAAAGGTGTACTTTTCCTTCAGGGATCTTTCCCTTCTCAGATCCCTCTCATCAGGGTTTATGCATATTTTTCAGTCATAATTCTTTGTGACAGCAAAGATGGAGCAAAGAAGGAACTTAGAATTCTAATAAGTGATGGTAATTTCTAATTTCTAAATTAATAAGTGATGGTAATTTCTCCATCACTTATTTGCACAACACATCTGTTCTGGGGCTTCTCTGTTGGTTTTACAGTCATGATTTAAAGAATGTCTAATTCTTTAAATGTCTAACTTCCCCTAATGGGTAGGGATTAGAATCCTGGATAAATGATCTGGACCCACACTGTGGTGGTCAAGCATGACACAGGCTACAGGAGCATCCTTCTTTAGAATTATCAGTAGGCTACAAAGTGAATAAGAAGGCCTTACTGGACCAAAAACCTCTAACTCCCCTGAAAGGATTCTTGCAGTTCTGTTTTCCTGGTATGCCACATGCTTCCTGCTGTATAATGGGATTTCCCATCAGCCTGGTCCCACAGATGCCCTTCCTAACCCTAAATAAGCACACAAAGGCTCTATTAATTATAAAACCATTGGCCAGTGGCTTGGGTTTCTTATTGGCTAGCTCTGTCTTAATTATTAACCCAATTTCTATTAATCTATGTATTTCCATGTGGTCTTGGCTTACCAGAGAACACCTTATGAGTCTTCTTGGGATCACATTGCGACTGCTATCTGCCTACACTTCCCAGAACTCTCCTCCTCTGGTAGTCCTGCCTATACTTCTTGCCTGGCCACTAGCCACACAGTGTTTCATTCATCAACCAATAAGAGAAACATGCACAGAAGGACAGCCCCATTAGTGCTGGTGTCCTTTCTATCTTGAGACCTTAATTAAAGAGCCTTGGGCTCTTCAGATAGGTTTTTTCTTCCTCATCAAGAAAGTCTACTGTTCTCTCACAAATTTTTGTTAATAAGCATCAACCCTGTTTTTTTTTTTGTTTTGTTTTGGTTTTTTGTGTGTGTGTGTGTGTGTGTGTGTGTGTGTGTGTGTGTGTGTGTGTGTGTGTGTTTCTAAGCCTTAAACATCTTTCATCTTCATTCTAAAAGCCCTCTTCCTGTTCTTGCAGCAGTGTCTAACTACATACACGATCATTTCAAACTCTTTTAACTATCTTAGACTTGGCCAGGTTCCTGGCACCAAACAGGTCCTCCACATTGGTTAGAACTGGGGTTAAAGTTACTAGTTTCTTTCACCTTTACCTTTGATGTAAAATAGTCAGAAAGACAAGTAGTCAGGTTATCAGAAGCATTGCTTTGTGCTTTAATGAGACATACTTCCTCACAATTAGTCACTAAGTGGACTCAAAAACACTGAGAGTCCTGTCTCCCTAAGATCCTTGTCTCACAGTACTCTTAATCTCCTAGCATCACTTCGGTGCCGATTTATGATAAATTTGGGAAATCAAGTGTCCTATAGTGTGTCCCTACAATATTGTGTTCTAATAATACTTTCATAGTTTTAATATCATTGCTTCTTATAGCTTTAATCTTTGTCAGGAGGTTCCTCAGATTGCCTGTGCTGTACTATTTATTGATGTCCATGCAGGTGTGTTTCTTCTTGAGTTAAAGTAGGAAATAGATGAAAATCCTGGTATCCCAGTTCTTTCTGCCTTCTTTCTTTATCTTCCAGCTTTCATATGAAATAAGTGAGCATGTATTAATTTATTTTTATGTTTTGGGTTTTTGAAACAGGATATCTCTGTGTAGCACCAGCTGTCTTGGAACTTGCTTTGTACATCAGGCTGGCCTCGAATTCAGAGATCCTTCTGCCTCTGCCTCTGCCTCCCAAGTGTTATCAAAGCTATAAGCCATGACATCTTGTAAATGAGCATGTAAGTGCCATCTATAAACTATTAACCTGTTGGCATTGAATGTTCTTGTCACTGTTATTTTCTTTTTTATGTCATATCTACTTTCCAATCATAAGTTTTATAGTTTTATATGAACATTCTATCTCCCTGTTTTCAGATCTAAATGTTAAAACAAAAATCATATTAGCAAGTTATTTAGAAAGCCATCCTCAACCTTCATGGTACCAATTTCATCTATCATGTTTTCTTAAACTATGGCTCAGAAAACCCAAACCCATTGTTGGTTCTATTTCATGCTCACTCAGTTAGCTTTTCTTCAGCACATTGATCAGATTTCCCTTAGCTTTGAAAATCCATAAATTAAAAATTAGTGAAAATGTTCCTTGTGATTCCAGGAACTCTGACTTCCTTTTTAGAATTGTATATAAGACAGCTTCTGGAAGGTTTGAGAAATCTCTGGATTCAACTGTGACAAGCCACACATGCCTCTATGAAAGGAATATGCCTTTCAACTTTCCTGTCAAGCCTGAAGCAGAATGTTCTCTGGAGAATGTGAGAGTTGGCCCAGAACAAGTGGGAGAAACTCTGATTAGATGACTAACTGTAGAATGTTCCTTAAAAAACTGTACTCTGTGAAGAGCACACATAAATGCTCCAGGCTTGATCTTGTTTCTGAGCGGAACACCTGTTTTCTCATTTTCCATGTTCCTGGGTTTTGTGATTTTGTTCCATGTACACTTTTCTAGATTTTTCTGAGACATTTAATTTCAGATATTTTATCCCACTATTCCTATATGTATTTTTGTCTTTCTCATACCAAATGTCTCAAATTACAATAGGAAAAAATACATTTACAAACCAAACATGATGGCACAAGTCTATAACCAACCATTTGAGAGAGTGGCAGGATGGCAAGTTCTAGGCCAGCTTGGCGACATACTGAGACTTTATCTAAAAAAAAAAAAAAAGCCTACAGTTATCATAAAGTGAGCCAAAAAACAACCATGAACTAGTACACCTGAGGTTTATAAAGCACCTACCAATCAGTTACCGTTTGGGGTTTCAGAAGGCACTGACAGACTTCTGAGGACTCACATTACTTAAGACTCTTCTTAAACAGATAGTGTATGTGAAGGAAACTACCCAAATAACCATATCTAGTAGATGAAAATAGACACCCAGCAGACATCTGTAGATGGGTTTTAACACAATGCTCTTGATCTTGTTTAAAACCAAAACTATAACTTAAATAGCAGACAGGCAAGATAATGTGCACCTTTAATCCCAACACTTGAAAGGCTGGGACCAGCCTGGGCTATAGCCAAGGTCAGCCTGGTATAAACCCAGGGCTACACAGAGAGACCCAATCTTTTTTTTTTCAAAAAATCTACCTATGTACAGTTTACAGCTAGGAATTCTAAACTGAGATACTTTTTAGATTATCTGCCTAAAACCACAAATCCTTTAATGTTGCACTAAAACACTATTTATTTAAATATTCAGATATTTTTTGTCTTTGTCTATATTCATTTATGTTAAAGTTAAAAACTGATTTCCTGAAAGATTTTTCCTATTCCTGATTTTCTTGCAAGAATTGGGAAATGTTAAAAAAAAAAAAAAAAAAAGTCTAGGGTAAGGTATACTCTTCCTACATGTCTATTTTTCCTAAAATTCTTCAGAGATGAAAAATATGTTTCAGCATATGATGTTTCATTCATTGATCCTTGGGGAAGAAGAAAGCAAATATATATTACTGTCTTGTGTTAATGATCTGTTTCTCCTCCTATTAGAAGGGCCAGGTCACATTGCTTTGTGTTGGGGGGTGGGGGGGAACTTGAATGTGTTTCTTGGGTGAGTTATTGCCATGGTATCTCTAATCCTGGCCCTCCTTTTCTCTCCTTCTCCCCCTCCCTCTCCCCCTCCCTTTCCCTCTCTCCTTCCCCCTCCTCTCTCTCTCTCTCTCTCTCTCTCTCTCTCTCTCTCTCTGTGTGTGTGTGTGTGTGTGTGTGTGTGTGTGTGTGTGTGTGTGTGTGTGTGTGCACGCGCGCTCGCGTGTGTGTACTTGCAGGTATCATGATAGAGGAAAACAGTTTTGGGAAAAGTTATGCACAGCTGAATTTCGAGAACTCTATGCTCTGGGCAGCATCCATAATGACCTCTATGTCATAGGAGGACAGATGAAAATTAAAAACCAGTACCTCATTACAAACTGTGTTGATAAGTACTCCATAGATCAAGACAGCTGGAAACGAGTGTGTCCCCTTCCACTACAGTTGGCTTGTCATGCCGTGGTAACCGTGAACAATAAACTGTATGTCATCGGCGGCTGGACCCCTCAGGTTAAGAAATTCCTTGCATACCTACCTGGCATGGCTGGCTTTGCTGAAAAATGTAGCAGCTCTTGAGTACTAAAAGATTATGGCTTACATTTTGGCAAAATGCTTTTTACACCTTGTAATATAAACTTAAGTCTTGAAAGTGTCAAAGCAGTTTTAGAAAATTGATTTCTAAATGTGTTATTTATAGACATGGGTGCATTTAGTATTCGTGCTATGCTATGGACTTCATAATTCTTCCCCAACTGGCTGATTAGAAAAGATCCCTGTGCCAAGGGGTAGCTGTAGTGTGAGCACCTAAGTAAAAAGAACAACTGAATCCTCATTCCAGTCCTGCTGTCAGATGGCCATGTGGCCAGTGACCAGGCATTCGTAGGTCTTTCTTGTTCCAGGGGCTGGGGAAATGATTCAGTTTGGAAGATGCTTGTTGTGAAAGCATGAAAACCTGATTCTTAGCACCCACATAACTGCCTGTAATCCCAGCACTGAGGACATAGAGACAGGAGGAACCCAGGGGTATGCTAGCTACCCAATCTAGTCAAATTGGCAAACTCCTGATTTGGTGAGCTACCTTGTCATAAAAACATAAGATTGGCCCTCCTGAAGAACACCTAGGCATAACATCTGGCCTTCATATGCACATGTACATGGACACCCACATTCACCATGAGGAAGTATAAGCACACACACAGAGGTTCATACCACAAATGGAGAACCAGAATATTGATTTTGTAGTGGCACCATCATTTCCAAGAAAGTATGTTGTAACTGTAAACACCAAGTGTCCTTGCTGGGCATCAGCAATATCAACAGACTACAGTTGATAGTGAAACCCAGAGGAGCGATGGCAAGCCAGTGCAGAGGTCAGAAGTGTGGCAGCAGTGAGCCTTTGTCTTTTGGAGGGTCCTCCTGGGCTTTGGCATTCACGGTGGTATCTTTTCAGCTGTCCTCTGCTCCTGCCTTCCTGTTTTTCCAATACAGATTATTCTCACTGCTTGACTATCCCTGTGATATAAATTTATCTTTCCTTATTTTCTCTTACCAGATTTACCTCATGATAAAACTAATGTTTTTGCATTCTCTTCATAAGTTTGGAAAACTTTATTCTTAATACTTTATAATGTTTCTATTCCTGCTGTAGATTAAGCATAGTACATATTTTATCAAAGTGAGTAGCTAGAACTTGACATTATCTGTAGTTACATTTTCCAAAACTATCCACCTTCACAGTGAATGTGCATGAACAAGCCCTCAAAACAATAGGAAGCTTTGCTTTACTAACGTGGAGACTAAATACCTAAAATAGAAGAAAAGTAAGCTATAAGGAAAATAATTTGCTCATTTGTAGTCTCTGAATGAGTATTGTGTAATGAGGCAATGTCACTGAGCTTTGGACACAGCACATGAAACTGGGCTTTGAGTGCCCATGATGTCATCATCCCTGTCAATGTTAAAGTGAAGTGCATGGAACATTCCTAAGGGTGGAATTATTTCTTTGTTGAAAACTTGGACGCCCAAAAAGACACATTAGCCCACATTTGTTATAAAGTTTCAGCTATCATAAATAAAAATAACATTACTTTACCCTAAGTTTATGGGTAGAATCTGCTTGTCTAAGTAAGAATAAAATTATTCAATTTTTACTCTATAATAATTAAATAAATATACAAATATATAACAAGTGAATATATAAACATAAATTGAAGTAATTTATGCTAATCTATTATCTTGAAAATTGCATCAGGTTATTTATATATAGCTCATAATTGTGGTCTAAGATCCTCTAATTATGAAAATAGTGAAAGTGTTTTGAAATTTTTTTTAGGTTAGAAAAATATAAAGAAAATTCCTTATGAATTATTCAATTTAGTTTTCTATGAATATTGTTAAAATTCATAACTATGAAGTTTGTAAGGTTAGGGTTTTCTTTGCACACTGTTCAAGAGAACATGCTTTGCTTTTTTTTTTTTTTTTTTTTTTAAGACTTTGTAGTTGTTTGGCGCCTAAGTGTGAGAATGACTGATTGCTGTAAACCAGCATGTTAGCCCATTGCACCTATAAATCTCTCTGATGTTGACACAGTACTGACCACCCCAAGTCTCAGGACTTAGCAAGTCTGTGAGTCTAAGTGAGACAGTTAACCCCATTCATCTCCCCTGCTGTCTGCTTTGATTAATTGTGTTCACATGCTCATAAAGGCCTCTAAGTGGTCTGTCGTTACATTCACTGTCATATTTCATACAGGTGGATCTTCCTGATGAAGAGCCTGATCGATTAAGCAACAAACTGTTGCAGTATGACCCCAGCCAAGATCAATGGAGAGAGCGGGCACCCATGCAGTACTCTAAGTACCGGTTCAGTGCAGCTGTCGTCAACGGTGAGATCTATGTTCTGGGTAAGTAGTGGATTGCTCAGAGCATTCCTTCAGCAGTTTACTCTGTAAAAACAAAAGTTTCCCTTCCTCTTGTGTCTCAGTTCAAATATAGATGCATCACTGCCAAACAGTATTTCCTATTTCCTGGAGTACAAGCCAATTCAGATTAAGTCAAAGTGCGTTGGCTTTGAGGGCAAAACTATTTTTATGGCATCTTAAAGGGCATTGGAATGCAAAAGCAGCAGTGGTCTGCCCTATGGGTCACAGGCTGATGAAGTAGAAGTCTTTGTCCATTTTTTCTGTGAAATGTGGGGTTTTGCAGCCAACAGCCAACTATTGTTAAAGAAAATGCCACAGCATGGTAGACTATGCCAGATTTTGCCAGTTCTCTTCATTTTGCCTAACCCTCCAAATGTTTAAAGGCGCACTACCAAGCAACTTTTCCATAACTGCATTTCTCCCTCCTCTTTTGAATATGTGTGGCTAGTACTAAACAGCAGGGGCTGGTGAAAGACTACAGCTCACTAGAAATTCCAACAGTCAGGAATTCCAGACATCTCCTGTAGGTCCCCTTGTCTCCTCACCCCCTGCTTCTTCCTGCTTCATCAGGTCTCAGTCTTCAGAGTGTGTTCTCTCTGACCTCACCCTCTGCCACCCCCACCTCTCCAGAGAAGGGGAAGACTGACTGAACTGCTACATGTCTCAGTCCTCACACCCGCGTGAGTGGCTGTCTGGAAAACAGGGAGGTGAAGTGATAAAGAAAAGATGAGTTCTGGGGTGAGAGCAAACCATGCAACTAATAGAGACGATTAAAAAAAAAATCACAAAATGAAGGCTGTTGTCGTAGGCTGTTTTCACAGCATGAAGCAAAGCAATTCATATGCTCAAATATTAAAATTGTTTTATTTAAGAACAATTGTGCAACATAATTTATGATTGCCTCAGTTAAGAGACTCACAATTATAATTAAGTTTTTCCTCTAGATAAATATCCCTTTCTTTCTTTGTTATAACTAGAATGAGAGCTCCCTCTAACAAGGAGCCTCAACTGAGGTAGACATGTAATAAAAATGATAATGTCTTTTGGATCACTGTGTGGGAAAGGGCCCCTTAGAGGTAACCTTAGAAGCCCACTCTTCATAGAATGGACAAATGTTCACTTGGATAAAAGGTAAATTTAAAGGGACTTACAGAATTTATATTAATGGAAAAAATAAAGAGTATCTGTACTGTGCTTCAGGAGCAGAAGCAGAAAGATGGGGGGACAAGTGGCAGAGCAGTAGCTTGGGGTAAGAATGAGGGAGCTGGAAAAGAGGACAAGAGAAGTGGGAACAAGAGAGGCCCAGTGTGGAAGGAGCTGAGACAGGGGTACAGGTTCCTTGCTTTTCCCGTCACAGTGACAAAATACCTGACAGGAGCACCTGAAAGGAGGGAAGGGTTTCAGAGGGATTCTATTGCACTGTAGAAGGTACGTAGAGTGGTCTGTGGCAGTGGACAGTTAACATGCCATGAGCCAGGAAGCAAAAATGCAGCAAGAGCCAGAGGTGGGTATGACCTTCCAAGTCCCATTCCAAGTAATCTACTTCAAGCAGGAAGACTGCCTCCTAAAGGCCCCACAGCCTTCAAAGTAGCACTACACGCTGGGGGTTAGGCATTCAAATTGTGAGCCCGGGGCAAACATTTCAAATTGAAACCATATCAACTAGGAACCACATTCTGAAGGTCATCGATGAAGACTAAGTAAAGTCAGGCGGTAGTGCTGCACTCCTTTAATCTGAGCACTCAGGAGGCAGAGGCAGGTTGATGTCTGTGAGTTCCAGACCACCCTGGTCTACAGAGTGAGCTCCAGGACAGCTTGGGCTACAAATAGAAACCATGTCTCAGAAAAAAATAAAAAGAAAAAGAAAGGAAAGGAAAGAAAAGAAAACATAGTGAGCAATGGGAAATCACACAGAAGCAAGTTGATTAAAGGATGTTTGGGGAAATCAAAGGCCAGGAGAGGCTGGAAGTGGGGAGAACAACTAATAGCTTAGACTCTCGTTTCTAGATTCGCAGAACCAGGAACCAGGTTCATGAGTGTCCCAGTAAGCTTTGCCATATGTAAAATTCACCCCAAAGTCACCTTGGTCAACATTTGTCTTAATCCTAAACTTGGATGTGATGTGGAACTCAGTTGTTTCGTTTCTGTAGTCTTAGTTCAGAGTTAGTTGTTCACTGTGTATGTAACTGGAATTGAGGCAAATACACACAACCCTAAAGTTGTTGGTTTGAATAGCTCTCAGACACATTGCAATTGTTTTTTGACTGTCTGCTTTAGGATAGCTAAATGTACTCCACTGTGCTTGGAGCAGCCAGCAGCACCTCCTCAACAGAGAGGCAGCAGTATGTTAACATGAGAAAGGCTCCAGCACCAGAGTTGAGTGCAACTAAAATCTTGGTGTCATCACTGACTCTGGTCTAGTAAATATTTTATCACTGTAAGATTAGTTATTAGATGTATGTCAGGTACCTGCAGTATAAGCATAACAGCCTTCCAATGAGCCTCTTGATGTTACAGACGGTTCTCATGAGGATCTACAGTGCCCCCCAAAATCTCAGAAGTTGAAGCCCTAGACACCAACCTATAGCACTATTATAGAAATAATAGAAATACCAGAGGGCAGGGCCTAGTGGAAGGAAGTTACATCAGGCTATGGTGTCCAAGGGCTTGACTGGAAAGTATATCCCAGGCAAATTCTAACTAAATGACCACATAGCTGTATTGAAGTTCGACCTTTAAACAACAACAATGAAAATCTGGTTTCTACTTGAGACAAATGGAACAAGCACAGTAGCCCTGTCTTTCTACTGAAGAACACTGCAGAACATGGCCAGCATGCATGCAAAAGACATTTGTGATCCATGCATCAGGAAGGAGCACTGGAGCTGCGGTGGCACTCAGTGTTTCCCTCCTGTGTCCCCTGACCTGTGTCAGCCAGAACCCACAAGTACACACTGTGCAGACAGAGCTCTGAGAGGATCCATGCAGTTCTGGCCCAAGACACTGGAAAGGAAACATATTCTCAGAATGAGTCTCATCCTACTTTCTCCCTGTCTTTGTCTGTCTCCCTCCACCCTTTCCTGCTCTCTTGCCATTTAGGCCTATCACAACTGAGTGTGGCTGAATGGGATAACTAGAACCCCAGGTTTCTAGCCGGAAGTACGGGAGAAACTGGAGATGTCACCTCATGGAGTCTTGTGTCATATACTCTGAGGCTCACCACAGGCGATGCCTGCTTTAACGTTCTCATACTACAGACACTGAGAATTAAAATGACAGACGGCACAGCTCAGGCCTCAGCTGATTTACCCAAGTGATAAACTTCATAGAAAGCATCGAAGAGCACTGCACACGCTTGAACTCTAAGCTGACACTAGAATGACAGTGTACAGAAGGCAGATGGAACCTTGCATCCTGCCCCTGACCAGTTTAAAGTAGAAGGGGTCACAAGGAGGGGAAGGAGGGAGAACACAAGAGAGGGGAGAGAGAGGAGAGGAGACCATTGTTATCTCTAGGATTTAAATAAGCACCAGAGTGTTATGATCAAAATACCCAGGCACAAAACAAAACAAAACAAAAACCCCTGGAAAATCTTGAATCACTTGGATAAAGCATCAGAAATGACAGAAAAAGCATAAATACATGAGTCATCATCTCCCTCCCCACCCTCCCCACCCCCAGTATTTTGAGACAGGGTTTCTCTGTGTAACGGCCCTGGCTGTCCTGGAACTCACTTTGAAGGCCTTGAACAGAACAAAAGCTGAGAGCAGATGATGGGAAAGAGTCAATGAATGCACAGACTCATCGTAGAAGCTAGAGTCTGAGTGACAGAGGAAAGTGTTAAAATCTGAAGAGCTGTGGAGCCTCCTAGTTACGTCTCTGGGATCCCAAATACCAAAAGTGTGGGCTCTCAAAATCATTTAATAATGCCTTAAGAGCTTCCAACTTTGTTTAAAGTTGCAAACTCATGAACTCAAGAAGTTGAACCAACTCCAAATGGAATAAATCCACAAGACCCACACCCATCTCACATTGCCAACTAGCAGCAGAAAACAAAGGGAGAAAAAAAGCAAACGGGTTAAAAAAAAAAAAAATCCCTGAATCGTCTACAGGGGAACACAGGCTGGATGACTACAGATTTCAGACCAGAAACCAGGTAGAGCTACAAGTTGGGCAAACACAGCTAACATGCTAACAGAGAACCATCAATCTAGAATTCTGCATTTCCCCAAAAACCTCCTTCATGAGTGGGTATAAATTATATTATTCAAAGATAAAGGAAAGGTGAGACCCTGAATATGAATGTGTCTGCTAGGGGGAGTAGTTCAGACAGAAAGAAAAGGTGCCAAGTGAATACACAGAACACTAGGATGGAATGAGCTCAGCAGAGATGGTGACATCTGGACAAATGGAGTGTTCTGCCCTGGAGTTCTTAAAAATATGTTTGCAGATTGAAAGTAAAAATTATTATATTTTACAGTTTTCAGTGTATGTAGATGTGAAATGTGACAGATTTATAAACCATAAAAAGAGAATGCATGGGGAACCTGTAAAGCACTGGCTCTTAGGAGACTATGAAATATTAAGTACATATTTTTCTGAGTGCTCTGTCTCACACCTGTAATCCTCAGACTTGGAAAGCTGGGGCAAGAGGATTGCTACAAGTTCAGTTGAAACTAGCATGGGCTACAGTAAGACTCTGTCTCAAACTGGTAAGACAAAAAAGTACATATTTTGTAATCCTCAAGGAAAAACTATTGTTACAGTTTTCCCACCAGCCTGCTCCCACAGCCGTGTCAGCCCCAAATAACACACAGACACACTGTATTAGATATAAAGCTGTTGGCCTGTTACTAACGTTTCTTATTGGCTAGCTCTGTCTTAAATATTAACCCATTTCTATTAATCTAAATATTTCCACATGGTCTTATCTTACCGGAGAGAGGGTCTGGACTTCTCTCAAGTCCCTATATCTTGATTCTTCCTATTACATCTCCCAGAATCCTCCTTGTATCCTAGTCCCTCCTATCTTGTCTTCCTATTGACCAACAGGGCTTTATTCATTAACCAACAAGAGAAACATAAGTACATAATGACATTTCTATCAAACTATTAAAAGGGATACTGCAAAAATTTCAGTAAATACATTGACTATAAGATGCTAAAGTGCTCTGATGTGAGGTAGTTGTGTGTGCCCTTTGACTAGTATCTCTCCATTTCCCTCAACTTTCCAGTTCTGGTAGCCACTTATTCAGCCTTTTCTGATTCCAGGTGTGGAAAGATCCTGTGGAAATTATATGTTTCTTAATTTACTTTGTGCAATGTCTTCTGGCCTTACCCATGTTGTTACAGATGCCAGGATCTCCTTTTATTTACTTTTCTCTGTATGTGTACATATGATGTGTTTACATATATAGTATGTGGGGGTGGAGGAAAGAAAGAAAGAGAACATGCCTTGTGTTTGGAGGTCAGAGGACAACCCTAGGTGTTGGTCCTCACCTTTCATCATGTTTTGAGGCAGTACCTCTGTGTTCTTCTGCTGTCTTCGCTGGGCTAGCTGGCCTGCAAGCTTCTGGGGGTTCTCCTGACTCTACCCCCCCCCAGCTTCCTGTAGCTGTGTTGCAATTACAGGCACTACATTTCACTCATTTTGTATGTGTATTATGAGGATTTGAATGCAGGTCTTTGTGTTTGAACAGCAAGGATTCTGCCTGCTGAGCTATCTCCCTAGCACAGAGGTCCCTTCCTAACCCTAAATAATACATGGTTTCTAGCTGGTCATCCATTTACAGACACTTAGGCTGTGTCTATCTATATCTTAGCTATTGTGAGAAGTACTACAACACAGGGACACACATATCTCTTTGAAGTACTTTCATTCCCCCAACACCCATAGGAGGAATTTTCCAGAAGAGGGATTCAATGTACCAGTATTTTCTAGGAATCTCAATACTGTCTTTCCTAGGCTATACCAATTGTCATTCCTACAAACCATGTGCAAGGCCCTTGCTTTTCCACATCCTGCAACATTTACTTTTACCTTTTAGGCAGCAAGCTTCCTACAGATGTGAAGTGAAACCTCACTATGGTTTTGACATACTGAGTGCCTTTTCTTGTGTCTGTTGGACATTGTATGTCTTCTTTGGGAGAACAAAGTTTATTTAGATCCTTTGCTCATTTTAAGCAGGTTGTTTAGGTTTTTACTATTGGGTTTTATAATTTCCTTGTATATTTTTAATATTAGCTTACTGTTATGTATGTGTTTTCAAAAAAATTTTTTTTGCTTTGTTGGTTGTTTCTTTTGTCATACAGAAACTTTTTGGTTTGATGTAATCTGCTTTATTTTTCTTTAGTGTCTCAGGTTTGAGCATCATATTTTCAAGGCCAATGTGAAGTAGCTTTTCCCTGTGTTTTCTTTTATGACTTTTATGGTTTCAGGTTTTGTGTCTTTGCCTTTAATCCATTTGAGTTGATTTTTGTGTATGGTGCAAAAAAGGGTCCAATTTTTTACATGTGAGCATAGTTTTCCAGGCAGTGTTTGTTGAAGAAACTCTCCTTTCCCCTATTGTGTATTCCCAGTGCTTTGTCATAAAATATTTAACCATGTGTTCCACTTTATTTCTGGGATCTCTGTTCTGTTCTATTGAGCTATGTGCATATTTTTGTGCCAGAACCACACTGTTTTGGTCATTATAAGATTTGTAATGCAATCTGAAATCAGGAAATTGTGTACTAGATTCGTTATTTCCCAAGATAATTTGGAAATTCAAGATCTTTTTTAGTTCCATATTAACTTATGAACTTTATTAATGTTATCTATGTTATATATAACCTTTATCTACAAATTTATCATTCCACATGAACTTATGTGAACAATGTTGGGATTTTAATGAGGGTTGCATTGAATCCTTGTGTCATTCCAGGTAATGTACATATATTAATTCTCTCAACACATAAATATGGAATCTTTTTCATTTATTTGTGTCTTCTTTGGTTTCTTTCATCTATATTTTGTAGGTTTCATGGTTAAGCTTATTGACGATTTTATCCTTTTCAATGCTATGACATATTGAATTGCCTTTTCAGATAATAGATTCTTAGCACAAAGAAACACATTGTTTTTTCTGTGTTGATTTTGTTTCCTAAAACTTTATTCAGCTTGTTAATTCTAACAGTTTTTATGGAATCTTTGGAGTTTCCACACATAGGATTATGTCATCTACAAAAGGAAATAATTTTATTTATTTATTTGTGGATGATTTATTTCTCATTTGTTTTCTCTCTTTAAAAAATATCTATTTTTAATTGTGTGTGTGTGTGTGTGTGCGCGCGCACACACGCGCGCGAGCATGTCCGTAATTTGTATACATGGGTGCAGTTGCCTTCAAAGGCCAAAGAGGGAGTCAGGGCATCAGATTTCCTGGAGATGGAGTTAAATGATTGTATACCAGATGTGGGTGCTAGGAATCAAAATCAGATGCCCTGGAAGAGCAGAACAGGTTCTTAGCCCCTGAGCGTCTCTCCAGCCCCTGGTTTGTATTCTCTTACTCCTGCTTCCAGTGCCCTGTTGTGTAGAAGTGGGAAGAACAGCAGCCACGCCTCAGGCCACTTCTCATGGGAGGAGCTCTTTTCCTCGTGATTACAGCACTGGTCTCAGGATTTTCACACAGCTTTACCATGTTAGGGGAATTTCTTTCTGCAGATTATGTTGAGAATTTTATTTTTAAATTACAGGTCGGTGTTGAACTTTGTCAAATGCTTTGTAAGCATCTATTGAAGTGATCACATGGTTTTAATTTCTCAATCTTTTACTATTTATTTTGTACAGGAATAATTAGCTCATCAAAGGTAATTCTTATTGTACAAGGAAAAGTGTTGATGTTCTGTGAGCAGGAGCTTATTTGGGGTACCATTGGTTACCAAGCTGCGAATGGATTGCTGTCACTTAGAACTGTGGCTTATGTTTATCACTGAGCTGGCAGTGAGTCAGGCCAGGCCTACAGGAGGTTCAGTGGGGTGAGCCAGCTCACTGCACTGAAGGAGCCTGCCCCCACCCTACCCCTGAGGGGCCCCGGAGGCATGTTTACTGCGGAAAGCTGTTGCTGCTTGATTAATCTTATCAAAAACTAGTTCCGAGGCTGACTTATTGTGCCTGTAGGACTCCTGCCTTTTCCTAGGAGCGTGGAACTTTTGTATATATATCCCTGTTTTGATTTTTTCATCAGTCAAGCAGCAGGGGAGACCAGCAGGAGCTGCCCAGATACCCAGCACTATTGCTCATTCTCCTTAAAGATGAGGTTTTGCTTGCAGGTCTGCATCCTGCCTTTGTCTGTGAAGCATTTGTTGAGACATTTCTTAGGTCAGTTAGCTGTGTAGATTTAAGACTTGATAAACACATCTAACCATTCACTGCTCTAGTTAGCTAGCTATAAAGAAAAGATTACAGAGTGGTCTGCTGGAGTGATAGAGGCCTTTCCAGGTCTGTTAGTGAAGTTGAGTCCCAGCAATACCCTCATGCTTCCTCAAAAGTCAGTTTGCTTTTCATCTTGCTTGGATACAAATTGCTCTGATTTATCTGTAGAGCTAATCCAGGTTCAGATGAAGTGTCCACAATAGCATGGACCTTCATAACAATAGAAAATTCTATATGTTTGTTCATAAATACCTGAACAAAGGAATTTAACCTGGTGTTCTGTGTCCTGGAAGGCCTGGGCTTAAACTATTTTCTGTATCAGCCAAAGTTAAGGGTGAATTTTGATGACCACTAAAGTAGAACATTCCTATGTCAGGGATTATTAAAATAGTTAATAAATTTTACCATGAAACCTACAAAACATGGATGAAAGAAACCAAGGAAGACACAATAAATGGAAAAAGATTCCAAGTTCGTGCATTGAGAGAATTGTCTTGGGAATCTGTTCTCGGTGTTCATCTGTCTCAGGGAGGGCTTATCACTTTAACCTCTTCTCAGAGGACAAAGTGTAAGGATTGAAAAATTTAGCCTAACTCTCCACTGACCCCGGGAAGCTGGAAGTTTAAATCCCAGACCCTGTTCCCTAGCAGTGAGTAGGCTAAAGGTTACATTCTTGGCTGTTTACGACAGCACCTGTGAGTGAGTGAACACAGGAAATGAGCCTTGTCACCCCACCCAGAAGCCGGTGCAAAAGCAGACTTCCTGGGCTAAGAGAGGGCTTGCATACTTCAAATTGATTGGTCCGCACTGGATGCTATGAGATGATTGGTTTACGTTGCATGGGCTTTGTTGTAACCCTATAAAAGCTGTCTCAATTCTGTACCCAGGGTTCCCAGTCCTCTACCCCCACATGGAGTATGGCTGTGGACCCCAGTGCACTTGAAATATAAAAGACCTCATGCTTTTGCATCAAGACCGCTTCTCGTAAGTGATGGGGGGGGCGCCTTTCCTGAGTGGGAGTGTGAAGGTCCACACTCTGCAGGTCTTTTAAAAGCCTCTAAAAGGGAATTAGTGAACATCACAGACCACATAGGGAGAAAGAAAAATATGTAGTCTCTATGAAGTAGCAGCACCTCTGATATTTGTCTTTGGGTCTCATAATGGTCACCATTCCATTCCAGGAAGATTTTATCTTCCCTCTCTCAATGCAAGCACATTTTTTCATGTGTTTTTATTTATTTATAATTTTATTTATTTTTATAATATTTATTTATTTGATTTCATGTTTTATCAGTATTGCTAACATCAATGTAAAATGTCTCTATACCACATTCCGAATTAGCCACACAAGCAATGTTTTGGTACCAGATTACTAGGCTATCACTGTCATCGACATTTACTAACTAGTAAAGTGTTGAAATACCATCAGAGGTATCTTTTTAAGTATGGAAAAGTGACGATGGTTCTAGCAGGCTCTTGTTCTCTAGTCTTAGAAGTGTTTGCCATGAACAGCTGTCTTTTAAGTCCAGTGGTTTTCCTATGGACCAAATGCTTCTAGGGATTATCTGGAGAGCCATACTTTAAGATCCCTGTCTGTGTTGCTCTTTCCATCATGGTGACAACTGCTGCTAGTGATTGTGTATTCATCTTTTGTGGCTGTCACACTACGCATGCACACTTCTACATATATTCTATACAACATACACAATCATACTGCAGACAACTGTGTATCTCTACAGACTATCCATGAAGTTAGGCCATGAGAGCATAGATCTTTAGCAGTGTTCGCAAATGTAACAAAACAGTTCCAGGTCTCTGTCACGGCATTGGTACACGGAGTTTTACTTTTTTGTGGTGAGTCTCAGTGTGCTGGGCGGTGGTCTATAAGTCTGACTTCCTAACAGACGAATGACACAATCACACCACTGGGGATATATTTTCGTGGTTGCTAGGTTTCATAGGCATCACAGTGTATAGGACTATTGAATGTCTTTCTCCTTTGGCTGCCGGCATAGCATTTTATGATACCCTGAGAGCTGCTCCTAAGGAGGAGGCTTCCAGGGCAGTTCCAATTCCATTCTTTCCAGTCCAGAATCTTAAGTGTGTGGCATCTTCTGTGATACATTCTGAAGCAACCACGGACAACAGCAAGAGCCTATGTTGTTCTGGGAGTTCCTTGGACTTGACCAACAATGCAAAGGGAAGTTTCCCGTACTTGACACTAGGGATTTTGTTAGTCAATCCATGGCTCTTGGAGAGATGGTTATGTATTATGTATTTTTTATTAATAATATAATTTAAAAATTATACATGTTGATCCCAGTTTCCTCTCCCTTCCTTCCTCCCTCCCTCTTACCTTCTTTCCCCTGTGACATGCACCCTGGCCACCCTCCCCTCCCATCCCCCCTACCCCCATTCCACTTGTAGGGCTATGCTATCCAGGTTGGGTCATGTAAATCTGTCAAGGCAGTCATTTGAAGTAGGGACTAGAACTTCTCTCCTGTCTCTAGGTTAAGGGGGATGTGTCTGCTAGGTCCTTTTGTGCACCAGGAATAGATCCTGTTTCTACTGTCTGAGGTACCCCAGACTGTTCAGTCCTTCTAGCTGAGACCCATATTCAGGGGGTCTGAGTCAGTCCCATGCTGGATTCCCAGCTATCAGTCTACGGGGGTCCATTAGCTCCTCCTTGTTCATGTCAGCTGTCTTTGTGGGTTTCTGCAACCTGGTCTTGTCCCCTCTCTCTGCATCTGGATTCAAGTTCAACTCAGTGTTTAGTTATGGGTGTTTGCTTCTGTTTCCAACTAGATGAGGTACTAGATGAGGGCTCCATGATGGTGGATAATTTAGTTAATGATCTCACTATCAGGGAAGGGCATTTATGGTAGCCTTTCCACGGTTGCTTGAATTGTTAGTTGGAGACAGTCTTGTAGGTCTCTAGACCTTTCTTTAGGTTCAGTTTTCTCTTCAAACCAATAATGGCTCCCTCTTTTATGTTGAGCACATGTCTTTTTTGCATGGATGTGGGTCATTTGGGTATATACCTAAGAGGGGAATTGCTGGGTCCTGTGGTAAACCATTTCCCATTTTCCTGAGGAACCTTCATACTGATCTCCAAAATGGCTGTACAAGTTTGCACTACCACCATCAGTGGAGGAGTGTTCCCCTTTCTCCACATCCTCTCCAGCATAAGTTGTTTCTAATTTCAGCCATTCTGGCAGGAGTAAGATGGTATCTCAAAGTTGTTTTGATTTTCATTTCCCTGATAGCTAAGGATATTGAGCGCTTTCTTAAGTGTCTTTCAGCCTTTTTTGTTTTCTCTATTGAGAATTCTTTCTTCAATTCTGTACCCCAGATTTTAATAGGATTATTTGGTGTTTTGTCGACTAGTTTCTTGAGTTCTTTGTATATTTTGGAGATCAGCACTTTGTCAGATGTAGAGTTGGTAAAAAAAAAAAATCTTTTCCCAGTCTGTGGGCTGCCATTTGGTTTTGTCCATTGTGTCCTTTGCCTTACAGAAGCTTCTAAGTTTGAGGAGGTCTCATTTATTAATTGTTGATCTCAGTGTCTGTGTTACTGGAGTTGTGTTCAGAAAGTGGTCTCCTACCAATTTGTTCAAGGGTACCTCCTACTTTCTCTTCTAAGAGGTTCAGTGTGACTGGATTTATGTTGAGGTCTTTGATCCATTTGGACTTGAGTTTTGTGTGTGGTGATAGACATGGATCTATCTACAGTCTTCTACACACCATCATCCAGTTGTGCCAGCACCATTTGTTGAAGATACTTTCCTCCACCCTCGCATTGTATTCTTTTAGCTGTTTTGTCGAAAATCAGGTGTTCTAGGTTTTTGTGGGTTAATATCAGAATTTTTTATTCAATTCCATTGGTGTACCTGTCTATTTTTGTGCCAATACCAGACTGTTTTCAGAAGTATAGCTCTGTAGTAGAGCTTAAAGTCAGGGGTGGTGATGTCTCCTGAAGTTCTTTTATTGTACAGGGTTGTTTTGGTTATCCTGGGTCTTTTGTTTTTCTATATAAAGTTGATTATTATCTTTTCAAGGTCACTGAAGAATTGTGCTGGGATTTTAATGGGGATTGCATTGAATCTGTAGATTGCTTTTGGCAAGATTGGCATTTTTACTATATTCATCCTTCCTATCCAAGAGCATGGGAAATCTTTCCATTTTCTGGTATCTTCTTTAATTTCTTTCTTTAAAGCCACAAAGTTCTTATTGTATAGGTCTTTCACATGTTTGGTAAGTGTTACTCCAAGATACTTTATGTTGTTTGTGGCTATTATAAAGGTTGATGTTTCTCTGATTTCTTTCTCAGCCTCTTTGTTGTCTGAATAAAGTAGGGCTACTGATTTTTTTTTTTTTTTTTTGAGTTTATCTTGTATCCTGCTAGTTTGCTGACGGTGTTTATCAGCTGTAGGAGTTCCCTGGTAGAGTTTATTGGGTCGCTTATGTAAACTATCATATCATCTGCAAATAGAGACAGTTTGACTTCTTCCTTTCCAATTTGGATTCCCTTGATCTCCTTTTGTTGTCTTATAGCTTTAGCTAGAACTTCAAGTACAATATTGAAGAGATATATATAGAGAGGACAGCCTTGTCTTGTTCCTGATTTTAGAGGAATTGCCTTAAGCTTCTCTCCATTCAGTTTGCTGTTGGCTGTTGGTTAACTGTATATTGCTCTTTTTATGTTTAGGTATGTTCCTGTTATCCCTGCTCTCTCCAAGGCCTTTATCATGAAAGGGTGTTGAATTTTGTCAAAGGCTTTTTCAGCATCTAGGGAGATGATCATATGGTTTTTCTTTTTCAGTTTGTTTATATGGTGGATAACGTTGATAGATTTTCGTATGTGAAACCATCCCTGCAACCCAGGGATGAAGCCTACTTGGTCATGGTGGATGATTTCTATGATGTATTCTTGGATTCGGTTTGCCAGTATTTTATTGAGTATTTTTGCATCGATGTTCATCAGGGACATTGGTCTGTAGTTTTCTTTCTTAGTTGTATCTTTGTGAGGCTTGGGTACCAAGGTGATTGTGGCCTCGTAGAAAGAGTTTGGTAATGTGCCTTCTGTCTCTATTGTGTGGAACAATTTGAGGAGTATTGGAATTAGCTCTTCCTTGAATTTCTGGTAGAATTCTGCACTGAAGCCTGGGCTTTTTTTGGTTGGAAGGCTTTCGATGACTGTTTTGATTTCATTGGGGGTTATAGGTCTATTTAAGTTATCTGTTCTTGATTTAATTTTGGTAAGTGATAGTTATCCAGAAATGTGTCCATTTCCTTTGAATTTTCAAATTTTGTGGAGTACAGGTTTTCAAAGTATGACCTGAAAGTTGTCTGGATTGCCTCTGTGTCGGTTGTTATATCCCCCTTTTCATTTCTGATTTTATTAATTTGCATGATCTCTCTCTCTCTCTCTGCTTTTTCTTTAGTTTGGATAAAGGTTTGTCTATCTTGTTGATTTTCTCAAAAAACCAACTCTTTGTTGCATTGATTTTTTTGTATTATTTTCCTGGTTTTTATTTTATTGATTTCAGCCCTCAAATTGATTATTTCTACTCCTCCAGGGTGAGTTTGCTTCTTTTTGTTCTAAGGCTTTCAGTTGCTCTGTTAATTCTCTAATGTGACTATCCTCTGTTTTCTTCATATGGGCACTCAGTGCAATGAACTTCTCTCGTAACACTGCTTTCAATGTGTCCCATAAGTTCGGATATGTCGTGTCCTTATTCTCGTTGAATTTTAGGAAGTCCTTAATTTCTTCCTTTATCTCTTCTTTGACCCAGGTGTGGTGCAATTGCACATTGTTCAGTTTCCATGAGTTTGTAGGGTTTCTGTGATTTGTGTTGTTGTTGAATTCTAATTTTAAAGCTTGGTGGTCTGATAAGATATAGGGGATTATTCCAATTCTTTTGTATCTGTTGAGGTTTGTTATGCCACCTAGTATGTGATCGATTTTAGAGAAGCTTCCATGCGGAGCAGAGCAGAAAATGTATTCTTTTATGTTTGAATGGAATGTTCTATAGATGTCTGTTAAACTTAATTGAGACATAACTTCTGTTAGTTCTTTTGTTTCTTTGTTGAGTTTCTAATTGGTGGTCCTGACTAGTGGTAAGAGTGGTGTGTTGAAGTCTCCCACTATAATTGTGCGAGGTTTTATGTGACCTTTCAGTTGTAGTCGCGTTTCTTTTATGAATGTGAGTGCCTTTGTATTTGGGACATAGATGTTCAGAATCGAGACTTTGTGTTGATGGATTTTTCCTGCAATGAATATGAAATGACCGTCTTCATCTCTTTTGATTAATTTTGGTTTGAAGTCTAACTTGTTAGATATTAGGATAGCCACACTTGCTTGCTTCTTGGGTCCATTTGATTGGAAGATCTTTTCCCAGCCCTTTACCCTGAGGTAATGTCTATCTTTGAAGCTTAGATGTGTTTCTTGTATGCAGCAGAAGGATGAATTCTGTCTTCGTATCCATTCTGTTAGCCTGTGTCTTTTTATAGGCGAGTTAAGACCGTTAATGTTGAGGGAGAGTAAGGACCATTGATTGTTAATGCTTGTTTGTTTTAGATTTGTTTTTGGAAGTGGTATTGTGAATATATTTGTCCTGCTTTACTCTTGGTTTCTGATGAAGTGGGATTATCTGTTGCCTACATCTTTGTGAGCGTAGTTTGCCACAGACTGCTCAGTGGGTAACAGGTCTGCGTGGAGACCAAGACTTGGATGACCAGGTCAGGAGTGGCTTCGGCTTGACAGACAGACACAAACACACTTGAGGAGGTTTGCGAACTGCTGCAAAGTTTACTTCAAAGTATCAGGTTTTTATGCAGAAAGAACTGATCTTGGCTACAGTTTAAAGATAAACAAACATACTATAAAAATGTCAGCAATTCCTTTTGAAGTATGAGATAGTAAATACATCTAAGCAAGTGCATAATTGAGAGCCTCTGTCTATTTTGGCCTGCTTGTGGTCAGCATATCAGAGATTTGATTTACTGAGTAAAGAGAAGAATTGTCTTTGAACACTAAACTTTTAATAGCAATGATTCAAGGGCCCTAAGATATCAAGTTAGAATTTTGTAGTAACTCCCACAGTAGCCTAGCTGCGGGTAGGCTGATTATAGGCAAGGTCACATTGTGGGCTGCTTCCTTACAGCTTTAGCCCTAATTGTTTATTAGGCCTTGGGCTGACATCTGGCACTGTGGGTTTTATGATCGGGGGCACAGAGGTCAACATCCATCCCCTGAATGTTGGTCTGTATCTCTTTCAGTTCCTGAAACTATATCTAAGTGTTTTCTAGGCTTCTCTGAATTAACAGTGGAGCTACAGGCTAAAATGTCCATAATTAAAAGACATTAATGTATAGCACAAAACACATCTAGCACCCATTCCAAGCAGCCAAATAAGCACCTGCAGGGACCTGAACCACTTTTCCCCAGGAGGCGTAACCACGTGTGGTGCGAACCTCTGGACAGGTAGCCATTGAGATTTCTCTCAGCATTGCTACACTGTCTCCACTGGGGCTGGTGTGGCAGTAGTTAACTTCCTTGGGTTGGAGTTTTCCTTCCAAAACTTTCTGTTGGGCTGGATTTGTAGATATGTATTGTGAAAATCTGGCTTTATCATTAAATATCTTGTTTTCTCCATCTATAGTGATTGAGAGTTTTGCTGGATATAGTCGCCTGGGCTGGCATCCGTGGACTCTTAGTACTTGTAGAACATCTATCCAGGACCTTCTGGCCTTGAGGGTTTCCATGGAGAAATCAGGCATAATTTTGATAGATCTGCTTTTATATGTTACCTGTCCTTTTTCCTTTGCTGCTCTTAATATTCTTTCTTTATTCTGTATGTTAGGTGTTTTGATTATTATATGTCGAGGGGTCTTTTTTCTTTGGTCCAATCTATTTAGTGTTCGGTATGCTTTTTGTACTTTCATGGGCATGTCCTTCTTCAGATTGGGACAAAGTTTTCCTTCATGATTTTGTTGAATATGTTTTTGGCCCCTTTGAGCTGGGCTTCCTCCCCTCCCTCTATGCCTATTATTCTTAGGTTTGGCCTTTTCACAGTGTCCCACATTTCCTGGATGTTTTGTGTTAAGGATTTGTTGGATTTACAATTTTCTTTGGTCGATGAATCCATTTCCTCTAGTTTATCTTCAGTACCTGAGATTCTTTCTTCCATCTCTTAAATTCTGTTGGTTATGCTTGCGTCTGCAGTTCCTGATCGTTTGCCCAGTTTTTCTATTTCCAGCATTCCTTTGGTTTGTGGGTTTTTTTTTTTTTTTTTTTTTTTTTTTTTTGTCTCCATTTCCGTTTTCAAGTCTTAAACCGTTTTCTTCACCTGTTTTTTTTTTTTTTTTTTTTTTTTTTTTTTTCTTGGCTTTCTGTACTTTCTTTAAGAAATTTATTCATTTCTTCCAATTTTTTGTTTATCTTCCATTTCTTTAAGGGATTTTCTCACATCTTCTTTGAGGGCCTCTATCATTTTTATAACGATAATTTTTAGGTCGTTCTCTTCTGATTCATTTGCTTTGTTGTGTTCTGGTCTAGTTGGTGTAGATTCCCTAGATTCTGGTTGTGTTATGGTGTCTTTCTGATGTTAGGTGTTTTCTTGTATTGCTGTCTTCCCATAGCTTCTTCCAGTAGGTGTTGGTGGGGTCTCTCCCTTTCTAGATAGGCAGGTCTAGCTAGCACTCTCTAGCTGAGTAAGGCCTCTTTAGCAGAAGCCCAGCGATGGGGGTCAAGGATCAAGGCAGCAGGAACTCAGAGTGTTCCCACAGAGATAGGCAGATCTCTGGGAGGGGCCCAGAACTCCAGTAAAAGACCAGTGGTGGGGGTCAGAGACCAGGCAGATGGAAATTACTGGTGGTCCCATGTAGATAGGCAGGTCTATTGTGCTCAGATCTGCTCCAGGAATATCCCAGAAGGTGGCTGGATTGTTGGCTCCACCCTCTGGTTCAGTGCTCAGCCAGAGAGGTTGGACAGTGGGCAGGGTAGGGCAGAGGGTAGGAGGAGGGCAGGCTCTTGGTGGGGGGGGGTATATCGGAGCTCTAAGAACACTCTCGGTGGGGACAGAATGCAGGGGCAGCAATATCCGGGACCCACCCAGGGATTTCCCAGGGAAGGGTATAGGGGAGAATCCACCCCAGCGGAATTAGACCCAGACTCACCTCTAGCCAGGGCCTGGTGATGGGGGGCCTGTATTATGTATTTTTAAGTAAATATGAAGTTGTAGCTGTCTTGCGGGTGGACCAGTAACGCTGGCCACACTCCTTTGGGCGTGGCTTCAGGTGGACAGAGCAGAAAGAGGTATGTTTGAGGCATGACTGCTTTCGCAATCTTTTCTCTTGGGTCAGATGATCTGGTAGGAATGCAGAGAAATGCTCCCCGATTATTATTGTCTGTGCAAGTGTTCCCCAATAAATGCCCATCTTTGTGTAGTGAAATCATTACACCCATGCCTTCATGAGGTGATATGTTTACCAATGTCTTTTTCAAACACCCTTAGTGTTATTCATTCCTTCTCCCTTCCAGACCCTGTGTATTCTTCCCTTCCTCTTCCTTAGTTAAAGAGCCCTGCCTTTTTCATTTTCTCCTCCACAGCATTTGTGTCCTACTAGCCCCCTCAGCAGAGCTCCTCCCTTGCCCATAGAGTTGGTCTTTTTTTCACTTGCCTGGTTTGTTTGGTTTCTCCAGGTTATCTACTCACACCTAAAGATTCAGAAGTGGATCCAAAATTAAGAGAGAATATGTTGCATATGTCTTTCTGGGTTCAGGTCATTTCACTTACCAAGATTTTCTAATACACATTATTAAGTCACTTGGATTTGAACTTGAGAGTACATCTGTCAAATGCTGACAGTTAAAACATCACTTGTAGTAAGAGGTTTAGCTTGCACTGGAGCCCTGATGCTGATCAGCCTAATCAGGGGGCATTACTGTGCTGGGGCATTTCTTAGAGAACCTCATCTTCTCTGCCTGCTTCTCTTACTACCTGCTGCCCTGTGTGGTGCACACATTTGTTTTCCAATGGGCAACACTTGAAATACTGGACAGAATATGTTCTTGCTGCAGAAATCTATCTCCTTTCAGTGACTTGTGTGACCCCTTGTTCACATGAACCACTGGTTCTCCACAGCACACGGTTCACCTCTTCCTGCCACTGCTCTTGTCACCTAGACAGGGGAAAGACCTCTTTTTGTTTACCTCTTTGTCTCTTACCTAATGTTGGAGCCCACAGAGATGGTTCTGCTTCATCTTAACTTAAGGTCTGAGAGTGCAAACCCACTAATGCTCCCTCAAGGTTAAACACAGAATGTTTGGCCTGAGGTTTGGCTAAGGATGTCTTACCTTGACAACAGGAAATTTGGCCTAAGAAGTAACTAATGGATGTCTTGCTTTAACAACAGGGTATTTAGCCTAAAGTGTGGCTATTGCCTATCTTACCTTGACAAGAGGATACTTGGTCTAGGATGTGGTTTCTTGATGTTTTGGGTATTGAAAAGGTAATTACACTTGCTTGTTCTTTGTATCTTGGTGGAAGTCTCTTTGCCTTCCCCTACTTTTGACTGGGGTATGTAAAGACTGTGTGTCATAAAGTTGGGGCCTTTCCCCAGTATTCACTAGAGTGCCCTCCTGACTCTATTCCTTGTCTCTCTTTTCTTTAGTATTTATAATTTCTTGACCTGCCATTCCTTAGTCCACACTCTCCCTTTCAGGCATGAACACAAGCAATGACAAATGTCCCTCAATGTGGGGCAAGACACCATAAGGACGGGCTTTATGTGGCAGATAGTTAATATTTGTTTGCCAACTTGAATTTCTGCATCTCTGTATTCTGTCCTGGTATTCTTTCATGTAAAGTGCTACTTTTTAAAAGTCAGATTAGAGGACTTTTGGCAATGTTTTTAAATAGAAGCTTTTCATTTCCTTATAAAGAGGGAGATGGCCAATGTCAAGTCTTCCCACACAGCTAATGCCCCAAAACCATCAATGTTGTTCCTCAGGAAGCCATTCTGTGCCTCATTGCCTTGCTGAAAATATAATAACATTGTCTGAGACTGACTCAGATTGAATGCCATTAAAGAGTAATGAAGGGAAGAGTTACATAAAAGGTCCAAGTTATTACTGTAAGTGCATTACAAAAATCACTTTAGTGGTGAAATATTTTATAAGAGCACCAAGCTTCACTGTAACAAGACTTTGTTTTTCTTCTGACAATTTTTTAAAATACAAGTGTATTGTGAATTACCTAGTCTGTGTTTTAAAATGGCATCTGCCTGGCACCTGTCCTAGGCAGGTACTGGTCAGTCTGAAAGGAGCCGAGAGTCTGATAGTAGTTGCTGGGCATTTCTGTAGTGAATGATCATAGGGCTGAAGTTTGAGAACACAGATGTGATACCATCTATGTAGACGGCATATACTCAAGAGTGTTTACTAAAGCTGTGCTTCATTAGGCAGGCCTGACTGCTTTAGAAGAGACTGAGATGAATACAGGGCTTCTTCTCACAGCTAGCACTGTGCACTCCATTATCTAGTCAAAGGGTCCTGACGATTGATGAAAGCAACTGCCTGGCATGCTCTGCTCTGATTGCAGGAGTTTTCCTTGCTTAAATGACATTCCTAAACTTACCCTGAATGGGAATGAAAATGTGCTTTCCTGTTGCCAGAGGGTCAAATAGGTTATCCTTAGTGCCTCTTTGCTCTGAGAAAAGTCCTGAGTGTAGAGCTTCAGTATCCAAGAGGCTCTCAGCTGGGGTGAATGGCTCATCATTGTACATAGTCATATACTGTTTCCAGCTAAGCGTTAAAATCATGTTAACCCTTTTTCCTCTGGTTCCTTAAAGTACTCAGAAGACCAGACTTACATGTGGCCCCCCAAATCGCAACTTAGCTACAACAGAGTCTATCACTAATGCCCTGAAGGTTTGCAGAGAGCCTGTATTCTGTATTTCATAGTGATAGTCCATCAGGGTGTTACTCCAACTCTCTGTGTTATGTGTGTGCTCTCCCCAGAGACTCTGAGGATCTTAGGGACAAAACATGAAAACTAGACGCTGCTTATTGCCTGATGTCTGATACAAATATGATCTGGGCACAGGATATTTTAGATTGCTTGAAGTTAACTAGAAGTTTAAAATGGTTTTGAGGGCTGGAAAGATTAGCTCTTAACACCCAGATCAGTCAGCTCTCAAATTTCTTGTAACTCTGGCTCCAAGGGATTTGATGCCCTCTTATCTCTGCAGGTGCCAGGCACACATGTGGTGCACAGATACATATGCAGGCAAAGCATTCATACACATAAAAGTAAAATAAATATATTAAAAATAGTAAATTCAGAACCCCTAAGGGTAGAATACAGATATTGGTATTTTTAATAACGTGTGTATGCTTGCTTGTGTGTGTGCATTTGTGCATGGGTGCGTGAGTGTGTGTGTGTGTGTGTGTGTGTGTGTGTGTGTGTGTGTGTGTGTATGTGTGTGTGTGTGTATGTGTGTGTGTGTGTGTGTGTGTGGTTTGTATGCATGCGAACACTCAGGAATGCCACTGCACATATGTGGAAGACAACTCTCAGGAGTTGGTTCTTGCTTTCCACTTTGAGCTGGGTCTCCTTGCTACTGCACTGCACACTCCAGACTGGATGGGCTGTGAGCTTCCAGAAAGCCGCCTGCCTCTGCTCCTACCTCCTTGTGGAAGTCCTGAAGTTACAAATGCAAATCCAGTGTCTTCCATAGAGTCTGAGAATCAAACCCAACACTTTTACCTCCTGAGCATCTCTCCCACTCTAATCATTTTTTCTTCAAATTCTTATCTAACAAATTCTGTCATGCCCTATTTAAGAGAAAGACACCTTGCTTGTCACCTCAGCAAATACAAAGCTGCACATCATGCCTTGAAGGGCTTCTGCCTTGTGCCTCCTATGCTTTTGAGCTGGGATATATTTGATTGATGGATTTGTAGAGGCATTAGTAGGGATTTGGTCTGTGGTCTGTTAAGTGGTCATCCTGGTAAGCAGGCAAGCCTGAGAAGAACCAACACAGTCTTTTTTACATGGTCTGCTTCAAAAGCTGTCCAGGTACTGAACACTGAGTTCTTTAGATTCAGAACTTGCTTCATTCTACAGTTAGTCATCGGGAAACAGGTGACCTAGGAATAGGGTGAGGAAAGTACCATTCATATATTCACCTCAGTTTCAGTGAAAAAAGTACTAGGGGTTTTGTCCTCAGGGAGCTCGCAAGCTAATCTAATAGGAGAGATAGGAAAAGGGAGAGAGGAAAGAGGGAGAGCATGCTCTTATAGGAACCTTGATTTCTGTTTAGGGGACAAAGTCTCATTCTATATGGAGACAGGAATGTCTTTTGAGGAAGGTATAGGCAAGCTAGGCCTTAAAGGTATGTCAGACTGGGGAGGGGATGTCAGAGATCACAGCCTGAGAAAAGATCAGAGAGAAAGGCCATGACTCTATGGGGAGCCATTGAGCTGCCTCAGTCTAAGGTGCAGGGCAGAAAAGAAAGCCAGGGATGTGAGGAGGGCAGGATCTGGATTATCCAGAGCCTTGTGCCCCTTTAGAGGAAGGAGTAGATATGAAAACAGATACAGTCTATAGAACAAGTGACTAAGAAAAATATGGAGGACAATGGTGCTGTTCATCTGGGGCTGTTGCTTCTGACCTGTTGTGGTCTGGACTGGTAATCTGGTAAACTTGCTCAGAGTTGCTGTTCTCTCCTTGGTGACTCAACAACCCTCAGTACACACTGGCCCAGTATTGTTGATGTAGTTCTGGTACCGCCAGGTCTCACTGCCCTTCTCAGCCCCAAATAAACACACAAAGACTTTATTAATTATTAATCTGTTGGCTGATGACTAGGCTTTTTACTGGCTAGCTCTGTCTTAATTATTACCCCATTTCTATTAATCAATGTATTTTCATGTGGTCTTGGCTTACCAGAGAATGTCTGAACTGTCTACTCCTTTGTCTACTATATAGCCACTGTCTTTGGGGGGCTCTCTCTGCCTACCTTTCCCAGAATTCTCCTTGTCTTAGTCCTGCCTATCTCCCTGCCTCAACCAATAAGAGAAACATATACACAGAAGGACATCCCCCCATCACAGTATGGGAAAGATGAACTCAGGGTCTGAAATGCCCAGGTGTGACTAAAAGACCTCTGCCCAGTACTGGGTTGAGATGGGTAGCCTACAGTTGCTCCCCGTCTACTGGGATGGGACTTTCAACTGCAGTTTATGTGGCACCAGAGGCTCCGCTCCAGGACTTTCTGAGTTCTTACTTTTTTTTTCTTGTTCTTCTTGGTGGTGTCATTCTAGAATGTGTCTATTCACCTTTCTACATTTGTACTTGGACGGTACAAAGCAGTTCATGTGGTTTTTTGTTTGTTTGTTTGTTTTGGTTTTTGGTTTTTGGGTTTTTTTCCTCTTCAAAATTAAGCTCTAATACATGAAACTTGGTATTTCTGCTGTTTTGGTTTTTTTCTAGGATTTTTTTTTTGAGGGGGGAGTGGGTTGTGGTATTCTGCTTGGATAGCAAATAAAATGAAAAGCAAACTGTTAAAGTTCTCAGCTTGGTGAGAAATGTGTGGGAACCACCAACCCAAGTTCTCTGAACCCAAGGCATACCATTGGTTAGCAATGCCTAGCATTATCCAGGTAAAAGGAAGTAAGAACTTTTTACTGAAAATACTCGAGAGTAAGTTGATTTTTTTTTTAAGGTTTTAGGCTTAAAGCCTAGAATTCTAAAATTACTATTGGGGGGCTGACAATTTGCATGAGAATGAAGCAAAGTGTCAAATGCTTCCCATTAGTAGGCAGGGGCAAAGGTCCTCCTGTGAGTCAGAAGGAAGTGGCAGTTTGGAGAGATGGGCCACTATTACTCCAAGAAGGGAAAGATTCTAGAATGTTCTTCCACACGGTTCTTACAGTTCAAATGCCAGTAAGTGGATCTGTGGGGTCAGAGAAAGTATCTGATGCCTAATAGGTTTTGGCTTTTTGAGACAGTCTTACTCTGTAGCCCTAGATGGATTAATACTCACAAGTAGTCTGGGCTAGCCTCATACTTTCTATGTAGCCCAGGCTAGGCTTAAACGCATGGCAGTCCTCTTGCCTCGGCTTCACAAGTGTTGGAATTACAGTTATGTACTACTATAGCTTTTGGCTGTCTTGACCTGATTCTTTCTACCCAGGTTCAGAAGAAATGTCTATGGGTGTTTGAACCTACATCAATAAGCCAGCAACTGAGCATGTACAAACTCAATTGAGGATAATCACAATATCTCAACAATTTCAGAAAACACTGAAACCACACAGAACATGACAGAAAATAATCGTCATCAAAGCACCGGCTGCATGTGCACATGTTGCTTAGATGCAGTACCCAATAGGAACTATGGGAAAAAAAAAAAAAAAAAGGTCTTGGTGATACCCATGAGTGCTTCTCCTTGCTTTCTCAATTTCTTGGTTATTATCCAAGCAGTTTGATCCTTGCCACATTGCTTCTCCTTGCTTTCTCAATTTCTTGGTTATTATCCAAGCAGTTTGATCCTTGCCACATTTTATAAAACTGGCATTGTTATTCTTAGTTTACAGTGAGAGTGACTGAGGCTTAGAAGAATCAAAGCAATCAACTGCATTTGGCTACAAGAATGTGAACCAGAGCTAGGCGGTAGTGGTGTACACCTTTAATCCCAGCATTTAGAAGACAGAGGCAGGTGGATCTCTGTGAGTTCAAGACCAGCTTGGTCTACAAGAGCTAATTCCAGGACAGGCTTCAAAGCTATACAGAGAAACCGTGTCTTGAAAAACAAACAAACGAAAAAGAATGTGAACCAGGATCTGTTTCTAAAGATCTGCATGCTTTCACCATGGCATGTGGCTGTCCCACCCCCAAGCCTGGTTTAGCAGTACAAGCAACTTTGGGAATTTGTCATAAATGTCAATGAAATTCCTCTCCAGCTTTGGATCGAGCCCAGAGTAGGCTGGACTTGCCTCTTGAAAATGCACTGTAGGGGAAAGGTATGGACTGCATTCATGGGCAACTGGATGGCAAGTCCCTGTGCCTTCATCCAGTTGTCTGCCAGGCTCTCTGTGGGAGGACAAGCTGACTCCCACACACCCCCAGAAATGAAAGAACCCATCACAGCCCAACATCAGAAGAGGGAATCTTTATCTTTGTAGGAATAAAATGAAGGAAGAATGGCAAGTTGTAATTTTCTTCCCCTCCCACGCCTGAATAATCTAGGTATATATTTTGCATGTGGGATGCATTTGGGCATGATCTATGAAGGTAATTTCTGTTCACTTGCTCAGTTTTGAGTGAGGGAACATCATGCTCGGAAATTCTGGCAGCACATAGATTAAAACCATGGAGCTGACTTACTGACATTCTGAAGCTGCAGATCACACCCTAGGCTTCCTCATCAAAAGGCTGTGCTTGTAGAGTTGGTGCTGACTTATTAATAAAGAGCAGGCCTTTATTTGATGATTTATCTAATCAAGACTCACCTTCAGTCTACGCTCATTAAGTCTGCTGCTAAGTATGCTTGAGGCGAAATTAAACTCAGTGACACAGAGTGAGTCCAGGCTTCACAACCAGGACAGAAACAGAGCATAGTAAGCTGGGGTCACCTGAGGTGGGGGCCACCAGGGTGGGGGGGCACCTAGGGGTGGGGCAGAGCAAGTGAACTGTCTGTTCACCAAAGAGGATGGGCACATTCAGAAGGTTAGTTCTGAATGCACTTGGTAGCAGCACAAAGGTGACAAGCACTCTCATTAGCTGAGTCAAGAATGATACTGCCTGTGTCACATCAGGGCAGCTTCTTTAAGGGACCTTTCTGTGCAATTAGAATCAAGATGCTGGTGCTCTGGGTGCCACAGCCCAACTCCTGGTGACTTCTGTCTAGACCGCTTGCTTCTCTTACTGGCCTAACATTGCAACACAAGTGTTGCCAATGCCAAAGCATTTCTCCTGCCACAGATAAATCTTCGGTATGACTTCTTGTCCAGTAGTAGAAAGTTCCATCTTTCCTACCGCTAAGGAGTGTCCTGCTACCACAATGCCACACTGAAAGTGAGCCTGCCCAACAACACAGAGCTAGCTGTGCTGAGGCCAATATGTCTTCTCCCCTACCCCACCCCCTTTAAAACACAGCATCTCAGAATGGGCTAAACTGTGTATCTAGGCAGATAAGAGAGATAAGTACTTCCTGAGTTCATATTCTTATTCTCTGAGTTCTACTGAGAAAACTGACCAGGTGACATCCATCAAAGAGAGGGAGACCCCTCCAATCTTTTATCACCTTCAAAACCTGGCTTAAGACCCATTTATGGAGAAGCACTAGGCTCTAATCCCTGAATTTATTGAGTACTGTATGGCAGGCCCAGTCATGAGGATGTGACCTTTGCCCTCTGTAAGTTTACAGTACCCAGACTTGGACAGACAGGGAATACAATGTGGAAAGAATAGCAAGGAGAACATAGGAAAGGAATGTGATTTATTCATTCATTCTTTCCAGACACATGACATGTCAGAATCTGTAGGAGGTGCTGAAGGTGGGGTCAGAGAACAAGACAAAGAAGGTGGTGGTGATAAAGATGCTGCCTGACTAATTTAGCCAAGGGTGGAGTCTAAGTATCAGTGAAGAGAGGAGACCACGTAAGCAACTTCTCAGCACATTGAATCTACGTTAAAGACCATAAGTATTTCTTAGTTTTAAGATTGTGATTGAGAGTATACACCAACAAGCACTCATCACCCCACATATCAGTGTCCCTTCCAGAACCGTCCTACCCAAGAGCTGGTGTAGCCAAGGCCAACACTTTACAGTCCTTTTAAACATAGTTTACAAATGTCAGTGGTAGGTCTAAATAGAATGGGATAGTGATGAAAATAATTGCAAATACAAGACTGTCCATTCTTCCAATGAATCTGCCTCAGTTTCAGGAGCTGCCCTGTAGGTCAAGAACCATGACCTTCACATTTAAAACCTTTTGGAACTTATGAGGTGTCTTAGTTAATTCTCCATTGCTGGCTAAAATACCATAGCCAAGAAGGAGGGTTTATTTTGGCTTACCATTCCAAAGAGATAAGAGTCCATTACCACAGAGGGAAAGCTTGATAGCAGGCTGGCATGGTGACTGGAGCAGTAAGCTAAGAGCTTACATCTTGACCTACAAACAGGAAGCTGAGAACAAAGCTGAGGAACAGCACAGGGCTGTGAACTCTCAAAGTGAACCCCCAGTGACATGCCTCATCCCCAATTATTCTTCCTCCAACAAGGCCATACCTCCTAAACCTCCCCCAACAGCACCACCAGCCAAAGACCAAGAATTCAAAACCTCAAGACTCTGAGGGTTATCTCGTTCAGATCACCACAGGAGGGGAGAATTAAAAAAGTCATGCAGGCTGATGTTTCTAGTCACAGCAGATTTGAAAATCTTACACAATTGGACTTAAAGTCCTAAATCTGTGTGTATTATATCTGTTCCCTGTTTCCATCCCTGAACCTCTGAAGTAGCCTTTGAGATGCATGCCTTACTTTCTATCTGTTTACAGTATGGCCCCTTCACTCTGTTAACTTTTTTTTTTTTTTTTTTTTTTTTTTTTTTGGAGACAGTGTCTCACTATGTAGCCCTGGCTGGCCTGGAACTTGGTATGTCAACTACACTGCCCCCAAACTCTCACAAAGATCTGCCTCCCCAGTGCTGGAATTAAAATCATGTGCCACTATGACCTGCCTTCACTTCATTAATTTCTAAAGAGCTGGGGAGGGTGAGCCTTGTCTTAAACTCTTTGTCACTTACCATTATCTTGCCAACAGTGAGCATTTAGTGAGCATTTGCTGTATAAACCATGGTGTCCATTTCACCTCCCAATTCTTCTGGTCTTCCTTTGACCTCAAACCTGAAATTTACCAAAGAGCCCTTCTTTTCAGTGGAAAAGTATCCAAGCAAATGAAGATAAGAGGCCAGTTTGTAGTGATGAGGCATGGAAAAGATAGTCCTTAATAGCTACATCTGTGAAATTATTGCTCACAATGAGGCAGGAGTCTGAGTCATTCAACCAATATTCTTACTGGAAAGGGAGTGCTCATTGTATGAACCAATATTACAAGGTCTACTCAGAATGAACCTAAGAGTACAGGAAATAGGGCATTATAGTGACACTAAACTCATCTGTGAAACACATGGAAGACATTGCTGTCACATAGAAATTACCTTTGAAATAGGTGACAAAGAAAAGTCAAGGCCATCAAGCCTGTGCTGTCACCCAGTGTAGGAGGGGAGGATGTCTACTGTGAAGCTTCTGCTCCAAAATACCCTGTTTCTGTGCTTCATTTTCTTAGGTGGAATTGGCTGTGTGGGCCGAGACAAGGGACAAGTTCGGAAATGCCTTGATGTGGTGGAGATCTACAACCCTGATGGAGACTTCTGGCGGGAAGGCCCACCTATGCCAAATCCCCTCCTCTCACTAAGAACCAATTCCACCAATGCAGGTGCCGTGGATGGGAAGCTCTATGTCTGCGGGGGATTTCACGGAGCAGGTACTGGTCTACCTATAAATATAGCTTGAACCTCTTGGCATTGACTTTTACCTCCATTACGTGACTTGATGGTGGTCAGTGTCTGCTTTTCAGAGTAGTGAGGCACTGGCAAGAGTCTGGCTTTCAGAGCCCAGTGGCCGGCAGCAGCTCCCTAGATTCTCTGGGGCTTCACCTGTACAAAATAATGAGAATTCTGTGAGTTTAAGTCTATAATACATCTAGCACATGACAGCCACCCAGCCCATAGTGGCTGAGTATGAAGGGAAGAGAAATAGAAGAGGAAGACAGATTCCTGGTAGTAGGACTAAAAGATTCCAAACAGGAAGGACACAGAAGCAGAGGAATAAGCAGAAGTGTTGGGTGTTAGTTTTAGCTGCCAACCCAGAAAAACCTTACACCACCAACTACACTAAATTGTATGAATGATTTTCTAAAATGATGACTAGTGTACATACTTATTACTGGACATACACATCCAATACCATCATTGCATTCTGCAGCACAGAGCAGGGAGGCTTTTAAGCATGCATAAATCTAGAGGCCAATGTCTCTAAAGTCTTATTGACTGCATCAATAAATAAGACAGAATGCCTTCATAGTAGACTGACTAAAGTGTTAAGCCAATGCATACCCATGAGACACATGCCCCGGAGCACTTAAAGAAGACAGATTAAAGTAGACTTGCCTTCATTTTGTAAGCATATGGTGTTAGGTAACTAACTTAGAGAATGAGGCTTTCATTGTGAGTTAGAAGAGACTTGCTGGGAGATGGTGGTGCACACCTTTAATCTCAATACTTGGGAAGTAGAGGTAAGCAGATCTCTGGGTTCCAGGATAGCCAGGGATACACAGAGAACCCCATCTCAAAAATCCAAGAGAGAGAGACTTAGTAGTTAAGAGATGGCTCTGTTGGTAAAGCACTTGCCTTGCAAGCATGAGGGCCTGAGTCCAGTCCTCCAGAACCCATGTAAAAAGCTGGGGATGCTTAGAAGACATCGGAGTCAAATGCAGTAAATTTTTATTTTTTATTTAAACCTTTTGAGAGAAGGTATTTTTCATATAGTGTGGAAAATTTAAAACTAGGCCATGGTATTAGATGATATTAATGAGACAATAATAGTATTGTATTTTATATAAATCCAAATAAAAAGAATATTCTAAACAGATATTATAGTAGAGTATTTGCAGTGAAAATGATGTCTGAAGTCTGCTCTCCTACAGAGATTTTTTTTTAAATATTTTTTATTTAAGTATGTGTATGTATGCCACATGGTGACCTTGGAAGCCAGAAAAGATCGTTGGGAGCTGGATTTATGGGCAGTTGTGAGCCACCTAACCTGGGTACCGGGAACTGAACTCAGGTGCTCTGAAAGGGGAACAAGTGCTCTAAACCACTGAGCCATCTCTGCAGCCCTGCCACAGATTGTTTTAGTAGGAGGAGCCGATTCATTCTGCAACACTGGTGAATGTGATCATTATTAGAACTGCGTGATGCGTGCTGGACTGAGCTGCCTTCCTTCACCAGTTCACTGCTGTGTGCTGGAAAGCCCCCGTGACTTTACTTTGTCTCCATTTGTGCTTCAGAGACTTTCCCAAAAGGTCTTTAAAATTTTAAACTTCATTTTATTTAGTGTGTGTGGATATGATATCTTGAGTGCGAGGTCCGAGGGCAGCTTTTGGGAGCTGGTTGTCAATGTGGCTCCTGGTGATTGAACTCAGGTTGTCAGGCTAGGCAGGAAAAGACTACCTGATGAGCTGTCTTGCCAACCCAAAGAGGTTTGGTTTTGGTTTTTGTTGTTTTTTGGATTTTTTTTTAAGTTAGTATCTCTTACTTCTTGAACCTCTTGCTTCAGGTAATTTCTCACAGTAGGAAGAAAACTGACAGTATAGGAAATCTAAGTCCTGCCTGTGTGAGGAGGTTTGGAGCCTTGCCTGATGAGGGTTTGAACACTGGGCTCTCCTCTAGTTTGGTCTGTGAGCTTTGTTGGTCATCTGACTATTGACTTTCTCTTGACCAGAAAAAGGGGGCAGATGCAAGAGCTGGCCTCAGGTCCTCTGAGAATAGGTGGTCACCAGCATCTAAGGCATTAGAAGGTTGATGGCCAAATGCCCTGGGAAGCAGGTTAAAAGCAGTCCAAACCAAAGCATATCACTGTGACATTAGAGACAAACGTTTGGTCCCAAAATCTAAAGAGAGGAAGAGTTTTATCCAAAGTACCAAGAATCAGACTTTTGAACTGTGATGTTAGAAGTGAAAAGGAAATGAAGCAAACGCATTCAGGAGCCCTGTGGAAAACTACTTTCCACCTACAGTCTGAAACTGGTGCGCTATTAGTCAAAGTCTAGGACATTCTCAGAGTGTCCTCTCCTCTGTGTCCTTTTGTAAAAATCAAGATGTTTTACCAAAACTGTAAAACAAGAAAGAGTAGATCCCACAAAAGTATTAAACATAGTGGGGGAAAAAGAGAAACTCCTGAAAGGATGAGGGGAGACCCCAGAAAAGCAACTGCTATACAGAGACTGGGGAGCAGCAGTACGGAACCAAGCTGCCCCTGCACTGTGGGGAAGGGTGTCAGATCCAATGTGTGTGCTATGAGCTGAACCCTGATCCTCTGCAAGAGGAACAAATGTCCCTAACTGCTAAGCCATCTCCCCAACCCCTGAATCACAATGCTTTTAATGTTTTAGACACTGAGAGTGTTGCAGTGAAAGCTAACGAAAGCAAAGCAGCATCAAAGAAAACACTAAATGTTGAGCTAACCAATATTGTGCCTCTATTGTCCTATAAAAATGGGAAGGTAGAAAGTAGGCAAGCATGTTAAGGCTGAGAGATGTCCTACATGGGAGGTCTAAAAGTTCTCAGTGACACTGTCTTTATCTGTTTCTGTGTCTATCACAAGCCACAAGCTGGTGCCTATAAGAAAAAACTTATTTAGCTCACAGTTTTGGAGAATAGAAGTCCATATTCAAGTGATCCCAAGTGTTTGGCCTCCGGTGAGAGAGAGCTCCTTGGCTGGGTCACTGCATGGTGGATGGTGTCATAGTGGTAGTGCATGCAGAAAGGAGAAGTCTCATGGCAAAACAGGTAGCCAGATTAACTCTAGAGTTATATTTGTTCTTACTGTTTTGTGAGACAAGGTCTCACTATGTAGCCTGCATTGGCCAGGAAGTCACTATGTGGGCCAGGCTGGCCTTGAACTTACAGTGGGCCTCCTGCCTCTGCCTCCTGAGTGCTACAGTGCTACAGGCATGAGCTACTAGGCTGCACTCAAACAACCTAGACATTAGCAGAGGCCCCATGAGTGCTGCACTAACCCCTTCTAGGAGAGCAATGCCAGAGTCTGCTCACCTTCTACAAAGCCCTACCTCTTAGAAGCCCTGGCACCTCCCAGCGTCACCACTCTGGGAACAAGTTTCCTGCCCATGAATCTCTGGAGAGAGAAAAAACTCAAAGACTTTCTAAAGCACAGCCGCCTTCATCTGAGAAACCAAGAATGAAGTGTTAGAAAATGGTATTTATAGGGCTGGAGTCAGTGCCGGGAGAAGATGCCGAGTGGGAAGAGGAGCAGTGGGTAGGGAAAGCTTCTTCAAGGAATTACAGGGGTGAAGTCATCTGACCCTCCATATCACGTAGCTATGAGAACTAGGAAAGCTAGAACAAAGTTTACAATATGAAAATCAGGTGTGAATAAAAAGAAATGGCAGGGAGAGCACCAAGGACTCTGCTAGAGATCAGTCCCTGGGAGCCTGTGGGGTTCTGTGTCTTCCAGGCAGAGACACAGGCTGCCATAGTTCTGGACTATTTTTAAGCATTTCTGTATAGCAGATGATCTTAGAAGACACATCATCTCCCTCCATGACTAAGGGCAGACATGCTTACTGGCCCTTGTGATTTCTTTCTAGCACTCACAAGTGTCAGCTGAGCCTCTTCAGGTAGTCTGTGAGACTGTGAGCTCAGATAACTGGCATTTAAAATGTTGGCATGCTGCTGCAGCAGCAGCAGCAGCAGCAAAAGGGCCCCGTCCTTCATCTGTGACTCATTTGTGTCTTCTTCGGCACCCTTGCAGCAAACTAGCTTAGAAAAACCCAGAACCTCACAGTCTTTGATGGAGTCCTAAATCTCTCCCCAGAGGCTTTCTTCTCCGTCTCCAGCACGGGATGAGGAAGCCAGCATTGTTTCAAGGATGAGGAAGCCAGCGTTGTTTCAAGGCCAGCGCTTGTAACACCAGTCTCTCACACTGTCTTACAAAACATAAATGAGAGGACAATTCTCAATTTATTCTGTGAAGTCAGTGTTATGCGATTTAAAGAAGGAGAAGAAGAAGAAGAAGGAGAAGAAGGAGAAGGAGAAGGAGAAGAAGGAGAAGGAGAAGAAGAAGAAGAAGAAGAAGAAGAAGAAGAAGAAGAAGAAGAAGAAGAAGAAGAAGAAGAAGAAGCAGCAGCAAAGCTTGGAAGCTAGGGAAATGGCTCAGTCAGTAAAGTACTTGCCATGCAGGCCTGGGGACCTGGGTTTGATCCTTCAGAACTTATCTAAGAGGACAGAAATACTCCTATAATCCCAGAGCTAGGAAGGATCCCTGTGCCTCACACAGCCTGTCTAGCCAAATGAGTGAGTTCAGAGAGCAGGGGCTGGAGAGATGCTCAGCAGCTGAGAGCACTGGCTGCTCCTCCTCCAGAGGACCAGGGTTTGGTTCCCAGCACCCACATGACAGCTCATAAAGACCTGCAACTCCACTTCCAGGGGATCTGACACCCTTTTCTGGCCTCCTTGGACACCAGGCACTCATGTGATGCACAGAAATCCATGTAGGAAAAACACCCACACAATTAAACATTTTAAATAGAAAGTAAGAATAAATCAGGTTCAGGACTATTGAAGGAAGCACTTGATGTCACTCAGGCCTCCATGTGTGCACTCACATGCACATAGACCCATATACATGGCACATATGCACATATAGACACACCAAAAACAAATCAAAGATTGCATATGCAAGTCTCCTCAACATAATACTAGCAAACTGAACCCAGCAACATACAAAAGGAGTTATGTATCATGACCAAGCAGGATTTTCCCAGACACTCAAGACTGGCTAACTTTCTGAAAATTGGTCAGTATAACACCCCTATTAATAGAATAAAAGAAAAATGGAATGATCATCTTAACAGACGACAAATAAAAGACAACAAAATTCAGTTCCCACTCATAACGTAAACACTCAGCATAGTAACTGGACCACTAGCACGCATCTATGGAAAATCTACAACTCACGTCATACTTAATGAGGGGAAACACAAAAGTTTCCACCTTAGAACCAGCACTGTGCTGGAGACTCTGCTCAGGGCAATTAGAAAAGGAAAGGAAAGAATGAGCAGCCAGATTATAAATTAATAATTAATCACATATGACACTATCTTGTATTTAGAAAATCCTAAGAAGTTTTTTTTTCTTAATAGTAAGAAACAAATTCAGTAAGGTTGCAAGGTGCAAAATTAATGTACAGAAAACCCTATTTGTATGCCCTTGTGACAAACAATCCAAATGTTAAAATTAAGAAAACATCACGTTTACAGTGCCATCAAAATAAATAAAATACTTAGAAATAAATTTAACAAATAGCACAGACTTGTACATTAAAAAGTACAAAATAATTAACAGTAGTAACAGTAATATAGCCCAGAGCTGGAGTGGTAACTCAGCTATTAAAAGCACTGGTTGCTCTTGCAAAGGACCCAGATTGGGTCCCAGCATCATCGATGTGGCAGCTAACAACTGTCTATAACTCCAGCACAATAGGGTCAAATGCCATTATACAGTCTGTGAAAGCACTGCACACACATGGTTCATAGACATACATACAGGCAAAACACCTACACATAAAATAAAAATTACAGGCAACTGAGGAATGTTGGGAGGGGAAGAGACAGTCTTTCCCCAAGAGCACACCAACTGGCTAACTAATGCCAAATGGTCAGCCCTGAAAAACATACATATAAGTAACATTATACAGACTGATCAAATATCAATGAAATATCAAAATTTTAAATAATAAACCAAATAAGTAGTCAGGTTAATAAGATGATTTAAATTTTAAATGGAGTTGCCCAAAACAAAGTGAAGAACTCTTTGATTTTAGGTTTTTTCCCCCTGTGGGTTTTTTGTTTGTTTGTTTGTTTGTTTGTTTGTTTGTTTCTAAAAGAAAGATAGAAAGAGAACAGAAAATTTTTTGTGGGTAGGGAGGTGGATAGACGATCTGAGTTGGGGAAAGGAAAAAACATGCCCAAAATATATTATATGAAAAAAAATTAAGAAAAAAATTTACATAGAAATGCAAGAGACATAAGAGCCTAAATTCTCCCTTTGAAGCTATGACAGTCCAGACCGTGGGGTTCCAGCCCTGAGCATTCAGGAAAGAAGTGACCCCTTCTGTTATGCCCCTTGGTTTGCAACACAGCTTCAAAGATAGTTTAATTGGAAAAGGATCTTTTGCCATCAAATTGTACAGGAATGATTGGATATACACATGCAAAAGAGTGAAACTGGACCCCACTTCACACCATGTACAAAGATGAACTCAAGAAGGACGAAAAAAATGTAATTATCATAGCTAAAACTTCTAAGTCTTAGAAGGAAATGTAGGCATCTTTGGGGCTTTGAATTATACAATGAATAGGCAAGTTGTTCTAAAAGCATTAAAAAAAATCAACTGACAGAGTGAGATGAGAATTGTAAGTACTATATCTGATAAAGAAGAGTCATATCTAGACTACATAAAGAAATCTGACTCAATGGGTGGTGATGGTAGTGGCACACACCTTTAATCCCAGCACTCAGGAGGCAGAGGCAGGCAGATCTCTGTGAGTTCAAGTTTATAAGACAAGTTCCAGGACAGGCACCAAAGCTACAAAGAAACCCTGTCTCAAAAACAAAACGGAACAAAACAAAACAAAAAACAAAAATAAATAAATAAATAAATGAAATCTATCTCAATAACAAAAAGACAGATCACCAACTTTTTAAAAAAAATATTTCTCCTATTATTTGAGACTATAATATAATCATATAATTTTCCCTTTCTTCTCATCACATCCTCCCATATAACCTTCCTAAATTCATAAATACCCCCTGATCAGTCTGTATAATGTTACTTATATGTATGTTTTTCAGGGCTGACCATTTGGCTTTAGTTAACCAGTTGGTGTGCTCTTGGGGAAAGACTGTCTCTTCCCCTCCCAACATTCCTCAGTTGCCTGTAGCTCTTGGTGTAGGGAGGGAATCACTAATTTGTTAGTTGACAAAGAACCTAAATAGCCACTTCTCCAATGAATGTAAGCTAGTGGCCAAGTGCTGAACATCATCAAAACTACAATGAGGTCATACTTCATCCCCATCAGAGTGACTGTCACAAAAGGCTAGATAGTAGCAAGTGTTGACAAGGACTGGGGAGTGAGAACCCTCATATACTACTGGCGAGGGTATAAATGCAACTGCTGTGAAACTTGACCAGCACTTCCAGGAGCCCATGTGACCCTACCTTCCTACCCCATCTCTACACAGAGCTCATGTGGGAGTGTCTACACTGCAGGTTGTAACAGCCCAGAGGTGGAAACAACCCATGTGCTTGACAACTCATGAATGGCTAGATAAAAAGGTCTGTATTCACACAGCAGAATAGCATTCGGCAATAAAATAGGGAACTAACGTATGCTCTAACATAAGTGATCGTGAAAATATTACTCTAAGGGAGAAGACGTCTCCATAGATCATCTTGCCATTAATTCACTTGCTGCTATTCCGTTAATAGGAAATGCCCAGGGAGGGCAGAAATGGATTTGTGGAGGACAGGGGGCAGGGAGAAGGGGAAGTGATCATCACACTCTCTCCCAATGGGTTCTTCAACTCCATTCTCCTTTAGAGCCAGACCCCAAAGCTGACCCTTAGAAGAAAGAAAGGAGGGTAGTTCTTACTTTTTCCTTTAAAATTAGCATTAGTGCATACAATTCATATTGTATTCACTCCCTAAAAGCGAAAACAAAAAAGTGGGGGGTTTTTTTGGTTTTGTTTTAGCATGTCCACAAAGTTTGTGTGACCACTCCCCCATCTAATTTCAGAACATCATCAACCCCCAAATAAACCCTATGCTTTTCAAGGGAAGAGGCAGAAATAACTTGTCCCAGAGATGAAGACTGTGGTGGCAGACGACACCTAGTGGCAGACACCCATTCCGTCTAGAAAAATACCCAAAAGATGACAGTTGTGGCCCTAGGAAGGCAGGCGATTCTTGTGCCCATGCTTGGCACCTATGAATCTGCTTTCCAAGGGACCACATGAGTTAGGAGTGTGGGCATTTTGTGAAAACCTTGAGCTCTTAGAAGATATTGGATTCAGTTCATCAGAGTTTACTGGTGCAGGACCCCTCATTCCTACCACAAGGCAGGCACGTATGTGTGACCTGCAACTACTTCTTCCCCCAGGATTGCAAGGAAGCTCTGCAGGCGTGTTCAGGAGCAGCAGGATCTGCTGCATCTCCATTGCAGCCCATCCCTGGCTGCTGAGATTTCATCCAGCATCCAATCCTTAGATGTTCTGCTTTCAGTTCACTGTGTTTTATAAATAAAATTTCACTAGAAACTATTTACTTACTTATTGTTTCTGGCCATTCTTTTGTCTGTGGTCTAATTAAATTAACTAAAAGATAAAGACTGTTAAGACAAAATAAACTGCACCCTACTATATATAGATTGTCTGCAAAAGTCAGATTGATGCTTGGTGTGGTGGTGCACCCCTATAACCTCTCAGTACCCCAAGGGTGAGTCAGAGGATTGTGAGTTTGAAGCTAGCCTGTGCTACATGGTGATGAGACCTTGCTTCAAAAAAAAAAAAAAAAAAAAAAAAAAAGAAAGAAAGAAGGAAGGAAAAAGATAGAAAAAGAAATCGAATATAAACTGCATGGGTGGACAAAATCAAAAGATGTGCTGGATGTGGTGGTGCATGCCTTTAGTCCCAGCACTTGGAGGCAAAGGCAAGTGAATCTCTAAGTTCAAGGCCAGCCTGGTCTACAGATCAAGTTCCAGGACAGCCAGGTGTTACAAACATGTTTTCCTGCCAGCCTGATCCCACAGCCGCCCCAGCCACAAATAACACACAGAGACGCTGTATTAGATATAAAGCTGTTAGCCTGTTACTAACATTTCTTATTGGCTAGCTCTGTCTTAAATATTAACCCATTTCTATTAATCTAAGTATTTCCATGTGGTCTATCTTACTGGAGAGAGAATCTGGACCTGTGTTCTCTCAAGTCCTACATGTTGAATCTCCTCCTACCTCTCCCAGTCCCACCTATCTTGCTTTCCTATTGGCCAACAGTGTTTTATTCATTAACCAATACAAGAAACATACTTACAGAATGACATCTCCCATCAGCCAGGGCTACACAGAGAAACCCTGTCTCAAACCAACAAAACAAAAGCCAAAGGCTGAAACTGGTAGCAGTGGCACACCTCTACCCCACACTTGGGAGATGCCAGCAGAAGGACCCTACCTCAAACATGCAAAAGGGAGGTATGCTGAAGAGATGGCTCTGTGGCTATAAATCTAACAACATACGTTGAGGACCTGTGTTTAGAAAGGCTAGACAAATGAACTAGAAGAACCAAAGTGGTTTTCAAACCAGAAGAATAAAGTGAGAGTGTTCATAGTTTAACTTGAAGACTCAGTGTATAGCCAGTCATTAACACAGGGTGAGACTGGCTACAGGAAGTGTCTTAGTCAGGGTTTCTAAAGTTGCAATAAAACACTGTTACCAAAAAGCAAGTTGAGGAGGAAAGGGTTTGTTCATCACTAGAGGAAGTCAGGACAGGAACTCAAGCAGGGCAGGATCTTGGAGGCAGGAGCTGATGCAGAGGCCATGGAGGGTGCTACTTATTGGCTTGCTTCCTCTGGCTTGCTCAATCTGATTTCTTATAGAAGCCAGGACCAGCAGCCCAGGAGTGGCACCATCCACAATGATCTTGGTCCTACCCATCAGTCACTAAGAAAATGCCTTACAGCAGGATCTTATGGAGGCATTTCTCCGTTGAGGTCCCCTCTTTTCAGTTGGTGTCAACTGGACATAAAAGTAGCCAGGACAGGAAGGACACACACACAAAAATGAGTTTAAAAAAATCAAACATCCATAAATAGACCCAAACAAATGTGGTAGATTGTTTTGCTTTCCTTTGTTTTGATATACAATCTCATCATGTAGCCGTGGCTAGCCTAGCCTAAGTATGTAGATCAGGATAGCCTTGAATTCCTGCCTCTTCCATTTAAGTTCTGGAACTAAAGACATGTACCACAATTCCTGGCCAGAAAATTGATATTTAACAAGTATATAATTGAGTGAAGTAAGGGTAGTGGTCAGAATTGATATTGGGTAGCTCAGTGACACTTGCCCCCAAGCCTAACAACCTGAATTTGATAGGTGAGACAGAGCCAACTCCCACCCAACAAATAAGGAAACAAAACACTGAAATAAGTTAATGGGTATAAAATTTGCATAAACTCTTCACCAAAGTAGACCAATAAATCTGAAATAACATGTTCAACACCATTTCCTTAGGAAAATGTGAATTAAAGTTGCCATAAGATACTACATACAAACTATTTGAAAAGGTAAATATTTTAAGACATTATTTGACAATTAGGTCTTGACCTAATGAGAATGTTAAGCAAAACAGACTCTCTTTCATTCCTGGTGAGAATATAAAATGAAGCAGCCACTCTAGAAAATAACAAAACTAAAATACTTACCCTTTAACCTGGTACATGAATATCTTTCAAGTTTTAATTTTGAAAACTGAGCAACTCACAGGTCCTTAACGAGATGAACAAAGAAGCAAATTGTGGTAAACTATACAGGGGAATAGCACTCAGCAATGCAAAGAGCACACCAACTGACTACTACAGACAATTGTGAGCGGCCATGTGAGTGCTAGGAACTGAACTCAGTTCCTCTGGAAAAGTAACTGCTGAACCTTCCCTCCAGCCCATTTTGGGATTTTAATGTTCCTATGTGACTTAATAAAAACATTCCAAGCGTTTGTAGTGCATGCCTTTTGTCACAGCACTTGGAAGGTAGAGGAAAGTGAATCACTGTGAATTTAAGGCCAGCCTGGTCTACAGAGTGAGTTCCAGGCCAGGACTACACAGAGAAATCCTGTCTCAAAAAATAAAAACAAGACCTCACCATATTCAATACTTCTATAAGTAAACTTAGGAAAGCTAGGAATGTGTTTCCAGTCTATTAATGAAATGTCAGTTGTCCCTTGATCAAAAGTAACTTTTTTTATTCTTTCAACTAAATGCATGGCCAAAGCACGTTTGTTCACACACATTCCTATCCTTATGATCCTTATCTTGTGTGCACTATGAGATCACAAAGACCTTCTGCATGGATAGGCTGTCACCTGCTGGTCAGCCTGTCCTGATGCTCCTCTTACTCCCTCCTTTTTTCCTGAGCCAGGGCTAGTTAATTTGTTGCTTTCATTGACAGGCAGCTTCCTCACCACCAGAAGAACAGGTCAAATCCTAACTGGAAAGAGGCCAAAGTAGCCTGGACCCTTCACTATTTACCCACACACCCAGTAGGTCAGAGCAATGTGGGCAGTGAGATGTTCATTCCCCTCTTCAGAGTCATTCATATGCAGGACAGACTATAGAGCACGTACACAGTAAGATGGACATTGAAATAAACCTATATCATGGTTTCCGTGTGAACTGCTCCTCCCAGGCTCATATATGTAAAGACTTGGTCCCTGGCTGCTGGGGCTGTTTTGGGAGGCTATGCAACTTTTAGGAAGGAGAGTCTAGACAGGAAGAAGGCTTCTGGGGAGCAGGCCTGACTTTAGCCTGTTTTCTGGTGTGCCTACATGTGATGTAGCAGAGCAAACCAGCACTCATCCCACCATCATACCTTCACCACCATGATGGACTGTGTTCCCTCAAATCCTGAGCTCAAAAATAAATCCTTTCTCCTTAGGATGCCTCTGTCAGAGAACAGAAACTGAAGAAAGGGAGCATAAGCATAAGAATAAAGGGAGAGTTGAGGTGTGCCTTGTGTAAACTGGTGGGACATGTCCCCATTAACATTCCTATTGGGCTGAGACTGCTCAGAGGTTAATAGTGTGCACTGCTCTTGCAGAGGACTTGAGTTCAGTTCCCAGGACCCAAGTCAGGCAGCTTATAATCACTTATAAATCCAGGGGACTCCACATCCTCTTCTGGTCCCTGTGTGGACACTGTTCATGCCACACAGAGACAGATACACATGCACATAATTTTTAAAAATCTAAAATGTTTTAAATAATAACACTATTCCTATAACAGCAAACCAGCCAGTTAGCATTTCACTGATGGGCAAATCAGTGAAAAACAGTGTACAGTCCCCCAAACAACACTGTTTCCAGTTTTCTGATTGCATTAAAAAGATGAAAATGGTCCCTGATGTTTCCACTGAAATACCTCCCAGAGCACAGAGCACACCCTAAAAAACGTGGGGTACACCCCAGAGCAGTCTGCCATATACATGAACTTTCATTAATTTATTTACCCCCTGGTACAGCTGAACTCAATTTCCTGAGACAGTGTTCTTGAACCATGGGCTGCTGGAGTGTGGCCACGGGTTTGCTGATTCCTTTAGGGAATATGATGCTGCTGTGTGTGGTGCATCTATTTTTGGGGACTAGCTGGATTGAAAAGAGCTGACATGGGGTTCAGCCTCCTGTTCCTTTTCCTTGTTAGTGTGGAGATATTTCATCCTAAGTAGGTCAACTCAAATTCCAGCCCTTTTTCCTTGTTCTCTGAGCCCTGAGCTCAGAGAAGTACCAAGAGTGACACCAAGAGGACAAACTGAGCTGCCAAGCCAGGCTGGTGGAAACGGTAACAATCTGGAGTCACAAAGATATGTGGCAGTGCACCCACCCTCTTTCTGAGAAGAAGCCTGTCTGAGTATCATCTCTCTTTTATGATTAGTAAGTAGGTTTTTTTTAAATTCTGTGTCAATTAAATAACACACACATGGTTTCTAAAAACAACATAGGGCTAGGTGGTGGAAAATGCTTTTAATCCTAGCATTCAGGAGGCAAAGGCAAGTGAATCTCCATTGGAGGAGCTTGAATCTTCATTGGAGGCCAGCTTGACTACAGACCTGGTTCAGGGACAGCCAGGTCTACACAGAGAAACACTGTCTCCAAAAAGAGAGAGAGAGAGAGAGAGAGAGAGAGAGAGAGAGAGAGAGAGAGAGAGAGAGAGAGAGAGAGAGAGAGAGAGTCCAGAAAGACAACTGACTGCAATTTTAAGAGATCTGCCTGTGCTCGTTTGAAGTAAAACAAAAGAAAACCAGCAATTAAGTATGGCAGTGCTAAAAATCACATCCCAAGACAGTCACCATGAGATGAGCAGTTAACACTTCAGCTTAGAGGAGGAACAAACAGGCTGACACGGCTGTGCTATGTTGCGTTGACTCTCTCCTATTCTTGCAGAGGTGGTGCAATGCTTCCTCTTCCAGAACCCATGTCCTGCAGCCCCAGGGTTGGGTCAAGCATCCTCCCCTTTCTGCCACTAAGAAGGGGACACTGCAGTGACAACAAGGGGCAGCTGGCATTCTGTCCCCAGCTCCCAGTCTGTGGGTTGCTGCACTCCCAACAGACCCCCACGGTGCCACAGGCTGCCAGACCATTCCTGTCACCACCCGAACCCTGATGAACAAGCATAACCCTTTTGCACTTAACACAGCTTTGAAATATGGAAAGCAGAAACGACTGGAAGCTGAAGGATACAAATGGATGGGCTTGAAGATGCCTTTCTCAGATTGCTAGGAACTAGAGCAAAAGGTTTAGATGTGAGTTGTCCAATAGGGTCGTCACATGTGACTTTTAATTTTTAGTGTAAGCTAATAACAATTAAAATTAAAGTCAGTTCTTCGGTTTCACTAGCAACAGTTCAAAGCGCTCAGCATCTCATATGCCTGCCTATGTTGGCCAGCACAGGTCAGAGTGCACCCCCAGCCTCAGTACAGAAAGTCCCTTGTGGAGCACTTCAACAAAGACAAGAAGAATAAGTTTAGTTCATAGAAATGAGGAACCTCTGACATGGGCATGCCTTTAATCACAGCACTTGGGAGGCAGAGGTGCTGGGATTTCTGTGAATTTGGGGCCAGTCTGATCTACATAGCAAGTTGCAGACCAACTGGAACTATACCATCTTTCAAAACAATCAAAAGTATAGAGTACTACACTGAACAAATAAGGGATGAGTTCCTGTTGGACACTCTGAGAATATACATGATAACCAACTGTAAATAAAGCAAAAGAAAATTTCAATTACTTTCCAGAGTAGAAGTTATAGAAAATGCAAACCTGTCCCCAGTGCAATTACAATTTGAAAAGCTTTTTAGCTGTTTTTGGGACCAATGAAGCTTGTCCTTGTCACCAAGACTGACAACCTAAGTACAGTCTTTGGAACCCACATGGTAGAGGGAGAGAGTCAACTCCTCACACACAAAAATACAATAAATATATTTGTTTTAAATTTTTTATTATCAAAGGATAGACAAACAACAATGCATTCATACTTACAATTTAGCTTTTTTTTTTTTTTGAGACAAATTCTCACTGTATAGCTTTGGCTGTCCTGAAACTTGAAACACATCAGACTGGCCTTGAACTCAGAAATGTGCCTTCCTCTCCTCCTGAGTGCTGGAATTAAAGACATGTACCACCATGCCTGAATGTCAGCTTAATTTTTTTTTCAAGACAGGATTTCTCTGTGTAGCTTTGGCTGTCCTAGAACTCTATCTGTTGGCCAGGGTGGCCCTGAACTCATAGAGATCCACCTGCCTTTGCTTCCCAAGAGCTGGGATTAAAAAAATGTACCACCACCACCAGGCAATCAGCTTAGTTTTTAAAAGATTTGGTGTGTGTGTGTGTGTGTGTGTGTGTGTGTGTGTGTGTGTGTGTGTGTGTGTGTGTGTGTGTGTGCGTGCGTGCGTGTGTGTGTGTGTGTGTGTGTGTGTTGTGGGCCAACAACTTGGTGCTAAGAACCAAACTAGAGTCCTCTGCAGGAGTACACACTCTTAACTGCTGAGCCAGCTCTCCACTGGAAAATCTCAAACATTCTAAACAAATACTGAGTTAAAACAGTGTGCATTTTGAAATTTGAACCATACATAGCAGGGATCTTCTAGATGATGGCAGAGCCCTCAGAAGAGACCCTTAAAGGCATATATGAGAGGATATGAAGGATTACAGTGAGTGTATCTATCAGCTCCCATGTCAGAGGGCAGAGAAGGAACTCAAATAGAATAAGAGAGACTCTCAGAAACAGCTATCAGCTTGGCACAAACGTTCAGTCACATTTTTCAAAGTTCTTGATTTGGGGTCAGAAGTACAACATGATTTCCTGCTTTCCATGTAGGCAGTATATTCACTGGGATTTCACAAAGATAATAAAGCCTCCCGAGCCCCAAGATAAAGAAGTCTATCTAATTAGCTTCTAATTAGGGTCTCTGCTTTAAGCCCTTCCCAATTTGATCTGAAATTACAGTATATAAACTCAATCAAAATCATACTAATTCTTCCGTTCTGTTCTGGGGATTAAACCAAGGGCTCATGCATGCCAGGCAGTTGCCCTACCACTGAGCTGCATCACCAACCCTCTTTTTTTTTCTTTCCACTTTTTATTTGGACACAGGGTTCCACTAAATTAGCCAGATTGGCCTCAAATAATACAGTCCTCCTGAAGTAGAATAAAGTAGAAAAGCCTAATTATTAGATAGTAATTTATTCATTTATTTAGTGATTCACTTGAAGCACAGCTTGTACTGCCTGTTTGCTAAGCATGACCTCACTTGCTACCTGGAACAGAATGACCTGGAGGGACAACTGAGACAATGGGCCTTTGCCCTTAATGACCTGCTGACTGCCATGTATGCTTCTGTAAAATCCTGCTTGTCTACTCTACCTTGTGGTTTTAGAGTATAAAATGAGAATACAGTGGACCCATCATCCAAGCCTTTCAGGAGATGTCCCTGGCTGCAGTCCACTGGTGGCCTCTCCTCTCTTTCATCTCACTGGTGTCTGGGTGCTTATTCCAGAAAGATTCCCCTAGCAGTCTACCGCAAGAGCCACAGCAACTAATCTATCTTTTTTTTTTTTAACTTTGTCATTTTTATTTGTGCTGTAAATATACCTTTATTTTCCTTCTCTTTTGTCTGAAGTACTCTTAAGAGAAATGTAAGAATCAGGCCATTCCACTCATGGATACTTCATCAGCCATCTTTTCCTGGGTAGATGTGTGAACTCACCCATGCTAGTGCTGCAGGGAAGGATCAACAGTGTGGCTCACACAGTTGTCAGTGATTGCAGGTGGCATCAGGAAATCTCTCTCATGTGTTTACTCACATCCTGATCCTACTGTTTGCCCTTCGATCATGAAATCTGAATTCAGTTGCATTCTGGGCAGGTGCACACCGTTCATAACTTCTGCTGTAACTCATTGTTAGTTAACATGTACACTCTAGAAATATTTGGGTGGGAGCATACTTTTATTCATTTGGCACAAGGTTCTGTGTTTCTGCAATCATGCTATCTAGCCCCCTCAGATCAGTGTTACACAATGAAATTTTGTTTGTCAAGGGCTGTAAAACTTTAGGCGAGTTAATTAGATTATCTGAACCTGTGAATGGAGAAGGCGGTAAATGTTTCTTAGTTGTTCAAAGGATCGGTTGATTTTCTCAACAGTTAATGTACCTATTAGTGTCGATTAAATAGCCATGTTATTAAGTGTTTGTTCTTATATGAATTTAGTCTTGTGATTTGTTGTTGTTTTTGTAATTGTTTTTAAGACAAGGTCTTGCTCTGGTCAGGCTGGTATTGAACTTGTAGTCTGCAGTGATCCTCCTGCCTCATCCTATATACCATTGTGTTCTAACTACCTTGAAGTCAACTTGACACATGCTAGAGTTATATGAAAGGAGGGATCTCAATTGAGAAAATGCCTCCATAAGATCTGACTGTAGGTCATTTTCTTAATTAGTGACTGATGGGACAGAGTCCAGTCCATTATGGGTGGTGCCATCCTTGGGTTTGTGATTCTGGGTTCTATAGGAGAGCAGGCTGAACAAGCCATGAGGAACAAGCCAATCAGCAGCACCCTCCATTGCCTCTGCATCATATCCTGCCTCCAGGTTCCTGACTGTTTGAGTTCCTGTTCTGACTTTCTTCAATGATGAACAGTGATGTAGAAGTTTCCTCCCTAAGTTTCTTTTTGGTCATGGTGTTTTGTTTCATCCATAGAAACCCTAACCAAGATACACTGCATCCAGCTTCTCATTATTCTTTCATTGGGACAACCTTTAAGTTAATTGTTTGAACCTAAAATCTGTCCAGTTTAAAAGTATTATTTAGATGTTCTCAAGATAGTAAACAAAGCGCATCAGAAATAGCCCCAGAGAGAGAGAAGTGGGAAGTGGGTGATCACTGGAGTGCAGAAATTGTCTACCCCCAAGCCTGACAAAACAAACCCCAAATCTCAAGATGCCCATGCCCACTGAACATCTCAGTAACATTAAATGAGAGCAGTGTGGCCCTGTGGAGATCTGGCTACACTGACAAACAAGGAAGGCATCAGCCGGCAAGAGGAGCTGGCTGTGGAACGTGCATCTTTGCTTTCTCTGTGAAGAAACATGAGAAGACAGCCAAACATGGTGGCATGGACCTATAATCCCAGTACCTGGGAGGCTGAGGCAGAAGAGAGCCATGAGTTTAAGGCCAACCTGGGCTACACAGTACTAGTTCAGCCAGGGCTGCATCAAGCACACCAGTAGGGGCAGAAGTTTCAGGCTAGAGCGTTGGTTCAGTAGCTGAGTGAGTACTTGTGCTCTTGCTGAAGGCCTGGGTTCAAGTTCCAGAACCCACAGAGCAGCTCATCACCTCCAGGTCCAGGGGATCCTATACCTTCTTCTGACCTCCATGGGCTTCAGGCATGTGGTGCACATATGCATAAAATCAATAAATCTTTAAAAATTAGAAAAAGAACTTCTGTATGTGCAATAAAAGCAGAGGAGTCTCTGACAGGCGGTGCATGCCTTTAATATCAGCACTAGAAGGCAGAGGCAGGTGCATCTGTGTGAGTTCTAGGACAGCCAGGGCTCCAGAAGGAAGGAACAAAGGGGGGAAAAGACAAAGAAACGATGAAAGACAAGTAAAACAAAACCAAACCCTTGTAGTCCTTGGCATACAGAACACAGGCTTGAATCTGAGCTGAGGCATTGCAGACACTATGGTATGATGTATGCAGAGCAACTGTTGGTGTGGTGCATTTAGAGCCAGGACTGCCATAAGGTCACAGCGCCATACAGGCGAGCCCTGCGAGAAATGCGCATTTGATTTTGAACTATTTTTTAGTCCTAGGGTATTTATAGGTATTTATAAAAGGTTTGCTGTTGCTAAAGTTTTCACAACTGGCACATATGGAACCATGACCACAGTCTAAGAACTGCTTCTACAGTTAGTGAATGAGCTAGCACATTATAAAAGCTATGCACATGGTTCCCTGTTTGTTTGTTGAGACAGGGTTTCTCTGTGTAGCTCTGGCTGTCCTGAAACTCGCTCTGTAGACCAAGCTAGCCTCAAACTCAGAGATCTGCCTGCCTCTGCCTCCTGAGTGCTGGGATTAAAGATGTGAGCCACCGCTACCTAGCTGTAAATGATTCTTTCAAGACAACAATCTGTGTGCTCACACAGCTGTAGGTGCCTCTTTGCATATTTTACATCCAGGGTTGGTCAAGTTCACCGATGCAGAACCAGTGGCTGGCCGATGTGTTCATAGTCAGCCTGCTTTTGACATGTGCCAGGCACTACTCTTAAGAATCACCTATCATGTGTGTGTAGTCACATGTGACCCTTGAGTCCATCCTCTGAGGACATTACAAGGAACGAAAAAGAGGCACAGAGCAATAATACATTGTCCCAAGTCACCCACTCTCCAAATGGAGGATTCATTGAACATGTCTGTCCACCCTTGTTAGTTAAGCTCTTTCAGTATAAGCCACACATACATCCTCAAGTATCTTTGTGCATTGGATTAGAAGGATGCCTGGGCACAAGGCCCCTCACTCGGACCTGTCACTTCTCCCTCTGCTGATCTCTGCCTGTCACTTCTCCCTCTGCTGACCTCTGCCTGGCACTCTCCAGCCTTCTGCTCAGCACAGTCTCCAATTCAGTACTGCACCTGTGAAGATCTCTCGTAGGGCCCAATCTACAAGTAGGCCTGAGTGAGAACTGGGGCTGTGCCTGCCTGCCTGCCTCTGCCTGCTGCCTGCCTGCCTGCCTGCCTGCCTGCCTGCCTGCCTGCCTGCCTGCCTGCCTGCCTGGACTCTTCACCCCTGGAGAGCTGAGGCTCCACAGAGTTTGTCCTGAGTGCATTCCTCCTGAAGATTTCAGCATTTCTCATTTCCTCTGGCTTCAACATACTCACTCCATTCTGAACCTTCTGGCCTTGATGCACACCAGGGTCAGCGACTTTTTCTTAAAGGGCCAAGGAGTAGAGACTTAGTACGGACTCTTTGGATTCTCAGTTGGCTCCTTCCCTCCAGGCTAAAATCTCAGAAAGAATAAATGCAATTGACCCAGCCCATTTCCTGCACCAGTCCTTGGTGCCCAGGATGCAAAGCAGTTCTCTGTATCCTTGATCCATACCTACCAGGAGCTATTAGCCATGGCTACATGGATGAACACATGGCCACCAGGCTGCTCTTCCGGGAAAGACAGGCAGCCCCAGAGGCCAGCTGTGGCTTGACATGCATGCATTGAGGCCCATTGTCCAACAAAGCGCAGGCTTATAGCAGATGTATAGTGACTAGAAGAACAAGGGACTGAACAAATACTTGGAGAGTAAATAGCTTGATTTTTAGAGAAGTATTTGGGTGGGTGTGTTCAATGAAGCCCTGCCAGGCATGTGTGAGGCCCTGGGTCCTAGGAATCCCCAGCACCTGTGAGTGAATGAACCAATAAATGAATTAATGACTAACTAAAGCAGGAAAGCCTGCATTTTAAATATTTGCTTTTATCGACACCTGCTGGCCAGAACTAGTATCAAGCTAAAGTTTTGTTAATGAGGGTTTCCTCGTATGTAGAAAGAACCATTTTCTAAGAAAAGCTGTAGTTTCTTTAAAAAGAAGTTTACTATTCTAAAATTAACATTTTATTTATAAGACAATTGTATAAAATTTTGTTTACATTTTATATGTAACATGAAAACATTTTATAGGAAACAAAGTTGGTATTTTTTATTTTAAAAAAGGAAAATACAGATTTTTTGGTTTTGTTTTTGGTTTTTCAAGACAGGGTTTCTCTGTGGCTTTGGAGGCTGTCCTGAAACTAGCTCTTATAGACCAGGCTGGCCTCGAATTTACAGAGATCCGCCTGCCTCTGCCTCCCGAGTGCTGGGATTAAAGGCGTGCACTACCACCACCCGACTAAAGACAGATATTTTAAATGACTTTATATAGTTAAAGAATATAGAAAAGTCAATATGAAATATTAAGGGAATGAAGAGATGTATCGGTGGTTAAGAACACTTGCTGCTCTCAAAGAGGACCTGAGGTCAGTTTCCACAGGACAGCTCATAACTACTTGTTACTTTAGCTCTGGGGATCTGATGATTTCATCTAGGCTCTGTAGGCACATGCACACACACATACATAAATAAAGATAAATGATTAAAAATCCACCAAACAAAAACCCTAGACAGTAATAGACACCTGATCTTTGGGGGAAGCCTAGCCTGTGCCTGCCTTCCACTGCATGACCACCTAGTGTTATGGTGTGCCTTGTCCCCTGCCTCTGGAACAGTGTTACACTAGGCTATTTGTCTCCTACAATTCCTCCTGGCCATGCTTCGCTGACCATCAGATAATGACCATCACAACCAGAGCACAGGACATTTGCCCTACATTGCTGCATTTGCACACTTGCCAAGTGTGGTTGCATCTACCTTCTTCTACCTGCAGAAGCTCCTGCCAGGCAGACCTATCCAGAAAGTGCCCCTCTGGAAGCCTGTGACCTCCCATTGCAGGGTTGTAGACCCCTACTGTTATCAGTCCAGGAACACTGGGGTATCTATGACGGGTCTTCCTAAACCCCACCCACATCTTTCTCAAGCCTCCTTTACTAAGTTCTCAAGTTGCCCAGTGTTCTCATGCTGTCTGCTTCCTGCCCACATCCTAGCTGGGTGTCAGTATCTGTCCTACTATATGCCCAGAGAAGGTGATGACTGTGTCAAGATCACACTACTCAGGTTGTCCTTCCTCTTGTGCATATGGAAATCAAGACAACTCCACAGCACCAGAACACCCTTCCCAACATGACACAGAATTGTATTCTGTCAATATGTGAATAATATTTAAAGATACATTTACTTTCATTTTATGTGTGTGTGTGTCTGCCTATATGTGTATGTATCATATGTGTGGTGTCCTAGGAAACCAGAAAAGGGTGTTGGATCCTCTGGAACTAGAGTTACAGGTGGTTGTGTGCTGCCCCATGTGGGTGCTGGGAACTGAACGTGGGTCCTCTGCAAGAGCAACAAGTGCTTTTAACTGCTGAGCCACCTCTCCAGCCATGCTCAGACAAATTTTTGATGTGAGCTGCAAGGTAGTCTGTTGCGCAAATTCTAATTGGTCTTAATAATAAAAAACCGGAGTCAGATATAGGAGTTAATGCTGGAAGATCAGAGAAGCAGAGCGGCCAGCCACTAGTTCTCACCCTTACTGAACCCTCGGACCAAAGGGATGATCCTGTCCCTATGAATCTTTAGACTGCATGCTGTCTCTAGGAAACTTCACACCGAATGCAACGAGCTCCTGTCTCCTCCCATCTTATATTCCTCTCTCTGCCCAGCCATATCACTCCTGTATCCACCTCCCTAGTGCTGGGATTAAAAGTTTGTGACTCCCAAGTACTAGGATTAAAGGTGTGAGCCATCACCCCCTGGCTCTGTTTCTCTTTTAGACTGGATCAATCTAGTGTAGCCCAGAATCCATCTGCCTCTGCCTCCTGCGTGTTGGGATTAAAGGTGTGTGCCACCACTGCCTGGCCTCTATGACTAACTAGAGGCTTTGCTTCACACTCTGATCTTCAGATAAGCTTTATATGTTAGATCACAAACAAAATAATCATTACAGTAGTCTTCTTTAAATTCTTAAATATTCAGACACCTAAAGTACCTTTTTCAGTGGTTTGTGGATTAACCCTCAAAGAGAATGTAGTTGGATAGAATGGTAACGGTAACATGGTAACAGCTCCTGAGCTTAACACACCACGCTATTTTTTTTTTTTTTTTTTTTTTTTTTTTTTTGTCTTCCTACTTTGCTGCCTTTCAGATCGACATGAGGTTATCTCCAAAGAGATTTTGGAGCTGGACCCTTGGGAGAACCAGTGGAATGTTGTCGCCATCAACGTCCTCATGCATGACAGCTATGATGTCTGCCTGGTAGCTAGGATGAACCCCCGAGACCTCATCCCACCACCGTCAGATCTGACTGAAGAAGGTGGTGACCACAGAAAGCAAAGATGAGGGTTTCACAGCTGGAGGAGCGGTGGGCTGGCAGCCAGGTCTGAGATGCAAGACCCAGCATACTGTGTATCGCTGACATTCTCATTGCATGCATAACGGCCCCTGTGTGGCAGGGGTGGGTGGGGCATCCCAGCCTGGTAAAGTAGATAGGGCAGTGCAGGACAGATGGTGAAGGTTCATGGGAGTGGGACAAGGAGGGCAAGGAGGGCAGCACCCTGCCAAGCAGTTCCATGGGTGCTTTTGATGAGGAGGATGTGGGAGCAGCCAGTCAAAGGCCCTATAGAAGGAAAGCTGGTGCATGCCTGTGGCATCTAGTCCAGCCTGGTCACACTGCTTGCAAACAGGATTTGTCCCAAAGAGCAGGAAGGTTATAGCTAGGTGAACAGTGCCTGAAAGAGGAAGGAGCCATCTCTCTTGGAACTTTGCCCCAGCTTTGTCTCTTAGAACTATCCTGACCTACAGCAGCAGTGCCCACTGTGGGCTAAATGTTTATACCTGGAACCCAGCTCTGTTGCCATGGGCCACAGTGAGCAGAGCATTCCTGGACACAGAGGGGACACTCAGGGTTAGTACTGTGTGTCTAGACTGAACTTGACACCCAGAGCCTCTGCCCAGCTCTCAGCTGCACGGGATCTTCTTCAGGTTGGGGCTGGCTGAACACAGCAGGTCTAAACATGGGGACGGAGGCTCTGAGTGAGGAGAGAAGAGGCACCCGTTGGCAACCTGCTGCCTCCTTCAGATTCCTCCCCTGGCTAGGAGGGTAGGGGAAGCCTACTCCAGCCCAAGCAGTACAATGAGCTCTCCCCAGATGTGCAATTACACATGGAAACCCTTCTATTTTTCTCCCATTCATATTTCTGGATGCACAACAGATCCATTTGGTGGCTGGTCCCCAACAACTTCACAAGAGCTCCTGTGTAAGCAGGGCGGGATCTTCCCGAAGAACCACAAACCCCTGAATGGGGACAGAGTGTGCTCTCCAGGCTCCAACCTCTCCCTGACAGGAGAGGTGGGCTCAGTCAAACTGGAGCCATCTGCAACTTGTTTCTGATACCAAGGTGGGAATTCTGGGGGGCCAGCACAGGGGCATCCCCAGAAGGCTACACTCTGAGAGGCAGGGATCATGTCTGTCTCTCTGAGGTCACCCCCTAAGTCCCTGTTGTAGTATCTCACACATGGGTGGAGTTTGGGGGAGACCGGAATAGACAGCAAGTCTAAACTAAGGTCAGTCCCTGAGCTGTCTTGAACTACCAATTCCAGCATCTCCATTCTGCCCCCTAGTGGAGAGTGATAACCTTTTTCAGGCAAACAAGAGCTGCTCCACCATTTGGCCAGAGCCAATCTGGGGAGAGGCTCTACAGAGTTTCTACAGCCATGAGTCCCCTTCCAGAATCCCTGTCCATGCTCACCCACTTGGCGTGATAGAAGCTGCCTGTCACCTGGATCATGGGTTGCAGTGGCTTATGTTCTGAAGGCACTGGCCACTTGGCAGCCTGGATCATGGGCAGAACTTTCCCAATCTTACCTTCCTCCTATACAGATGGGAAGGAAAACCCCACATCCTTTACAGAGTTGGTGTGTGGACTGAGTAAGAAAACGCTGAGTGAAATACTGTGTTAAACACAAATACCAGGCTTTAGCTACTGGCCTTCATGCTGCCACCATGACCAGCACTTTCCAGGACAAAGTACAGAACAGAACAGAACAGAACAGAACAGAACAGAACAGAACAGAACAGAACAGAACAGAACAGAACAGAACAGAACCCAGGACCTTAGGGGATCTCAGATTTCAGGGAGAGAAGATGGTTCTCATTTCCCCAGTGCTTAATATCTTGGGTCTGCAGCCCTTGAGAACATAAGTAGAGGCCTACAGGACATCATCAGGTACTGAGAGCCATCCTGGGCTAGGACACAATTGCTGTCAACGATAGGGAGTATGGCAGGGGAACTCCTCAGGGAATGGGGGGAGGGCTAGTCTCCCTGGAGCAGACATGTCCCAGAGCTGGAGGAGAGGCAGGAGCTGGGTATATCCTCAGGCTTTTTCCCAGCAGGCGCATACATGGTCTCAAATGTCTATGTGAACACCCTTTGTTCTATATCCAGAACCCAGAGTACAGGCTTGCGGGCTCCAGTGCCCACTCTCAGCTGGGGCTTCTAGTCTCTTCCCTATTTGTGATTCAAAACAACCTCACTGCCCTCCCAGAGAACTATTGTTAGAGATTCCATTTGAACAGACCTTCCTGTTACTCCTTCACTGTCACTGAAGGTCTTCTGACACTGCATGAAGACCCCTTATAAAATATCTTCTACCGGGGCTGCTTATCTTTGGGACACAGGATTGCTGGACGCAGAGCGAGGAAACACAATAGGGAAGTAATTTGGATGCTGGGTTGATAAAGGACTGCAGCTGTCGGCCCCACTGACTCAGTTTGTGCTCAGCAAGAGACAGCATTGTTCTCAAGCTGACTTTATAATGAAGAAATGCTCTGACTGCAGACTTATAAAACACGTTTTTGCTAATGAACAATCGCCTGAATTTTGGTGGTCATATTGTGAATGAGTGTAAGTTTTGGTTGAACAAGAATCCCGGTGCCTGGTGAATGTGGTGGTCTCTGAGCAGATTGGGGATGTCATATCAGAGAGTGAACATCCAGGACAGAGGCAGGTGGGGAGATGGGCAAGGGGCAGCAGGTGGCCTACTTCCAGGGCAGTGCAAGCTGTGGCCCTTCTCTTCATGGCTCCTCTTTCTACACAAAGCAGATGCACAAACACAGCCCCCCTCCCCATCCCCTTGAGACAGTCTTGCTATAGCCCAAGCTGGCTTCAATTTTGCAATCCTCCTGCCTCTGCCTCCTGAGTGCTGGGATTACAGGCATGCACCACCACACCCATCTATAAAGTTTCATTTCATGAGGAGAAAAGCCAAACCCATCTCAGTAGGCAAAAATGCCAGGAGCCCACATTTCCCGTGTTATTATATAACCTCAGGGGAACAAGTTAACCATGGATTCGGAGGCTTAAAGCAGCACAGAATCATCCTCTTACAGTCCTGGAACTCAAGATTCCCTGTGAATCTCCATGAGCTAAACTATGGCGGTGAGGCTGTGACTCTTCTGGAGACTCTTCTGTTTCTGCCTCCAGAATCTGCTGAGCTGTCTTATTCTGAGGCCCCTTCCTCCATCTCCAGAACCAGCAACCACACAGCCAGGCCTACATCTTCTCTGTCCCCTCTTCCACTTTTCAGGACTCTGTGATTAAATTGGCCTGCAGACCATTCAGGGGATTTCTTGATTGGTGACCTTAGTCTCTGCCATGTAACAAAATATATGTCAGGGGTATCAATACAGATGCCTTGGCACTGCCAGCCTGTGTCCTAGGACCTTGCTTGCCTGAAAACACAGCAAGAGGTCACCTCTACTCCCCAGAGGGTCTCTAGGAGCAGGGATGTCTGGAACTGAGGAGCCACCATAAATAAGACCTGTATAGCAAAAGGGAAAAGTGGGCAGAGAGCCAGGTAATAATGACTGCAGAATACCCAAAGTAAATGGTGCCAGAAGTCAGCCCTGCCTCTGGGCCTTTCAGGTTTGTTAGTCAACGTCTCACATCCCTTTGTGAACCATCCCATCCCGGGGTTTCTTAACAGTGGCACCAGGGAGGAGTACATCATTAGCAGGAGGTAGGAAAGTCATAGGTTGTCCTCCTGGTTGTGCAGTTGGCTCTGGTGCTTGATTGGGCACTCCAGAGGTAAGTCATACCTATTACATCTGGGCATGGGTCTGAGCAAATGCAGCTGTCTCATACAGTCCAGACACTTGCTGGGGAAGACTCCACATGCTGGGGCCAGTTGCTATCTCATTGGACCTTCATGAGTCTGTTATATGGGGCCTATAATAAGACCCGGAGAGGCAGAGACACTCCTGTTGAAAGAGGGCCAGTTAGAAAACAGAGCGGGGACTTCAGCCAGGGAAGCCAGTAGGCTAACTGCAAATGTTCACCTATCACTCTTTTCCTCTAAATCCAGTCACCAAGTTTCACCCTTAGCTCTGCAGCAAACCATCTGTGGCCTCCTCCTTCCCCTCCCCAGCCCCCTATCTTGGGTGTATCACACATCTTCCCCTTCAACCTTCCTTTCCCCCAACTCATTACTTTATTCCAGCCCCCAAACGCAACAGGCATTCCCTGGGAACCCACTGCCCAAACCTGCCAGAGAAGCAAGTAGATAAACTTCATACCTTCACTTCCCTCCTTCCCTCCAAATCCAGTCTCCAGTCTCACCCCTGGCTCTGGGGCAGACCACTTGCTGTGCCCCACCCCCCTCTGCCCCGATTAGGGAACTGAGAGGAGCCTGGTGGAAAAATCCTGCCTTCTTCCCTCCTGTGGACATCTTCAGTCCACCCCACATACACACCTATCCCCATTCATAAGGGCCAGCTCCCAAATGCCTAGAAAAACATTTTACCCTGAACACCCAGAGACCACACCTATCAAAATCCCATTAGAATTCCCTACCAGGCAACACACAGCCACCACACTCTCCTAAGAATGAGAAAGGGTGACAAAAACCAAGGAACAAAATACCCACCCAACAAAGACAAGACCAGATAACAGGAACCTGGAACTACAATCATCCCAAACCCAAATGCCTAGACACCAGCATAAAAACACAATAACAACTGTAGTCTTTTTTTTTATTATTATTGTTATTCTTTCAGCATTTTGAGGGACCACCAACCAGCTTCCAAATAAACATTTGGAGACTTATTCTTCCTCATGAATGCCTGGCCTTAGCTTGCTTTATTTCTAGCCAGCTTTTCTTAACTAATTATCCCATCTACTGTTTCCCTCTGGGCTTTTAACTTTCTCTTTTCTAATGTCTTTCTTTACTTCTTACTCCATGACTGGCTGTGTGGCTGTATGGCTGTGTGGCCGTATGGCTGTGTGGCTGTGTGGCTATGTGGCTGTGTGGCTGTGTGACTGTGTGGCTGTGTGGCTGGGTGGCTGGGTGGCTGGGTGGCTGTGTGGCTGGATGGCTGGATGGCTGGGTGGCTGTATGGCTGGGTGGCTGTATGGCTGGGTGGCTGTGTGGCTGTGTGGCTGGATGGCTGTATGGCTGGGTGGCTGTGTGGCTGGATGGCTGGATGGCTGGGTGGCTGGGTGGCTGACCCCTTCTCACTTTTTACTCCTCACTTCTACCTGTCTGTCCATTTATTAGACCAATCATGTGTTTTAGGCAGGCAACGTAACACAGCTTCACAGAGTTAAACAAATATAAAAGAATGCTGAAGATGGAGGTTTCTGTCCTGCATGGTCCCACAGCTGCTTTGCCCCAAATAAACACACAAAGACAAATGTAAAATGTTTGGCCGATGTCTTAGGCTTCTCATTGGCTAGCTCCATCTTAATTACTAATCTATGTATTTCTACATGGCCTTATCTTACCAGAGAATGCATGGTGCATCCTATCTTCCCGGTCTCTACATGGCATCTCCTCTGCAGCTCCTCTCTGCCTTCCTCTCCCCAACATTCTCCTGGTCTGGTAGCCCTGCCTATGCTTCCTGCCTGAATATTGGCCAATCAGTGTTTTATTATCAGCCAATAAGAGAAACATATACACAACAGGACATCCCCCATCAGAATGTGACACATCTTTAACTAATATTCCACAACAATCAGGATAATATGTCTTCACTAGAGCCCAGAAACCCTACCATGCTGGTCCCCGAGAATTGCAACATAGCAGAAGCACAAAACAAAGACATTAAAAATAGCCTTTATGGATATGATAGAGGTACTTAAAGAGGAAAGGAATAAATCCCCTAAAGAAATCTGTGAAAACACAATCAAACAATGGAGGGAAGTGAATAAAACAGTTCAAGACCTGAAAGTGAAATTAGAATAATTTCATAAATAAAGAAAGATCAAACTAAGGGAAATCTGGAAATGAAAAATTTAGGAACTCAAACAGGAACCCCAGAGACAAGCCTCACCAACAGAATACAAGAAGTGGAAGAGAGAATCTCAGGCACTGAATACACGAGAGAAGAAATAAATACCTCAGTCAAAGAAAATGTTAAATCCAAATACTCCTGGCACAAAACATCCAGGATATCTTAGACACTATGAAAAGATCAAAACTAAGAATAATAGAAATATAGGAAGCAGAAGAAACCCATGTCAAAAGCACAGAAAATATTTTCAACAAAATTTTCCTAAATAGGAGATGCCTATCAAGGTACAAGAAGCATACAGAACACCAGAAAAGAAATTCCCTTCAGCACATAATAATAATCAAAATACAGAATCAGGTAAACGTAAATCAAAACTACTTTGAGATTTCATCTTACACCTGTCAGAATGGCCAAGATGAAAAATACAAGTGACAACTCTTACTGGAGAGGATGTGGGGCAAGGGGACACTCCTCCACTGCTGGTGGGAGTGCAAACTTGTACAACCACTGTGGAAATCAGTGTGGCAATTCCTCAGAAAGGTGGGAATACCTCAAGACCCAGTGATACCATTCTTGGGCATACACCCAAAGGATACTGTATCCTACCATAGACACACTTGCTCTGTGTTCATTGCTACTTAATTAATAATAGCCAGAAATTGGAAACCTAGATATCCCTCAACAGGTGAATGGATAAAGAAATGTGGTACATTTTCTCTTACATGTGAATATTACCTGTTAAGTCAATGATAATGAAATTACAATTCCATAGAACCACAGAGAGTAAACATAGAGTGAGTAGAGGGGGCCAAAGATAGCAGGAGAGGAAGAACTGTGAGGAGTAGAAGGAGGGAAAACCATAATTGGAAAAATCAATAAAAGGGAAAAATTTAAATCTAAATGTAAAGAGGATTAGAAAGAACTAAACGCAAGTAATGAAAATGACTTATGAGTGAGGAGCTAAAGTTAATTTTTCCAGTTCTAATTCTGTCGTGGATTTTTTGGTTTGAATGGTGGATAAATCATAATGTATATTCAGTACTGAAAGGGTCAAATCACATGAAGCTTCACATCTTTAATTTCAAATGCCATTTCTAACTTGTGTGCGCTCATGCTGTATAGACTTTGAGTCTGGTGAATTCTGGTTTGTAATTTTTTTTTTACTTTCAAGTTTTTAAATAAAATTTTTATCTGGACATGGTGATACACACAGAGATCTTGGGAGACAAGCGCAAAAGGCTTGCCACAGGGCAGAGGCGACTATGGTCTACACAGTGAGTTCCAGACCAGCAGACTTCCAGAAGACCTGCTACAAAAAGAAAATAAGATTCAATAAAATAAATTGTTTTTAAACTACATCCTTGGCTTCTAGAGGGAGGAAGAACCAGTTTTCTTTAAAATTGTGTTCCTGGTGTGTGTGCTCCAGTGGCTGGCCCCACACCCATGAGTCTATGAACAACACAAATTTGGCTTGGTGGGTTGTAAAAAATGTTTTTGATGGAGTTGTGTGGGGGCGTGTGTAGATATAGGAAGAGTTGGGTCAGGAATAGGTGAATAAAATCAAAATGCATAGTATGTATGTACAAAGGTCTCAAAGATTAATAAAATATATATATTTTTAAACATAATTCATTTACCAATTCTTTGGGAATTTCACACTATGAACCCCAATACCACTCATTTCCCAGTGTCTACTCTCAAAATAAAACAAAAATATTAATTAAAAAATAAAAAAAAACACTCTGCTCCTCTGTCTTTTCCTTTTTCATTCATATTAATGATACTGGGAGCTGTGGTGTCACACAGTACACCCTTCTGTGCAAACAGCTTTACTTGCAAATGTTCATTGTAATGTGTTGTTGGTCTGGTTCAAGGCCTCTTGATTTTAGTAAACCATACTGGACCCTCACCAAAACATATCTCAGATATTCTGATGTTGCCTTGAGTCATGGAGATCCTGCAGCTATGTTTCAGTAGGACCAGTCCCTGCGTGTGCTCCAGCAGATCATACGTGGGGTAGATGTTGGGGTGGGCCAACTCAAAGCCCTGGATGCCTGCCTGGGTGGCAGCTGAGTTGGTCAGTCTGGACCTCTGTTGGGACTGTCCCCCTCAGGTGAGGGGCAGAGCTAGCTTTCCTGTGTCCATAGGTCAGCACTCCTGTGGGACCGGCTCTCCGGAGTGTGGGGGCAGCTCTCCTATTGCAGGGGCAGGGCCAGAGGAAAGGGAGGTGGACTCAGACCTACCTCTCAATGAAGGGAAGGGTGAAGAATGGAGAGTTGTGTTGAGGAACTACCTTCCGTGGGCTTCTGAAAAGACTCCTCAAGGATGTGGTGTGGCAGAAACCAAGAAAAAGAGAGATGATGGAACCAGGAAACAGCAGAGCCTACTGGGAGAGCAGTCTTATGGAGTGCCAAGCAGGCTTCCGTGCTATGGGCCCAAAGAGCACGCACTCTACTGTGGGCTGGCTCTGCATCAGTTCCTGCCCTGACCTCTCTGTATTGTGGACTACAAGCTGAAAGCTGAAATAAACCCGTTCCTTCTCATGTTTCGTTTGGTCATGGTGTTTTAACACAGCAATAGAAACCCTAATACAACCCCAGTGTTCCTTACATCTATCCAGCACCAGGCTGACTCTGGTACCCCTAGGGAAGCCAGCTCAGGGCGGCCCTCAAGCTGGGTAAACTGTCATGGTTGTTGACATCTTGACACCTTAACATCTGCCTACGACAGGCTGGAAGTACCACAAGCCACAAAATATGGGATGGGACAAGGATTGTCAAAACCTGTCAAAACGGACATGGCAACATGTCCATTTCAAACAGTTTTGATTCTTTGGCCCAACACTTTTGATTAGTTATGTTCCTATAGGTACTACAGACTCTGCAGGTACATAAAAATGACCTCATTCCTGCTGGTACAGGCTGTGAGCTCAGTGCTGTCCATACACAATGTTCTATCTATGCCAAGATTACTGGGTAGTCACTACAAGGGGCAAGAGAACAAGACTAACTCTAATGTTTGCTGTAAGTTCAAAGATAGTTGAAGATGTATCTGTATGGGAAACTACCATTTGTGTAAAGTTGTGTGACATTTTGTATAAATGAGCTTGTATGTATATAGAACCTTTGAAAATAAGATGCAAGAACCAAGAAACAGGAATCTACACACAGAGGTAGAAGATGGACTAGCATTCGGTGCCTGGCTGCGTTGGCACGTGTGCACAGTAACAAACATGCTGTTGAGGACACGGAGCATTGGGACCCTGGGGAGTGGCTGGTGAGACTGTGAACCAGCATGGAAACCAGCCTGGCCATTCCTCAGAAAGTTAGGCTAATGTTACCATCTACCTCACAATGTCACGCCTGGGCATAGTCCCAGAAGCATTAAAAATGAGGACTAAAATAGATGTGCACACCAGTCTCCACAGCAGCAGGATTAACAAGAGGCAAAGGAAGCAGCCCAAGCACCCATGGGCTTGTGTACCAGGATCTGGTCTATCTATACCGCGTGTGATCCAGAAGCCTTGCAAAGGATGGAAGTTCTGACACCTGCTACCACATGGATGAGCAAAGCCAATGGCAACAGTGTGGTTCCAATTGTATCTGTTATTATTGAGACATGAAAGCTGATTCTTCCTCTCTGAGGGTAGCTGAAGACTTGAAGGGCTTCCATTTCCAGTCATGTGGTAGCATCTAAACCAGCTTTGTCTTCTGCAAACACCAAGACGTTGGGATTTCTATGGCATTTCTCTTTCCAGGCCTTGACCAATGAGAGTGTGTGTGCAGACAGTGTGGGACATGCCATGTTAGTCACTTTTCTATTGCTCATAACTCTCAATAGTGCATTCTTAATAAGTCACCCAAGAAATTGCTTTATTCAGGCTCTGGAAGGCTGAATACTTTACCCAGTCAGAGTCCAGAGGCTATGTAAGACTTTGCATGGTGAGAGAAAGGTATTGCATGGGAAATAAGATTCTGGGACACAATATAGGCTAATTATGTTTATTCGGGGAGAAATCACTTACACCAGAACCAGATGACCATCGTGGACTCCAAGGATGCCCCCAGATGCTTTCTGTCTCTGACCAGGAAGTAACACAGTGAGCTGGGGTCCAGGACCCCAGACCAAGACCCCACCTATATCCCATATCCCTAACCATACTCTTCCCAACCATACCCTGTACTTATCTAAAAGAGATACCCAAGTCTGAACATCACCTTTCATATTCAACCATAAGCAACTAAAAAAACAACCCTATGCAGGTGAATATTATCCTTTAATGCCAACAGTAGGGAAAGGGAGCATTGTTTTCTTAGGGTTACTTCCTGCTGAAATGGGATGATGATGACTCCATGGGATCCTGTAGGGGAAAAAAATGAGGCAACAAAATTTCTCGAGGGGACTAGCTGTAATGTTTGTAGCTAGTCTCTGTGTGGCAGGAAATGCTTGACTGAAGTTCTATCTGAAACTCTGGCCAGGGTGTAATAAGAAGGTCCACCATGTCAGCTAGCTAGTCTGGAGTTGTCTCGAGCATTATGGTTCCAAACCAGTTTTAGAGTGATGTTTGTAGTCAAGATGCATCAAGTTGAATCAAGTGGAATCGATGAAGTGGGGCCCCATCTTCTTTCTGGAGAGTTCAAAGATTGCTGTTAGGATTGTTATTGTTCCTTGTGAAAAACTTAAACATTAATATCAACACAGAAATTTCAACTTTTATAGGTATGCATATTGGAAAGGCAACAGTAAGGAGATCTGAAGCCTGCTCTGGCCTCCTCATGTATTGCACACATGTGGTGTTCCTACATGCAGACAAAACATTCATACATATAAAATTAAAAAAAATCTTAAAAAATAAAAAAGAAAAGAAACCTATTTGGGGGTGGGAATGGACTTCACTTGGTAGAGTACTTGCCAAGCACATACAGAGACCTATGTTCAATCCCAGAATCACAGAAACACCTGTAATCCTAACACTTAGGAGGTAGAGGCAGGGAACCTCAGAAGTTTAAGGTCATTTTCAGACACATAGCTAGTTTTGCAGCCATCCTGGGATTCATGAGATTCTGTCTCCAAAAGAAAGAAAGAATAAAAGTCAGGCATGGTGGCACATACCTATAATCCTAGCACACAGAAGGCAGAAGCAGGTAAATCTCTGTGAGTTCAAGACCAGCCTGATCTACATAGTAAGTCTCTGTCTCAAAGAGAGTTGGGAAAGGAGGGAGGAGGAGGAAAAAAGAAGAGGAGGAGAAGAAAGATGACCCTGTGTCTAGCAAGAGATTGGGGGAGCAACGCATTAATCTAATTAGTCTTTATCAGCAACAGGAGACGTGAATTAGCAAGCATCGTGTCTCAACAGCTTCGCCTAGACACAATCCATGCCTCCATCTCATTCAGCTACATGTGGGTCGCTTGTGGGTTTTCTTCTGACCACCATGAAAAACCTTCCTCTCTGTCCCTATCTGGTTCTCTTCAGCTCATGAGTTGGGTGTGTTTACCCTTGGTCTCCTCTTGCCCTGTCACCACCCTAGCCAAGGTTGTGAATGCCCTCAGGATTAAATTTCCACAAACTCCAGTAAGTCAAATCAGCTCCTTTGGGGAGATGCTATACATGAGGTGCTATCAATTTATGGTCTGTCTCCACTTAAGTGAAAACTTTGGGTCAGAGACAATTATCCATGTCTATCATTGATGTCCTGATTCATGATAGATCATGGGGCAGTGGTAAACTGCTCGGTTTATCTTTCTTGGAGTGGTACCTCACTCTGTGAGTGAACAAGGCAGGGTGGCAGCGAAGGGCATCCCAATATTAGTGTGCTATACCTGAGGCAAAGCCTTCCGGAGTGGAACCTTTGCAACTCACAGTGGCGTGGTGGAGGGACTGGATGCAGGAAGGAGCTAATACTGTAGTCCTGCAGACTCAATCCTGCTCCCCCTTTCTTTGTAAATAAAGATTTCTTGCAACGCAGTCATGGCCACTCATTTGCTATTGTCTGTGGGTGCTTTTGTGCTAACAGAGCATGAGCAGAACTGGTAACAGATGTTACTTCCTGGAAAACCTAAAACTCACACTATCTTGTCCTTGTAAAATTTCTTCAAGAAGGCCATTGGTGGCTAGCCTTGGAGAGGTCAGTTGGCTTATAGGACTGCCATGTTCTTTCATTTGATCTGTGTGGATGCATAACTATGTCCATTTTGAAAAAATGTCATTGATCAATAATTTGCATATTTTCATGTTTTGTATCAGAAGTGATTTGTCAACTGCTTGCAAAGATGGGATGTACTATTAGTGCCTTTGGAGCAGGGGTATGGAAGAGACCAGAAGCAGAATGCTGGGTTTCTAAGGCCTGTTGTGTGATATTTTGATTGTGTTCTGACAAAAATAAAGTTTTCTTGGAGCCAGAGGGCGGAGCTAGCCACTAGCTAACCACAGAGGTTTGGAGAACTGTAGAGAGTTAAGACGGGAAGTAATGAGGTGGGGTGGAGAGAGGATCTGGGCCCTTTTTGGATGGAGGAGCTGAAGAGGTAGGAAGCAGCTGGTGGTTGCTCCCTGTCCTCTGATCTTTCAGGTTCTTACCCCCAATATTTGACTGCCAGTTCTTTGTTGATAAAGACTAATTAGATTAATGCTTCACTCCCCCAATCTCTTGCTCCTCTCAGGAAATCCCCTTGAACTAAGAACTCCAAAAATAAAGAAGTAAAAACCCAAAGGCCAAAGAAAAAGAGACAGTGGAAGGTCAAAGGAACATCAGCTCTTAGAAAGCAGATGGACATGAAGTGATTCTGTCTTCCTATTTGTCAACTGCTTGAAAAGGTGGGGTGTATTATCAGCACCTCTGGGGCAGGGGTATAGAGGAGACCAGAGCAGGGGTGTGTTAGGTCTGTAAGTCCTTGCATGATGGTAACACTTCCATGCTACTGCTGGGCTTGTGTGAGGCTTCAGTAGTCATCCACCAAATCTGGGCTCGAAGTCAAACTCACTACAGTGCTTAAACACAGATGCCCCTCTCAATTGAGTGATTGACCCTCCCTAGCAGGAAAAAGGGGGGTAGAAATCGGGGTGTGGATACCAAACAAAATAAATGAAAACAAAAACCAGGATATACAGCTCAATTTGAATTTTAAGCAAGTAACAAACAATGTGTTTGATATGAACCTATCCCAGATGTTATATGGGATATACTAATCCTAGACACTATTCTCTGCTTTTCCAAAAGGCAATGTAATTGGATATCCCACATGCCATCTGCAAGTAGCCCAGTGTCTGGGGAAACAAACCAGGGCAGTCTGATGGGGCAATCAGGCTCCTATTGGGAGGGCACTGTGAAATCTAAGGGTAGAAACGGGATCAGGCCTTTCTCCAATTCAGCTCCCAGATTGCTGGCAAGCAGGCCTGCATTCTACCTACCCAGGTTCCACTGAAGTTCACACAAAGAGCCAGTTATCAAAACAGCTCCAGATTTCTCAGCTGTAGGATATCTCTATGGTGGACCATTTCAAATGCTAAAGAAGAATGGTTTCCAACACACATTTTCTATGGCCACCAGACTCAAACCCTAGGGAGGTTTCTTCCCACATACCAGCCTTAGATACTGCTGGGGAAGGTGACCAAAAAAAAAAGGGGGGGCTCCCCAAGACAGAGGAAGGTGCAATGTCCCAGAAACAGGAAAATGAAGACACCCTCAGTGAAAAGAAAACCCAAGCTAAGAGGTGGGTTGCAGGCCTAGAGGATCAGTCCAGACAGGAACTGGAGACACAAGAGGAAATCTAGAACACAAGGAAACAAGACTGATAGGGGATGTCCTTCTGTATATATGTTTCTCTTATTGGTTGTTGAATAAAACACTGATTGGTGAGCAGCCAGGTAGGAAGGATAGGTGGGGCTGGGAGATGAGAATTCTGGGGAGAAGACACAGAGAGAGGTGGTGAGAGAGACACCATGTAGCTGATGAAGGAGTAACATGCTGAAGCACTCTCTGCTAAGACCACTTGGAAATACTCAGATTAATAAGAATGGGTTAATAATTAAGAGAGAGCTAGCCAATAATAAGTCTGAGTCATTGGCTAAACAATTTCTAATTAATATAATCCTTAATGTGTTCATTTGGGACTGAAGGGCAGCGGGACTTGTCAGAACAGAAAACTCCAACTACACAAGACCTCTCAGATCAGTTGTTCCTAACCTGTGGGTCACAGGGAGTTGCATATCAGATATTCTGCATATAAGATATCTACATTACAATTCACAACATCAGCAAAATTACAGATATGAAATAATTTTATGGTTGGGAGTCACAACATGAGGAACAGTATTAAAGGGTTGCAGCATTAGGAAGGTTGAAAACCACTGCCTTGGACTTTTCACTCCATTGCAAAGGATGGTTATTGCCAAAGAACAGAGAGGTAACCTAGTCAACAGTACTTACAAAGCCTAACAAGTGAAAATATAAGTTAATAACTCCAAGAGGAAAGATCCTGAGTCACTAGCAGCCTTGACACTGTAAGAAAATACCCAAGATCACTAACTGATAAAACAGAAGGGGTTTATTTCAGCCCACAGTCTTGGAGGTTTAGTCCATGACACAGGTACTCCAGGCTAGTCAGCAGAACAAAACCCATGTCCAGGAAACAAGAAACAGGCACAAGGATCCCATTATTTCCTTCAAGGGCATCCCCCAAAAGACCTACTAGGCTCCATCTCTTAAAGGTCTCACTGCCTTCCAGTACTGTCAACCTGGTGAGCATGGCTTTGACACATGGTCTTTTGAGAGCAGTTATCCAAGCCACAGTAGCTTTGTCAGATGGTATGACAAACAAGTACAGGCAGACATTCTGTGAGATGTCACAAGCATTGGAAGCTTGGTAGATGTCAGTAGATATAACTGCCCACAATTAGCTATAAGAGCCAGTGGTAAGAGAGCAGATAGTTCCATATTTCCATAGATGAAATTTGCCCAGGCACATGCTCTGCAGGCAGAGATGCAAGGACATTAATTCTAATTATCTCGATCAGAACATGAGGGCCTGGAGATCTCACTGCCATCTTGATAGTAGGTGTCAAAGTATGAGGTTTGTTATTGTTTGAGACACGGTCTCATTGTGCAGCACTGGCTAGTCTGGAACTCACTATATAAATAGAACAGGCTAGATTTAAACTAAGAGATCTGCCTGCCTCTGCCTCTGCCTCCCAAGTGTTGAGATTAAAGGCGTGCACTACCACATCCTGCTTTGAATTTTGTTTTTAAATATTTGCCTGTGCACATGCCCACAGAGGCTAGAAGAGGGATCAGATCCCCTAGAGCTGGAATTACAGGCAGTTGTGAGCTGCCTGATATGGGTGCTGGGAACTTAATTGGGTCCTCTATAAGAGCAATAAGTGCTCTTAACCACTGAATCATCTCTCCAGCCCACCATGAGGTCATTTTAACAAAGTAAATGTGCTCCATGAGTTTGCTCAGGTTACATCAGCCACAGAAGCAGATAGCATAAGGAAACTGGTCCCAGCTTAGGAGTGTGAGGAAGGCTAGGTGTAGGTGGTAACATGTGTGCTGAGTTTCAAGAGCTGAGTGAGGTATGCATGCTCCAAGGCAAGGCTGGGAGGTGAGGAGCAAATTAGACCCAGTGGCAGAACAATGGAGCAAAGGTGGAGCTGGAAGCAAGGTGGGAGCAGCAATTTGTGAAGAGCTACATATCTGAATGCTAAAGTGTGGCTTCGGGGCTTGATGATTTCCCCCATGTTCTTTCTCTTACCTCCTCCAATAGAATACTATAGATCTGAAATGAGTGCATGACCTTTTGGAATAATGATTACACATCCAGATTCAGTAATTCTGTTCCTTATACAAAACTCAAAAATAAAAACATGGCTACCCAAAAGTATATATTCACTGTAGCGTTTTCAAAGGATGCCATGAGGAATGTTGCAGTTTTCAGAGTTCCAGAAGAGTAATCTGTAGTGATTTATAGACATCAAGGCAGTTAATACCCAGGGGGTAGTCCTCTTCCCCGTGGGCTGCACAGAGAAGCCCACAGAGACCCTGAAGGAGATGCATTCACTCTGTGTGTTTTATCAGTGCCAATGGGGAGTACCCCAGCTACCCTTTTTCCCCCTCTCAATCTATTGTCTTCACAAGCTAGAAGCCAAATTTCAGTACTCAAGAAGCCCAGGGACCCACTAAAGTCTCACTAACACACCACCTAAACACGATCTCAATAATAGACATGCCAAAGCGCATAAAGGAAAGACCAAGAGGCCTCAAACCTACACAAAGGACTACAGGCAACCAAGGAGAGCAGGAGAAATAGTCTTCCTCAGGGAAGTCTCTAAAGTGGTTATCCAACACCTGTCATCTGAAAATGCACATACTGAGGAGTTATAGTTGGGGATATATATGTACACATACACATGAAGCAATTAATGAGAAAAAAGGCCATGAATTTTAAAGAGAACAAGGTGTATAAGGGAAGGTGTGGAGGGAAGAAAGGGAAAGAAGTGATAAAATCTCAAAAATAAATAAAATAACAAAGTCCAGGACTGGAGATAAATACAGCTGAGGGGTAGAGTATTTGTCTAGTGTGCTCCAGGCCTGGGGTTTCATCTCAGTGCCATACCCCTTCCTACCCCCTCCCCACAATAAAGAAATGGAAATTGAAAGGCTCAATACCATTTCCTACTGTTGGCATTATACATTTCCACATCATCTATTAGGAAGTTCAAGTTTTTCACTTAGAATTGATATCTCATTTTTTTTTTCAAACAGTATACCTATTTTTTTCTATCTATACTGTCTCTCACTTGTTTCAAACTATCTTTTGTTTATATGAATTAGAAACTGGGTCCATACCACATTGGTGTGTCAAAACATTTTCATGAAAATGACTCACTTTTATGATGGTGCTAAAAATTCTAATACCTTCTGAACAGTTTTAAATCTTACTCTTTTTTCTAAATATGACACCAAACTTCACCTTTAAAAACAAATACTGGTGGGGACTTGTAGGGGTCTGGGTGTGTGCAGGTGAAGGTCCAAAGACAACTTTTCAGAGTTGATTTTCTCTTTCCACCTTTGTGTGGTTCTGGGACTGAGCTCAGGCTATTAGGCCAGCATGGGAGCACTTTATCCCAGGGACAGCTCATTGGCCCTGGCCTGCCTTATCTTTACCATGCTAACACTTTGGGAACTCTTTCTTGGTTATAGTTTTGTTTGTTTGGAGACAAGGTGTCTTGTAGCCCAGGCTGTCCTCAAACTGCTTATCCTCTTCCTTCAGCCCCTGAGTTCTGGGACTGTAGACCTAAGTCACCAGGCCAGACTCTAGGAGGTCTTTAGTCTTGAAACAGTTAATGCAGACTATGTTCCTTCAGACTTTCTTATCATTGATGATTAAAATTGTTCAACCAAACCATAAGTTTTAATAGCATTTTGAAGAAGCTTGTATGTGTGTAGCACTGAACTCTTTTTTGGTATTATGATTTGCGCTTCAGCGTTGTTTGTTTTGTGAGCATTGAACACAGGGCCTCACATATTAGAAAAGCAGTTGCCAATAAGAGAGTTACATTCTCAGTTCTACTTTCACTTTCCAACAAAATTTTTATACCTACTGTCTTGTCAGAACATAAATAAGATGCTCAAACTTTGGCCAGGGGGAGGAACTTTGTTTTATTAAATACAAATTTTATTTTGGTGCTGATTTCTTACAGTATTAAACCAAGTTGAGGTCTGGACTCTGTTACTATTTTAACACCTTCATTGTCCTGAAGATTAACAAGATACAAAATTCATATTTATTGTATTTTAAAATACAATAATATCAAGGGGCTGGAGAGATGGCCCAGCAGTTAAGATCATTTGCTGCTTTTCTAGGGGACCTGAATTCAGTTCCCAACACCTGCATCAGATGATAACCTCTTCTAGCCTCTAAGGGCACCTGTACTCACACTTAGCAAGCAAACACACACACAAATCTCAAAAAAATACTTAATCAAAATTTCATTCAGATTCTCTCTTCTAGACATCTGTTTCTAGCATTTAAATCTTTTTTTTTTTTTCGAGACAGAGTTTCTCTATTGCTTTGGAGCCTGTCCTGGAACTCGCTCTGTAGAACAGGCTGGCCTCGAACTCACAGAGATCCACCAGCCTCTGCCTCTCAAGTGCTGGGATTAAAGGCGTGTGCAATCAACGCCGGGCCTATTTAAAATCTTTAAAATGTGTAATTGCAAAGCACTGCACACCTATTTAAAAGACAAAACAAAACCTTGAATTGTGGCTGTTGTGGTGGCACACACCCTAGTCTCAGCATTCAGGAGGCAGAAGCAAGTGTATCTCTGTGAGTTCGAAGTCAGCCTAATCTACATATCTGAGCTCCAGAACAGCCAGGCATACAGAAAGAAACCTATTTTAAAAAATCAAAAGCGAGCTGGGCGGTGGTGGTGCATGCCTTTAATCCCATCACTCGTGAGGCAGAGGCAGGCAGATCTCTGTGAGATCGAGTCCAGCCTGGTCTACAAAGTTACAGAGAAACCCTGTCTAGAAAAAAAAAATCAAATCCAAAATTAAACAAAACCAAAAACGTCCCCTTGTGCTAACACAGTGTACTGAGGTAGTGAGTTCCGCAGGCAACTTAATACATCTAAATGCCCCTTCAATGATACAGGCCTATGTCAAGAGTGATTTTCAAGACATGGCCATCACAAACGTTGAAGTCAGAACTTAGCTGTATGAAACCTAATCCCCGTGCTCAAGGAGCACAACAATAAGTCCCTTTCTGACTTGGCAAACAGCACTGAAATCACAGACCCCTCCAAAAAGGCAAATTCCAGCGTCCCACTTCACCCCGTCCCCTCACGCAGCATTTGCTTCAGCCCAACAGGATTCTTTATCCTGACGACTTGGAGCAGCCAGGTTTGGCTCGGTTTCTTCATCTCCAGTTCCACGGAGCCCGGGGAGGCCTTCACCGAGCCCACAACACCCAGGGCAGGCGACATGCAATGCCGGAGTCAACACGGCATGCAATGCTTTTCTGTCGCCCGAGGTCTAATGGGTACCGACAGGGAAAGCCGAATCGCCCGCCCCTCCGGCCACAAGGTGAACCCTCTATAAACTACATGTCCCGAGTCTGTTCGAACTTCCAACCGATTTGCGCAGCTGCACACGCCCAGTTCCGGCGTGCCACCAAAGCCATTTTCCCGACAAACCCTCTGCTCCCACTGCATGCCGGGAGTTGTAGTCTTGGCGCAGACTGTGCGGCGGGCGCGCGTGGCAGGAAGCGGAAGCGGCCGATGGCCCATCCCCGGCCCCGCCTCGCCGCGCTGCTCGCCGCCGGCATATCACTGACGTGTCTCTCTGCTGAGGAAAGGCGCTCCCGAGCTAGCAGCGTCGCCTCACTCGAAGTGGAGTGCAGCCGAAGCAGGGCGTGGAGTAGGATCAGCCGCCGCCATGGCGAGTGAGTCCCTCGGAGCCATCCCGGCAGAGCCGGGATGCGCCCCCTTCACCGCTTGGGCACCGGCGGATCGTGCTGCCAGATCCCGGCGGAACGCGGCCTGCCCCGATACCCCGCGCCCCCAGACCGAGCTCTTGGGTCCCTGCGCCCCCACTCACAGCTCCCACTCGTGCCCGCGTTCCCTCCGAGTGCCCTCAGGTTACTCTGCCTAACTACTTCTCTCTGTTTCTTCCATCAAAGTCAAATTTCTGGAAGTCATCAAGCCATTCTGTGTCATCCTGCCGGAAATTCAGAAGCCAGAGAGAAAGGTAAGTTCCCTAGGTGGTGGTCAAAGAAGCCTTGAGAAACTGGGCACTGGAAGTTTACAGTACAATTAAAGATGGCCTCAGCACGTCGAGTGGAAACTGCCCCTTCAGAGTGTACTGTGAGCACTGGGTTACTCACGGGAGCTGTCGAAAGGTGACCTGGTTGTGAATTCTCATGAAACCATCTTGTTTCTGGAGCATCTTGAGTAGATGGTAACAAAGCCTCGGGTTTGCTTGGTCCAAAACTGGGTCTGAGCAGTGATTGAATAAGACCTCAGTTAGGATCCCAGATTGAGTTACCCTCCCTTCTGGCTCCAGCAGGAGCAACCCGTCTAGGAGGTGATTTAGTATCTAGTTTCCAAAGGAAAAAGCCAGTATGTAATTGATATGAACATGTTTTTTTTTTTTTTTTAAATGTATGTATGCTGCTTCAGCATACATACACTTGATGAAGTCTACTGCCGTTGACAGCAGGTGCATTAAAATGAGGAAAGATAGAAGTGTAATACCATGTGAGTCTTAATCAAAATTTCCATGGCTGTCAGCTTCAGACCAAGGATAAATGTTCCTAATGTGAAATTACCCAGTGAAGGAAAGTCCAGGCCTGTTGGTTACAGAGAACACTGAAGCCACTTTGTGTCCCTGTCTTTTCAAACTGTGTCATACATTCACATATGGCATCTGTAATTGGCATTCATACGGATACCTAGTGTCTACTCCTAATTTCCTTAAACTTAAGTAGTGTCATACAAATACCTTGTAGTACTCTAGCTATCTTTGATAGTTTGATGTGCTAAACTTTTCCTGTTCCACCTCAATGCAAAGAATCTGGCTCTAGGGCCAAGAAACCCACCCAATTCCCACCCTTTACCTTCTTTGGTAACCCTGTGACCTTGACCTGGCAAACAGGGGCAATGGGAAATGTGTATAAGGTATAACTGTGACCCAGGTAGGGAGTAAGTCTGATGGGGGTTTTGAAAGAAGTTGCCTTGAAGGTATAGGAAGGGTTCCTGGTGAAAGGAGTGTGTGGTTTGCTTACACAGTGAAGAGAAAGCATTAGTGTGCTTGGATGGTAGGTTGTTAGATGCAGTTCTTATGGTTTTAAATGTAAAGGCTAAAAGAAACACAGGGAAGATGAGTAAAGTGATTGTGCAAATTAGAAATGGCCTTGGTAGTAAGGGAGAGGCCTTGCACCAAATGAGGATGGGTTTGGGGCTATTTCAGAGACAGAAGATGCAAGACTTAGATGAAATCTTTTGAGATTTTGCTCTTAAATGACCAGGAGAGGAAGCTTACTCATTTAAAATAGTCTTGAAAAATATGTCTCCTTTTTTTCTAACAGATGCATTACATGGGCTGGGAAAGTGGTTCGTGATGGGCATGAAGCCCTTTGTCTGGTGTCCATCACCACAATAGCTAGTAGATGTCCACATTTGTTACAAGCTTGTGTTTCTGGTTCCTGTGAAATGGTGTTGCTGCCCCCTCTTTAGGTGCTGAATTCTTGGTGTGGTAGAATGACAGATGGGAAAGGCAAATGTTCTTGAGAGTCAGAGGAGAAATGTGAGCCTGGCAGCTGCCTCTGTGGTTTTGAGCTTCAAATTCACCCCACCCATGTTTGGGGCCGATACTGTATCTTTACTGTGTCTTTCTGGTAGTGAATACAAGCAGAGGGACAGACAGCCAGCACACCAAGTTAGTCTTGGTTGGGACTTTTCTTGGCATTCCATTCACTTAATATCATTAGTCTTTAGCTTTCTGTTAAACCTGTCTAAAGCCGGTCTGGTACTGGGGTCAGGTACTCCTGGTGAAGACCCTGAAGAGCTGTCACTATCTAGTGACAGTGGTCTCTTGAACTGGAGGAACTTAGAAATCAGGCTAGATAGTAAAATGATTTCACTGTTTAACTTACTTGATTTGTCCTTTTTGATTGTTGTGACAACATCCCTGACCAAAGCAATGTAACAAAGGAAGGATTGTGTTTGGACTTTCTATCCAAGGGTCATCATGGCAAGGAAGGCATGGCAGCAGGAACTTGAGGCATGTTATCCACACTGCATCCCCAGTCAGGAAGCAGGGACAGGTGAACGCTGGTACTCAGCTCACTGTCTCCTTTTTATTCAGCCCTGGACTCCCACCCACGGATTGGTGTCACCCATGTTTAAGGTGGATCTTCCCAATCCAGTTAACTTCATACTTGTATCCAGATGTTTGTTTTCGTGTTAGTTCTGAATCCAGTGAAGGTGACCATCAAGGTCACACTTGCATACCCAGGAAGGGGTGAAGATAAACTGATGCTGCCAGGTGTTGGTGAGCAGGTTACATGTCCACTCTTCTGTCCTCCCCAATGATAATTACAGACTTTACTCTTGATTCACTTACTGATCAGTCCCAAGTTTTTTAATTAGTTGAGTCCAGCATCAGAAGATAGTTCATGGTGTGCTGTAGGAAAGTGGTTGCTGGGCTGTGAGGCTTGTCTGTGTGGCAAGTCACTTTCCACTGCAGTGTTTATCCATCTTGAGTCCCGGCTGTTACTGTGCATCATGAAGAGCTTAGCTTTGGGCTCAGATCACTTGAGCTGCAAGATTTGGAACAGATTAGACTTTGCTGATCACTTTGCTCATTGGTACATAAAGATAATCTGTGCAATGGGAGGATTATCTGAGGTGAAGACCCACAAGGGTCTTTGCATCACATCTTAGAGAAAGCACATGGTATCTGCTACTTGATGTTACACATTTGACCAGCCTTTGATAAATGGGGCATGAGATCTTATTTGAACCCATCTGTATTTATTGGCCTGTGGAATAACTTATTAATTTAATTTGATTTATTCCTTTCCAGATTCAGTTTAAGGAAAAAGTGTTGTGGACAGCCATTACCCTCTTCATCTTCTTAGTATGCTGCCAGGTAAGCAAGCCCTGCTTGGGTGTTGGTAGGGGTGTGTGGGCTGGGAACATGTGTGTGATGGTCTGTTCTCCGTTTCCAGATTCCCCTGTTTGGCATCATGTCTTCAGACTCAGCTGACCCTTTCTACTGGATGAGAGTGATTTTAGCCTCTAACAGAGGTAGGACTCTGCTCACTCTGCCTTTGCTTGCACAGTGGGTATGAAGAGCCTGGTTTACTTCAGTTACAGGCTTGGCTTTTATGGAACTCAGAAAGTTCATGCATAGCTTCAAAAATAGAGGATGTTGGTGTGGAAAAGTAATGCAACATTTGCTGATGAATGCATCCTGTTAGGTCTGAATGCAATACAGAACCTGTAATAACAAGATAAGGCTGCATTGTAGAAAATTGTTTAAAACACGGAGAAGCTAGAATACTTTTTAAATAATTGAAGTGATAACATTCTTTAAAAGGTGTAATTTGTTTCTCAGCTGAATCTTTTTCCATATCTATATGTTATGGTGGGTACGCTCTGACCAAACACCCATGTGCACAGTGAGGATTTTGAATATGGATGTTGATACTGCATTAACTTATTTAGAAAATATAGTGCATGTTAAATTGGAAATTTGAAGTATGACTGGTTTTAGCAAAATGGAAGATGGGAATTTATTCACAGCCAGACAGAGTTGTAGTGGCCCCTGTCTGGACTCTGGGAATGCCTTGAATCTTATCCTTTCTTACAAACTGATGGGGAGACCTGCATGAGGCTAGGGTCAATCTGTTGCTGAATTGACAGGCAGCAGACTGTTTGGGTAACATTCCTGAACAGAATGAGATGCTGGCTGGCAGGGTAGAGTGCACTAAGCTGTGCTCTAATCATTAATATTTGGAGGTGGTTCTGTAAGTTGAGTGCTGCTAGCAAAGGGAATGCTGTTGAGTTTGTATAGGAGTACCCTCCAATGTTGCTCATTGTATTTAACTGTGTTTGTTCTCCCAAGCTAATGTTGGCTGTGTCTTACCTCCTTCCTTCAAGGTACCTTGATGGAGCTGGGCATCTCTCCTATTGTCACCTCTGGCCTTATCATGCAGCTCTTAGCTGGTGCCAAGATAATTGAAGTTGGGGACACCCCAAAAGACCGAGCTCTCTTCAATGGAGCCCAGAAGTGTAAGAAAGATCATACATAGTGTTCTGGTGTCCATAGTTGAGAATGGGAATTTGCTGTAAAGCTTCTGAGATTAAAGCAGTTGTGCTTTGTGCTCTGACCTCCCTGACTGCCCCTCTGCATGCATTCCATGACCTGCACTAGGGAAAGGCAGGGCTCATTCCTTTACTGTGTACAGTTTACACTTACACATGAGAGCCTTTATTTGTAGGGTGCTTTTCCTCTGTGTGTGTGTGTGTGTGTGTGTGTGTGTGTAAGGGGCTTAAGCGGAGGAGAAAGGGCACTCCTCTATGTCCTAGCTCCTTACCAGCTTGTGAAGTGATGAATGTGGGGTGGACGTTCTGAAGGCTCAGTTGTCCCTCTGGAAAGGGGGGTAGCAGTGTTTGCCATACAATAAATGATGGGCTAGCCATCAGCATCAATGTTCTATCTCTGAACTGGAATAGGTTACTCAGGAAAAGTTTGCAAACTTTTTTGTGCCTTAAGAATTTAGGAGTATTGGACTGAGTGTTGTAGCTCAGTGGTTGAGTGGTTGAGTATTTGTAGCATGCGTAAATCCCTGGGTTTGATTGCTGATACTGGAAAAATTTTTTTTTTTTCTTTTAAATAAGCAGGCTTACTGAGCAGGGATTTTTTTTTGTTTGTTTTAGTTTTTTACATTTTTTTTATTTGTGTGCATGTGCCAGAGTGTGTGTGTATTTAGGTTAGAAAACAACTTGCAGGTGTGATTCTCTCCTTCCATCCTGTGGGTTCTGGGCATCAGACTCAAATCATCCAGCTTGGCAGCAAGTGCCAGACCTGCTGAGCCATTTTTCTGGTTTGGTTTGGTTTGACTTTACTTTTTTATTGTGTTTGTGTGCATGTGTGTGACATGGGTCTGTAGAGTGGAGTCTGAGGATAGCTTTGTGGAGTTGGTTCTCTCTCTTCTCCTTTATGTGGCTTCTGAGGGTGGAACTCTGGTCATCAGGCTTGCATGTCAAGTATTTCATCAGCATAGTCATCTTGGCAGACCCTTGAACAATTTTTTAAAATTTCAAATAGGGACTATAATAGGCAGACTCTTGAGAATTTAAACTGAAATTTAAGTCCTCACTCTTATTTACAACCAACTAATACTGGGAAACCAACATGGTGTGTCAATTCCACTGTGCCTGGGAATGAAATATAATGAGATCCAAGGAATAGTCTACAGAGGAGCTCTCTCAGAGGAAGTGGGACCAAAAGACATTTGAAACATAAACTTAGCTCAGGATTGCTTTTATCCCAAGGTCTTCTTGTGCTCTGGACTTGGGTCTGAGTTGTGAGCCTTAGAGGTGGCCCACTTTGTGGCTCAGCTTGAAAGTTTCTGAGTCCCGGGGACCTGCAGTGCACTTGGGTGCTTTAGGGGTGCCAACACTACATTTTGTCTCAGACTTTGCTTGGGATTCAGCTGCCTTTGCTAAGACCATATTGTCATGCTTTGTCTCTTCCTCTATCGCTAAGCAAAAGGTGAGGCTGGAGAGCAGCTGTGCTTTTATGAGAGCACCTGTGTTTTCTCAGGATTTGACAGTGTGACTGCTGAGATTCCTCCTCCAGCTCCTTGGAGGCAATGTCAGTGTTGTGTTTTTTATTCTCAGTGTCTGGCATTCAAGAGTTTTTAGCCACTTCCTAGGCTGTGTACTATCCTGCTTTGAAAACACAGTTGTCTTGATTTCTAGTGTTTGGAATGATCATTACAATCGGTCAGTCCATTGTGTATGTGATGACGGGCATGTACGGGGACCCTTCGGAGATGGGTGCTGGAATCTGCCTGCTGATCACCATTCAGGTAATTGTTATGCTTCCCCTCCTCCCCATATCCAAAATCTCATGTGGAGGTTAAGAAGCTGGAGGTTGTGGATTTGCCCTTCTTAATCCACCAGAGGAAGGCTGAGGACTCACAATCACTCACTTTCTGTTTTTATACTCAAGAATCCAATTATTGAGGAAGAAGAGAGCCATGCCCATTGGGAGCAGTAGCATGATCTATTTGGGTTTCTTTAATCCTCTTTTTCTTTCACAGCTCTTTGTTGCTGGCTTAATTGTCCTACTTCTGGATGAGCTCCTGCAGAAAGGATACGGCTTGGGTTCTGGCATCTCCCTCTTCATTGCTACCAATATCTGTGAGACCATTGTGTGGAAGGCTTTCAGCCCCACCACTGTTAACACTGGCCGAGGTAAGGACCTCAGGATCTCATGCTGGAGTTTAGCAGAGGTTCTGTCTGTGTGAGGTGTAAGCTCCTGGTTCTTCTGTGCATCCACTATGTCTTTAAATAAGGTGGGCTTATGCTTATGGAAATACCCAGTGTAGAATTTTTTCATGTGTCTCATTATGGTTGGCATACTAGATATGAGTGGGGTCTGGCCTCACTTCTCAGCTCAGTAAGAACTGCATTACATAGTAAGTGCTTTGTGTTTTAACCTCTGTCTCAAGGGGAACATCAAGTTGTTGTCACTTCATTGATGTTGAAGTTGTGCACATCCTTATTTTAATGTGTTTTGGAAGTTTATGCTGGATCATTTTGGGAGGAAAAACCAAACTGGAATGGTTAAACAAAAGCATTTGATATCACGCTTGCCCTTGGGCTTAGATCCTGGCTGTCCTATTAACAGTCAATAGGCAGTGTGAACACATTCCCCTACTGCTGATCTGGGTCATCTTGTAGTGATGACACTTATCATCATGACACTTATCTAATCTTACCCCTCCAGAGGCTGAGACAGGAGGATCTTGAATTTGAGGTCAGCCTGCACTATGTAGTGAGGCCATGCTCTTACAAAAGTAAGAGCTGACAGTGTAGCTCAATGGTAGAGGTGTGTGCACAGTTTGACACCTGGCACCACAGAAAAAGGAAACATGAGACCAAATGATGCCTGGCTCATAGTGGGTACCGATCAGATGCTAGTATGCTATAGCATATTCATTAAGAGTGCCCTGGGAATGGGAATGTTTCTAATCAAAATATGTAAAAACGAGAGCCCTTAGAATAAGACTTACTAGGGAAAGAGACTTTTGTCGCTAAATGTGTTATTTATTTAGAAGAGTATTATGAAAAATATTTGTGCATGTTTTCATGAAGTTGAATGCAGAGGCAGTTTCTGCCTCCAGAGGTAATATAATTCTGTACATCTAATGAACAAATGCTGTCCCCTAATGAAATCAAAGGCATATTGGGAGAGACTGGGGCAATGAAAGGCAAGGTTTGTCAGACTTGGATATTGAGAGGCAGTAGGTGAAGGTGCAGTTGGAGTCCACTTAGAAAAACTACATGGTCAGGGATGCCTGCATTAGAAATGATGGCAGAGAAGGGAGCAGGGTGGGATGGTCAGTCCAGGTCAGGAACCAGCAGAGAGTGGTACTGCATTCTTCCTGCAGAACACACTGCTGGGGAAGTGCCAGGGCAGCCTTGAGCAGACAAGATGTGGTAGCATGCATGAATTGGTGTTAGGGAAGAAGATGTGGGAGATGGGGCTGAGGTGGAAAACTGAGAAGTCACTGGGGGTGTCTCCGTTGTTAGGTATGGTAGATATGTAGTCTGAAAGGGTGCTTTGATTCCCTGGCTGCCACTGTGAGCTGAGCTGCACCAGGGAGCCAAAATAATAACATCAGCAAGGTACAAGCACCACAAGTATACAAAGGACACTTGTGACTTGTAGCCAGAAAGGCTGCTACAGCTTGGCTACCTCACCACTGCTGCTTCCCTGGGTGTTGCAAAAACTTAGGATCAGCATTAGTGTGAATAATGTGCATGGTGTGCGACTGAGGTGCTAAGCATGTGGAGATGGACTTGTTCCCAGAAATTGGGCAGATATGACAATAATTATAAAATTAGATCTGGAACCTAATCCTGGCATTCATTACTGGCACTGCTGTGGGTCACCGTGACAAAAGTAAGGAAGAAAGGGCCACATGGAAAGGTATTACAGAGTTGATTCGGGCATCTCAGTTGAGCAGTCTTGAAAGAAATAAGAGAAGCAACCGACAATGCTGGAGTCCTGAGCTGCTAGATCACCTCCTGTTAGATAAGAGGCTTGTCCTGGCTGCAGCTCCCATATTCCTGATTACTGAATGGAAGATAGGCCACAGCTGAAAGATAGGAGGATGTAGGCAGACTTCTGTCTCACCAGCTGGTTCTAAACAACAACTCAGAAACTTATAAATGCTTGGCCGATAGATTAGGCTTGTCTCCAACCAGCTCTCACAACTTAACCCATTTCTGTTAATCTGTGTGCTGCCCCAAGGCTTGTTTACCTCATCTATGAATTTTCCATGTTGTATCTTCTGCATCTGGCTCGTGACTCTTTGTGACTCTGACTTGGCCCTACTTATCCCCAGCACTTTTAATCTGGTTCTCCCGTTTAACTTTATCATACCTGTCCATCAATCAGCTCTTTATTAGCCAATGCGAATAATACATATTTACAGGGTACAAAGATTGCTCGGCCGCGCTGAGTTTGCTCCAGTCTCCCCTTGCCCTATGGTTATTTGGTGCTCCTGCTCCTTTCACCTTTCAGGAGCCCTTTGTTGCCAGGCTTGCTATTAGGCATGACCTGTGGAAGGGTGGAGAATGATCTTAGGCCATACATTCATGATATTCCTCCTTGTAGGATTAGTGTTGTTTGGAGCTGAGAACCCACGCTTTCCCCACTCTCCCTCTGTGGGAACCCTCTTCAGAGACTGGAATGAATGCTTATACTGCCCAGATTCTTGAACAGGACTTGGCCTTTTCCAGGCAAAATGTGTCACAGATATGTTTAAATGGGTTACTGTCTTTCCACACATCTGGTGACCTAAGCAATGAGAGCACCCAGCTTATCTCAGAAAAGAACAGCCCAGCGCTATAGTTTGCATCTCTGAGCTCCTTCACCTTTCCCCTCAGTCCTCTTGGTCACTAAGAAGCAGGGAGGCCAGGTGAGCTTCTCTTTGTCCTCCACCACATCCATGTTCTGCTCTGCCCACAGGGATGGAATTCGAAGGCGCCATCATTGCTTTGTTCCACCTGCTGGCCACCCGCACAGACAAGGTCCGAGCCCTTCGAGAGGCATTCTACCGCCAGAATCTCCCTAACCTCATGAACCTGATTGCCACCATCTTCGTCTTTGCTGTTGTCATCTATTTCCAGGTGTGTCCAAAGGCAGCTAAGTAGGTCTGCCTTGTACAGAGTCAAACTCAGCATCCTCATTGTCCTCTGCTTCACAGTTCTTAGGTTTATGGTTATTGGTCTCTACCTTGTTTCTAAGTAGGACACCTCAATTGCTAGCCGTCTCTTTTTAATTGTACTGACCCTCATACTTAATGGGATTTTTGTACTGGGGATTTGTTTGTTTGTTTGTTTGCTTGCTTGCTTGATTGAGACAGAGTCTATGTAGCCCTAGCTGACCTGGAATTCACTATGTAGATCAGGCTATCCTTGAACTCACATAGCTCTACCTTCCTCTGCCGCTCAGATGTTAGGATTAAAGGTGTATGTCACCATGCCCAGCATTCTTTGCAGTATTTTGATATTCACTAAAAGAAGTTGCAGCAGTTAGCCAGGTTTGGTGGCTCATTTAGGTAGGTGAGACATGAAGGAAAGAGTTCAGAGACAGCCCAGTGTATGTTCTGAGACCCTGTTTCAAAACAAACAAGGCTGGTGAGATGGCTCGGTACAGGCAGGTGATTGTTGCCAAACTTAGTGACCTGAGTTCAATTCCCAGGACCCTTGTGGCAAGAACCAACTCCTGTATGCTGTTCTTTGATCTCCACTTGGACATTATGGCATGCATGCATTCCCGAGTGCACACACACATTTAAATAAAATCAAAAGAAGGGACATCACTTGAAAGACATGTGTTTATGATGAGGAATACTCTTCTGAGGCCAGGTAACTCAGTAGTGACTCCTGCTGAATCCAACCAGCTACCTGCTTAGAAACAAGTCATTCTTACGGGGCAGGCTGGGTTTCTGCAGTTGAATCAGTAAGAAGTTGAGTCTTCTGTCCTATCCTAGTGCCCTGGGCCCTGGGTTTGTAACAGTAAAGAAGAAAGATGCTCTGGTGTCCAAGGTTTCAGAGGGTGGGTGGTATAGATAGGAAAACTTAGCTTTTCTGTTAATGAGCAGCACTGCCTGAGAACCACTGGCAGTATCGGTAGCTGCCCATGTAGGCCTTTTTGTATGGCAAAGAAAAGGGCATGTGCCCTCAGACACGTCACAGCTAGGAGTCCAGTGGCAGAACTGACACCCAGGGCCACCTCTCTTGTTGCCAGCCTGACTTCCTAGCCACACTGGGAACTGTAGCCAGAATAGGGCAGTAAAAGTGCATGTTGTGTTTGTCCTGTAGGGCTTCCGAGTGGACCTTCCAATCAAGTCGGCTCGTTACCGAGGCCAGTACAACACCTATCCCATCAAGCTCTTCTACACCTCGAACATTCCCATCATCCTGCAGTCCGCTCTGGTGTCCAACCTGTATGTCATCTCCCAGATGCTGTCAGCACGTTTCAGTGGCAACCTGCTGGTTAGCCTGTTGGGCACCTGGTCGGTGAGTGTCACTGGGTGAGGTAGGATTGTTTGTACTGATGCAGCTAGTTGTGTTTTGTGGTGCCTTAACTCAGGAGCAAATATTTCACCCAAAGGGGAAATTGCATAATTGCCTCTTACAGTGAAGTTCAGTGAGATTGCCTGTGGGCATGCTTATGACACCTTTTGCAACGCATCTGCTCAGAGCTCCTTGCTGGCTCTGTGCTGTGGCATGCTGAAGAAGACTTCTATAGTTGGACTTTCCTTTGGGCCACCAGCACACAAATAGCGACACAGAGACTTATTAGTTATAAAAGCTCAGCCTCAGCTTAGGCTTGTTATTAAACTAGCTCTTATAGCTTAAATTAACTCATTTTTATTAAACTATGTCTTGTCATAGTTTAATACTTCCTCCATGTTTCCCAGAATCTCTTTCGAACACTTGGATTCCTCCTCCTCCTTTCTCTTCCCAGAAGTCCTATACCACCTGCCTAGCTATTGGCTGTTCAGGTCTTTATTACATCAATCACAACAATATATCTTCACATCTGTATACGGTGTCTTCTATGTCTTACTCTTAGGATACATCATCTGGGGGCCCAGCCCGTGCTTATCCAGTTGGTGGTCTGTGTTACTACTTGTCTCCTCCGGAATCATTTGGCTCAGTGCTGGAGGACCCTGTCCATGCTGTCGTGTACATTGTATTCATGCTGGGATCCTGTGCATTCTTTTCTAAAACATGGATTGAAGTTTCTGGTTCTTCTGCCAAAGATGTAAGTCTAAGTCAACATTCCTACTAGGGAGATGAGGCAGCTGCTGGAATCCAGGTAGCCCCACTTGTTACCACTTTGTAAGTTGTAGTTTGTGATATAAGTGGTCCATCATGCAGATGGACTGTTGCCTTTGGTGGGGCTGTATGGAAGCTCTAAGGGCAAAAGATGGGAGATTGACAGTTGGCTCAGAGAACCTGAGGCCAAATCTAGAAAGATAGACTTCTGTGTAAGTGAGTTTATTGCTGTAGGTTAAAAATCCTGTGAAGATTGTTAAGGCTGGGGATGGGGTGGGTGGTCCTGTAATTGCTTAATTCCACTGTGAAGTACCTACCTACCCAGCATCTGGCTCATGTGCTTGTATTTGGGTCATGCAGGTTGCAAAGCAGCTGAAGGAGCAGCAGATGGTGATGAGGGGCCACAGAGAGACCTCCATGGTACATGAGCTCAACCGGTAAGTGTGGTCACTAAGCCTGAACACTAGTGGTACCAGAATGGCCCTGTACAACCCCTGTCTAGCACAATCAGGCCAAGATGGGGAAAGGATGCACATAGCCAGGGTGTTGAAATGGTATGGGGTGGTGATGGCTGAGCAGTGCTGGGTTAGGCTGGCTGGGCCTGAGTGTACTCAGAGCAAACTGAAGGCATCCTTAGAGTGGGTGACTCCTGGCATAGATTAAACCAAGGTACCGGGAAGGGGTGATTAGTGTTTAGAAAAAGACCAAACCAGAGATTAGATACTGTGAGGCTCGGCCACAGGTGATGGAGGAATGTAGTAGTCACCTTGCAGAGAGAGGAAGGAGACTATGGCTCCAAGAGCAACAGGTGACCCTGAGCAGACCAGCATCATGGTTCTACAGCTGCCTCTTGGTAGCAAAAAGTGCCTGATGCTTTCCTACCAGTCCTGTCACCATGGTTGGCTCTTCTAGAGTCACTCAGAGCAGCCAGATACTTTGTAGAATGGGCGAGTGCTCCTAGGAAGCTTCACTGACCTCACTAAAGGAGGCCATCACAGGAATGCAAGAATTGTCAGTTTCTGAGCCAGAGGGCATCAGGGCTTTTCACTTCAGCCCATAACTCAGACTGCCTGGGAGAAACACACAGCAACCCCAGGCAGAGACTCATGACTCATCCATCTTGGCACATCTGTGGATTATTTCAGCTTTCAGGTAGCAGAAGAACCAAGATGAAGTGTCTTGTGTTCTCACTTTCAGTCTGTTTAAAATTAATGTGGCATCATCCATGTTTGGATTTGTGCTCGTCACTCTCCCAAAGTCCTGGCTCAGCAGGCAACAGGGAACTCTCTTTCTGTCTGCAGGTACATCCCCACAGCCGCAGCCTTTGGAGGGCTATGCATTGGGGCTCTCTCGGTCCTGGCTGATTTCCTGGGTGCTATTGGATCAGGAACCGGTATCCTGCTGGCAGTCACCATCATCTACCAGTACTTCGAGATCTTTGTCAAGGAGCAGAGTGAGGTGGGCAGCATGGGAGCCCTTCTCTTCTGAGCCTTATGTGCCCATGGACCTGGATGAGGGCACAGGCTCCAGAACTGCCCGGAAAGAATGCTCTTACCACTGGAGTATGGTACTGTGGCATAGGGACTTTTAAATTTTTAAATTTTTTTTTTTTTCATATCTTTTCATTCCACTCTGTAAAGTGCTAGGAAATTTTCAATTTGAAATTTTGCTTTTTATTCTGGCATTGGCAAAAAACCAATAGAAGTGAATTGTTAGCTGATAGCCAGAGGGTATGGTAACCAATTGTTCCTAAGTATTCGATGTAATTTTTATTTAACCCTTGCACTTCTCAGTGCCTGGCACCTGCAAGGGTCCCAACTGCCCCTAGGCAGTCTGTGGCCCTGGTTGAAGGAAGCACAAACTAGGAGATGTCTGCATCTCATCTGGGCTGCAGGAAACGGCTGTAAACAGATGTGTTTTCTGGGGACCTGCTTCTGGGGATTGGCTCTCGGGGTGAGGACATTTGGCTTAGGACTCTGTGAGATGCCATCAGTCTGTAAAGCAGGTTTTATAGGATAGAGCTGCTACTGGAGGAATAAATGCCCCAGAAGCTGGGCTGCCTGATCCCCTGCATGTGCTGTGGGTAGTGCAGCTGAGCATGCAGGCAGGCGAGGAGCAGCAGGATCTGCCTGCCTGCCATTGCCAGCAAGGCAGGGATTCCAGGGTTTCCTTGAAGCCTAGCCAAGCTAGGTAGCTGGGCATATGTAAAGGGCCTCATGCTTGCCCTTCCCAGGTTCCTACTGAAAAGGGAGTTCCTGTGGTGGCCACCTCTGTCTTCCTACTGAGAACTTCCTGTTCCAGTTTTTAGATTTTTTTTTGTATTGTCATTAGGACCAAATGTAAACTGGCTCAGGACCTGTAAGAAAATCACACCAGGGTTTGAAGCTCTCTTAGGGGGATTGCTCAAAATCCTGTCTGGAGTTAATTACGATGTCTGGAGTTAGGAGCTCCGCCTATAGGAGAGACCACCTCTCAAGACAGGTGCTGCCTAGCAGCAAGGGCACAAGGCTGCAGCTTCAGTCAGAGCAAGTAGAGATGGTCAGCTCACCTTAAGACAACATTGTTCACACAAGGAGGCAGAAGCCCTGGGGGATGTACAGCCATCTGGTCACAGCCTGCCAGCTACATCTGGGTCCTTCTCGCCTCAATGGAAGTAGCAAATGCCTCCCTGACTCAGGGCTCTTAGGGACCCTTGCTGCTGTGCTTGCCGCAAATGGCAATCAAGGGACAGTTGATCACTTGCCCCTATACAAGTCAGCAGCAGGGCCAGATCCCTTGCCCACGGCCCAGAATTCACACCATATCACATGTGGCCTTGTCTAGACCCAGTCCTGAGCAGAGGAGTCTGGTGCCATCCCAGTCCACAGGGTCTTCCCACTGTCCCTCCTCTGCCACTGCCACAGAGCAGCAGGGCTTCCCACCTACCTTAGGGCTCCACAGCTTCTGGCAGGCAGGTGCAGAGTCCCTAGCTCTGGGCTGTGCTGGGGAGCCCACAACCTCATCTGCTGCTGTTGCCATCAGCTGGGCCAACATTAGTGGATGAGTGGGGATGACCTGGCTTCCAAGAGGACTGTCACTGTGGACACCAAAATGGCTTAACTGAGATAGAGTGAAAAAGTGACCAATAAAACCAACTTTTTACAAGCTGCCTCGTCATCTTTGTTAACTGCCACTGAGAGCAGAGTGTTGGTGATAAGCCAGTTACCAGTGAACCTGTGCAGTGCCCTGGGAGATGCCCTGCCAACCAAGTACTGCTCTCTTTGTGTTCCTACTCCTGGAAAGCATGGGGCTGGAGCAGTGGAATCCCTCTGAACCAGCAGGGGTGAGGCTATGGCTTCCAGGACAACAGTGTACAACAGGGCGCTGATGCCAGGTAGATGGCACAAGTTGGTGGGCATCTATGGTTATAATTGTCCAGGCCCAGAGCATAGCTGGTCACGGGGAGGTCTCACTGAGGCTGCTGTGGCGCCAGACTTGCAGCCAAAGCAGAGAATGTGTTTTGTGCTGGCCAGAGCCTGATGGGGACAGGTGGCCTGGATAGTATACCTGGGAATGGGCCTGCCAGAAGCTTCCTATTTACACACCCATGCAAAATGGCAGGCCTTGTGCTCTATACCCTCATCAGTCCAGCTGGTGCATCCCTAGTCACCCTTGGGACAGGTGACAGGGTGGTTCTTGGGCAGGACTGGGAGTGTGTATTCAGCAGGCTCCCTGCTCTGTACAGCTTTGAAACACTTTTTTGTATTGAGCCAGGCAGCTCTCCCCTAGGACTGCTTGGTGGGCAGGTATGAGCCTGACTGCAGAAGCCTGGCTTTAGCATCACTGCTTGAGACTGTTCAGACACAGGTGAGCAGCCAGCTCTGCCGTGCGCTCTGCCTCGACCACCTGCCTGCCAGCCACAGAGCTACAAAAGCCTAAAACAGGACCGTGGTTGGAGGTGATGGGGTCCAGGCACTAGGTAACTGCTGGCTCCTAGAAAACCTCCCACTCTAGGGAGGAACTGAGCCTTGCTGCCTTGAGGCTTCATCTGTCAGGGGGGGTCAACAGCCCTTTACAGCAGCAGTTTGGCTTAACGTGCCAGTTCCCTTCCTACTGCTTGGCTGCTGGTATCCTCCGGGCACCTCTGCTGGGATCTAGTTGGGATGATGTAGACAGAGGGTCCAGGTCTACCCATTTGACAGGTCCTAGGATCACCAGGGAAAGGGGCCTATGGGGATGCCTTGTTTAGATGAGATTCACCTCTGCATACCTGTGAGGGAGTTTCTTCATTAGGTTGAGGTAGGAAGGTCCACACTGACAGGAGAAAGCTAGCTGAGCAGGGGCAGTAATCCAACTATGGATGCAGTGTGAACAACTGCTTCAGACTTCTGCTGCCTCAACTTCCCTGCCACAGTGGACTGCGCCAGGCTTCCCTGTACTGTGCTCTCCCTACTGCCTCCCTGCAGCCCAGCCTGCACTGGCTGGATTGGATGACAGCCTCAGGAGAGTCTAGACCAAGGAGCCTCATCTCTGCTCTGTGGGGTGGTTTGGGCCCTGGGGAAGAACATGCTTCCTAGTGCTAACAAAAACCCAGCCTGGGCTTCAGCATTCACCAGGCTCTAGTTTCAACTGCTACAGGAGCATCATTGTTGGCAGTGCCCACATCACTGTGGCACAAACCTGGGATCAATTCATCTCATACTACATTGTACTAGCATGGAATAAATGGAATGGAAGCTGATTCCACCCTGTGAACTCACATCCCGACAAAGCCCTTCTGCAATGTCTACCAAGCCGGCACCTGTCTGACAGCCTCCTGTCCATTCTTCAAAGCCCATCTCATAAGACGTAAAAACACCCACAAACCATCAGAGGGTCCAGAAGCCAGGCCTGATGGCACATGTGTATTCCCAGTGTTCACAAGGCTGAGGGGAGAATCTTGAGTTTGAGGCCAACCTTGGCTACTGTCTCCACAGTGATATGACAACAGTTTTGTCCTCCATAAAGGAACCAGGACAGTCTGTGTACACTAGATCAGAAAAAGTTTAAGACTGTGAAGAAACAAAAAGCAAAAATAGTTTCCATTACTGCTCATGGTTAGAGTAACATTCCATAACAATGCATCTGGAAAGGTCTGGCAATTCCTTCAAACTAAGTGTACATGACCTTTACCCAATTCTTATATGCATGGGTGTGGTGGTTTGAAAGAAAATGGCCCCAAAGGGAGTGGCATTATTAGGCCTTGGAGGAAGTGTGTTACTGTGGGGGCAGGCTTTGAGGTCTCTTTTGCTCAAGCTTCCCCCAGTGTGACAGTGAACTTCCTATTGTTTACTGGTCAAGATGTAGCTCTCAGCTCCAGCACCATGTCTGCCTGCACACTGCTGTACTCCCAGCCACAAAGCTTCCCACCATAATAATGTACCCAGCCTCTAAAACTGTGAGCAAGCCATCCCAATGAAATGCTCTCTTTATAAGAGTTGCCATAGTCGTGGTGTCTCTTTACAGCAAGAAAATCCTTAACTAAGACAAGGGGAAGTGGGAAAGCCCAAACAGCCACCAAGCAGTCCCGTGATAAAGGAGATGCTGCATATGCTGCTCTGAATGAAAAGAGCCAACTCATGCTGGGTGGTGGTGCACGCCCTTAATCCCAGCACCCGTGAGGCAGGGCATCTCTGTGACCTCAAGGCCAGCCTGGTCTACAAAGAAGCCTACTCACAAAGGAGGAACCCTTCCAACCACAGCACCAAGACCATGGCAACTCTTTTTCTTTTTAAGATGTATTTATTATATATAGTGTTCTGACTGCATTCAGAAAAGGTCACCAGATCTCATTCTAGATGGTTGTGAGCCATCATGTGGTTGCTGGGAACTGAACTCAGGACCTCTGGAAGAGCAACCAGTGCTCTTAATCTCTGAGCCATCTCTTCAGCCCAACCATGGTAATTCTTACAAAGAAAAACATTTAATTGAGGTGGTGGCTTACAGTTTCAGAGGGTTTAGTCCTTTATCATCATGGTGAGGACCATGGTGGCTGGGAGTATGGCGTGTGCAGGCAGTCATGGTACAAGAGGATTCTACATTTTGATAGGCAGGCAACAGGAAGTGATCTGTCTCACTGGGTGTGGCTTGCACACATGAGACCTCAAAGCCTGTCCCCATAATGACACACTTCCTCCAACAAGGCCTAATAATGCCACTCCCTTTGGGGGCCATTTTCTTTCCAACCACCACATAGTGGTTGTACTAGACTCCAAGAAAAACTGCCTCCATCTTCAGGAGTTTGGCTGGACCTGCTGGATAAAGACCATCACAGGTGGGCTTGTTGACTATTGGCCTTCCCTCTTCCAAGGGTCCAGGAAAGCTTAGGAGACCTTCCCCTGAATATGCAGACACCCCTCCCAACAAGTCATATGTAATCTTGCCCTAGTTCTGCCCATGTGGCTGGCCTTGGAAGCTCTGAAAGGCACTAAAGGACATAGGTGGGAGAGAGGAAAAGGGGCCCCATCTATACAGCCACGGGCCGGGGTGGGAGGGTTGTTACCATCCTTTTGGGTGCACATTTCCAGTGTGTCTGCTTTAAGGTCACCTACACCCCTACTTATGATCCCTTACCCTTTTTTCTGTAAGCCCAATAAATTCTGGTTTTTGGTGGACTTGAATGTGGATGGGACCCTAGCAAGGTGTAGGTCAACATCATTTATTCTCCCCAAGGAAAGGGATTTAAACTGGTTTGCCTTTGTGTGGGTGAGGGGAGGAGGTAGGGTGCACACGGAATTTTCTAGGGAATAACCTTCATAGGGGTTAGGTAGATTAACTTTGTCACAGCTCACAATGGCCCACTTATGGCTTTGGGATTTTAAGGTATGAAGCTTAAAAAAAAAAAAAAATACAAGGAAGTCTGGAACTCTAGGCAAGGATAGGAATTCCTGTATCACTCAAGATGAGGAAACAAGGTCTACCACTGAAATGCAAAGGAGGCTGGACCTGGGATGGACAGCACCTTCCATCTCTAGCTCACAAGGAAATAGGCTATGAATGTTAAAGTGATTTACGCAGAGGGAACAGGAAGTGGGACACACATCATCGCATACCCCTTTGATACATTCCAATTTCTGCACCAATTCAGAATTACCACAAAATTATCCGTTCAAAAACATATCAGGGTGGGAGTGGGGCGCACTTTAATCTCAGCGGAGGAATCTCTTGTTAAGTCAAGACCACCTGGTCTACCTGGAGAGTTCCAGGTTAGCCAAGCCTTCATGGTGAGACCCTGAGACAGACAGACGGACGGACGGACGGACGGACGGACGAGAGTAAGGGAAGGGTTTGTCTCATTTTAGACACTGAGAAATAAAGCCAGCTCTGTATCCCTTCCTCAACTGGTTCTCCCACAGGCTTCCTCTGCTACCTAGCGGCTGCATGCGTGGCCACACGGGGGCGCTTCAGGCCGCGCCACTCAGGGTCTGCGAGCCTTTCTTTGCAAGGCTCTGGGCCGCACCTCCCGTCTGCATCCCCATTAATCACGAGTGCTGACGGCGCTGACCCGCGCGCGGGCGGCGTGACGGCGCTGGTGACGGCGGGTGACGGAGCGGGCAATCGGCGGGCTCGCATCGGCCCATCTTATCGCGCCAGCCCAGCCTTCGCCCGCCGCGCGCTGCCCATTGATCGCGCAGGCCGGGGCCGGGGGTCAGCGCGGACTCTCGGCCTGACAGCCACATCCATCGCGCTGACGGCCGCACGCGCGCCTCGCCTGGCCATTAATCACCGTGCAGAGCCTACTGACGGGGAGGGCGACAGGGCCAGCGGGCGACTGCCAGCCTGCATTTCCCACTGCCAAGCCCTGCTGCAGGTCATTTGCATCATCCCCAGGTCACTTGCAACCTGGGAGGACAGTGTGTATCTCTCAGGATCCCAAGGGAGAGCTGGCTTGCCTGGCTGAGACTAGGCCATACCATAGCTCCCTTCTAGGAGCTGAAAGGCTCGTTTCTGGAAACTGGAGACCAACCAGCAGTGCATCCAAACGCGAAGGGCTGGACCTAAGTTTGTGCCTGTTTCACAAACTCTGATCTCCTCTAGCAAAAGCCAAGAACTGGGCATTATCTGAACCCTGGTCACATAATGCCTGTGGCTCCTCCCTCAAAGAAAGGGCCTTTTCAAACATGGCCAGCTCCGATCAGGGCAGGGTCAGGGAGACAGAGGTCTACAGGGTATAACTCCCATCCTTTGCCTGCAACTTTCTTTTAACTAAGGCTTGTTGATCGATCCACCATTTTTGGTGTGAGAAAGCGAGTGCTGTTCCTTCTTAAAATCTGGATATTCTCTACATCAACTGAGGTAACGTGAAGAGGTGAGATGTCTGCAAAATCGAGGACAAGGATTTGCCTGGAGGCCGCTTGGGAGCCTACACTACAGCTGTAATGAGGAGCAGAGGCTTCTACTCAACCACTATGTGGCAAACTGGGAGGCTTCCAAGAGCCTGGCTCAGAGCTGGGCCACTGGCCACCTCTGGTGACCAGCCCCCATCCTGCCTGACTTTAATATTACAACAATTTTTCAAGCTGGAGCTGAACTAGTGGGAAAAATGGGGCTGCTGTAATTGTTGTTAGATTGTGTGTCAGCCTGATAAGATGTAACAAATACTTCCTCCCCACCAGGGTCTGCTGCCCGCCTGGGAATGGATGGAGAAACTTCTCACAGTCTGCGAGGGATGGGCCATAAAAACTTCGCCTGTAAGATTAATGTAATAATCACAGGCCTTACTGGGGAAAAGGGAGGAAAATTAAAATAACCAAACCTTGCCACCTAGTCAGACCACCTCCCTTCTATCAGAGTACTGTCCCCTTCCTCAGACACTGTCACAGCCTAGATGAGGGAGAAGTGGCAGGATCCAGTGGCTGTGGCAGAAGAACAAGCCCATATCCCTAATCCTCACTGTACCAAGTGCTAATATCCCCAATCCACCGCTACCACCACTGCTCCATTCCTCATCAGGTGCAGTGGAGGCTTAGACTGAGCAGTCAGTCACCCACCTCACTCTACCCTGCAGCCTCACCTCTCAAGGTCAGACCCCCCAGCTACTGCTGGGTTCGGAAGTCCAGACATGAAGTTCCCAGCTTGTGCTCGAAGACTATCTCAAGACAAGGTACCCAATGTACAAACTAACCACCTATGAGTCCACACTGATGGTTTATTAAACAGGTAAGCAGTGAGACAGTCCTCATGCAGACTTCCAAACCATAGCTAACACGCAGCCCTGGAAGAGGCACAGCTGTTCTAAACCTTAAGTGTGGTCAGTACAGAGCCACCTCACTCAAGAGCCCAGCAAAGGACAGGGAACACGAACAAGGTCTCAGACAGCAGCTTTGGCCAGGAGCTTAAGGGGTCACAGCGTAAGTGTCCTACTAAAAGAAACTGCCAAGATGGGCTGTAGACTTGTGTGGCTCTCAATGCCCAACGGTCACCCTTGTGTTCAGGTCATCAGGACAGAGATGTCTGGGTCTGGGAATCTCACAGCCCAGAGCCTGAGAGGAAGATGAGGTGTAACATCCCAACACTGCTCTCAACACTCACTGACAACTGTGCTCCCTTACTGCATAATGCTGTGCCCTGGCAACTGCACTGACACCATAGTACCTACAAATCTGAACTGGTTCTGCATTTGTGCTGGGGATATAACTCAGAAACAGCCCCGCCCCATAGTAACTCAGGGACTCTGATGCCTTCTTTTGCCACAGGCACCTTCAAGTTTGTGTGCGTGTATGTGTACATACACACACACACACACACACACACACAGAGCACAAACATAAGAACCTAAAAAGAGAAGTCTCATCAAAATAACCTATTCAGTTTTATTAGAAAACAAGCCAGGTGGGAAGGAGTCCCTTCCAAGCAGCCATGGAGGTTTGATAACTTAGAATGTTTCCACAGAGTCAGCAACACTGCAAAGCATGCCTGACTCAAGGCCCTGTCCACGGTGTGGGGTCTGTCCTCTGGGTGCACCTCCCAACCCAATGTTACTTCATGTACTTGTCCTGCTGGTCAGCCAGAATCTTGGCAGAAGACTTGGCATCATAGAAGAGTTCGCTGATCTCTTCCACATGCTCCTTCTCAATGCTGTCCTTCCCGTTGATCTTTGCCAGCAAGTTGGCGGGGGTCAGCAGCTGCACTGAATACCTACAGCAGACAGCACAGTAGTGAACGTGGGGCCATTGAAGGGAGCCCAAAGCCAGAAGGCAGAATGCACACTGCTGCAGTCTAGCTGCAAGGAGCCCAAGGCGAGGACGGCAAAGGAGAACTTCTATTGCCGTCACAACTGAGATGAGGAACATGGGGGGTGGGGTGGGGCGCCGGTGACAAGTGCTCTTCTCACATCTGCAAAGGAGGTGACTCTATCTCTGCTGACAGACTAAATCTTTGATGCACACACACCCTGGCAAGGGCAGACAGTACCAACTTAGACAGGGATTTTTAACATGCAAGGAAATCAACACAGGCAACCGAAAGCTCATGCAGGTCCCAGACATAAAAACTCAAATCACTGAACATTCAATCAAACAGCTGACAATTTCTTCCTTTACTTCAGGGACAAGAGAACATACTCAAGGGACACAGGGAGGGCTCAGGGTCTGAAGATCTATCGTCTATCGTCTCCAGTCACTGCCTCTGAGCTCTGGCAGAACAGCCTGGAGAACACAGCACAGGCACTGATCCCCTGGGCTGCTGCCACCAGATAGCTGGAATACACCCAGGGTGAGGGTGACGGGGGCAGGCCCTGCTCTACTAGGAAACAGTAGGAAGAGAACTGTGTGAGCTCTGCTTGGGGCTTGCTGAAGACTAGGTTCTAACTCATTTCTAGATCCTTGACACTTTCAACTTAGTGCCAGAAAAGGCTCCAGCAGGCTGCTACCTGCTGTACCATACCTCAGGGTGGTCTTGGTGCCAATCTCCCCCAGGTGGTTAAGCGCCTCCTCGCTGATGTTGATACCTTCTGTCTGGGCTCGAATCTTAATGATCTTTGGGGAAAACAAAAATATGGTTAAGTGTCTCATCTGTGCTCAGTATCTGACCCGCATCTCTGGGGATAACATGCCCTAGCCACAGTCCACGTGGACGACGTCACAGCCAGGGGTACCCCATGTCCAGTGTAGCTCCCAGCTTTCACTAGCCCGCTGCACTGTTATAGAGATCGAGGGCCACTCCTAGCTTTGCCCTCAACTCCAACCTCTCCTGGCAGCTTGGGCACTATCACCTAGGAGCACTCAAGCAAGAGGACATTTTTTATTTGCTTGATAAATACTACGGTTAAATAAATCAAAAAAAAAAAAAAAAGTTACTTTAAGAGATTTACCAGCCCTCCTAACATCACTGAGATATCTAATCTATCAAGAGCCTAAAGCCTGTTGCACCGAGTATCCGGTGAGGCTGGAGGGGTGGCCAGCAGGCAGTGAGACGCTGCAGCGGTGGCACGGGGTCCCACGGGCACAGCAGCACTGAGTGATAAGGGCCAGCGGGATAATGATGTTGTGTGTTGCGGGGCCGAGATAACTCGAGGACTTCGAGCCTCATATAATACAGGAATTTTTCACTCTGGCAGCTTCGTAAACAAGATATCAAGAAGCCGTTGTTTAAATTAAAGCCGTAAAAACAGTCAAGAGTACAGGCACAGGAACTGGAAGATACAGAGTCCTAGTTCCAGGCTCTGGAGAGAGAAAAAGAGAGTGGAGGCTTGAAATGGCTGAGTCTGACAACTCAGGATTCTGCTGGGGTCAGCGGTCATCAGCTGCCTGTCACTGGAAGCAGTCTGGAGCTGAGGTCAGCAGGCTAGCATGCATTCGTAAGAGGTGGCCAGTTCACAGGCCACCACTGCCTGTGCCACCTTTACACAGACAAGGCTGTTAAGAGCAGAATTGGGGGAAACCTCTTGACTGGTTTACCCATGTCCCAAACACTACAAACATGAGGTGCTCCTCAGGGGTCATGATCATCTACACAGGCTATCAAGTCCAACAGCAGAGGAGCCCAAGGCAGTCAGCAGATGGGTTCAAGAGCTGTGGGAAGAAAACTAGAGATGTCTCGTGCTCTGCTCTACCAGCCAGCTGTATGACTCAAGGACTCGTGACCAACAGCTGGACAAGGAAGACCTTGGGTAACAGCACAAATGACTGCTCAGGAGTCTTCTGAACTACAAGAGGGACTAGGGATTATGTGTATCAGTGGCAGGGAATGTTCCCAGCATGCACAGGGTCCTAGGCCCCATCCCCAGTGCTGCCAACTCCAGAGAGATACAAACACTGAAGGCCAGAGGCTGGCCAAGGGGAGAGTGGAGGATACTCAGTGACGCTGGGCTGGTCCTTCCCTCGGTTGGATCTGTGGCTTGGCTTCCTTCCACAATGCCAGTGATATTTGCTCTCACTGTCTCTAGAACAGACCAGAGCAATTGGGGGAGCATCCACCTCACCTGCTTGGAGACAGGCAGCTCATGAATGAGGTCGTTAATCATTTAATAACCTGCAGGGGTGTTTATGAGGTGTCAGCAATGGTGGCACTCTGCACATGTTAAGTTGAGCCTGCCTTAACTCCAGCAAAAGGCTGAGGGGATCCCTGAAGACACCAAAGCCAAAGCAAGACCCAGACAGGTAGCCACTGAGAGAAGCCAGGAGACAGGCCTGAGCAGGCCTGTCAATCACAGTTCCAGTATGAGGGGAGACAGCACTCAGAGCTCCTGGAGCTCCAAAGTGAGCTACTCTGTAGGGGCCCCAGCTTCACCACTTAGTTATCACAGAGCTGCTGTCAAAGACCTAGAGGCTATGAGGCAGGAGTTCCTGTCCCTATCTCACAACATGCATGTGATAATTTTGCAAAGCAAGGAAAGATGATCTTCTATGTCACTATCTCAATGGAATCTGAGTGACAATGTCTCAAAACCAAAGGTAGGTTTCTCATTTACCAGAGAAGGTACTGGTCTATTTGTAATAAAACACTGACAGGTCTAGCACATCTCACAAATTAATATTGTTCAGGGAAGCCAGGGCAGGATCTCAAGCGGGAACCTGGAGGCAGGAAGCGAGGCAGAGTCAGAGAGGAGTGCTGCTGACTGGGTAGCCCCCAGACTATGCTCAGCTAGTTTCTTATGTAGCCCAGCCACCTAGAAAAGCCTAGGCAATAACCATTTCAAGATACAAGGACCTGGGGGAGGAAGTCAAGCCACTGGGAGTGTGCCTTTTAAGAAGGAACTGGGATCCCAAGCCTCTCCTATCTTTCTTTGTTTATAGGTCACCATGATGTAAGCAGCCACCTTTGCTATATGTTCCTCCCATGATACACTATACAGCTACAGGCTCAAAGCAACAGGGTCAAGTGACAAACTAAAGTCACTGAAACCATAAAACCTTTCCTTACTTAGGTTGATTATCTCAGGAACAATCACAGTAACTCAAAGAGACTCCATAAGAGCCATGGAGATAACCTCCTAAATAAGACACACAACTGGCATTATGAACTGTAACAGATGGCCATGGAGATGCCAGACTTGCTGATGTGTCACCATGAACCCCCTGAGTGCCATCAATGAGAAACACTGACAGGGCCACACGCACAAGCCACAGGAGAACACAGTTCAGAGTGTGCCCTCAAGAACGGCCACACCCCCTGAATGCTCCAGGCATCTTGCCCAGCATAGCTACTAAGCAGCAAATAACCCCGAGGCAACTGTTTAAGGTAACCTTAGGATTCTCACGTGTCTAGGCTTTGGTTTTTTTAAAGTCTAACCTAGCCTGCAACTAAGGATCCTCCCCCCTCCATGTCTCAAGTGCTGGAATTACAGGCAAGCTTCACCAGGCCCAGTTTATATGGCTCTGGAGGTCAAAATCTGGACTACAGCCCCAGAATGTTTGTGTTTATTTCCTTTTTGTTGTTGTTGTTTTGTTTGTTTTTTTCTGAGACAGGGTTTCTCTGGGTAACCACCCCAGCTGTTCTGGAACTCTAGACTGGAAAGGCATCGAACTCAGAGGTCTGCCTGCCTCTGCCTCCTGAGTGCTGGGATTAAACGTGTGCGCCACCACGTTTGTTTCCTTTGAGACAGGCTCCTACTATGCCTCCAACTTGGGATCCTCCTGCCTCATCCTCCCTAGTGCTGGGATTACAGATATGCATTACCACATCAGGTACCACATCACACTTGCCCCTTCTTCAGGCTGATGGCATCCAATGGCCATTAAGTACATGTTTTCTTTCCCCTTTACATCAAGCTCATCTAGATGTTCAGATCCACAGGGAACAGAGGTTCTAACCCATTTGAGACTGTCTGCTCAGAATGACCCATCTTTCAGAGCCACAAGGACATTGTGACTCGCTCAGACTGGTGTGCAAAAGCCAGGCCTAGGCAAGCTAAGTGGTCAGAGGTGGGTAGAGAGAGAAGTAAAAAGCTGGGGGTGGGGGCTCCAGAGACTCACCTGCTTCATCTCCTGGGGTGTGTACAGCATGGTCCTGATGATCATCACCCGGTCCAGCAGGTCCAACGGGATGCCGTGTGGAGAGGTGATGTCCTCAGTGCCCCTGCAAGAGCCAAAATCACTCCTATTACCCAAGAAACTCTGAGATCTTGGACAACAGACACATACATAGAAGCACAGCAGGGGTAGGACACTAGCATCCCTGAGCATCGGGACCAGGTGGCCTACGGCAACAGCTTCATCATTCTAGAAATAGAAAGTGTTGGAAGGGGAACACACCAAAAAAACAAAAAACAAAACAAAACAAAAAGCCTATTTGCAATGCCTCCAATGAGTATTTTATAGTTATCCTGCCAATATGTGCATTTCTCTGTTTTTGTCAGTTGCTTCAATCCTAATAACCACCCTTAATTTTTACTTGACAACATACATTAGTGAATTACCTCCTCTGAAACTATCACCATGCCTAACCAGCTCACAGGTCTGATGAATGGAAGACTATGCCAGCCTGCACAGCTACATGAGTGACCCAGTCACTCAACATCAGAGCCAGCACCAAGCCCTTTAACTCCTACACATTTGCAGCTTTAGTGATCTAGAAAGAGAATGGGGGCACCTTGATTGAGTTGCATTTCCTTGGTTACTAATGAGGCACAAATGTTTTCCCTAACAGTCATTCTTTTCTTCCCAAGAACTGGCCAATTACATCCTTTGTTTTCTTCTTCAATCCTTAGCCAAGCCCTTGTCAACAGCCAGGAGATGAAGCCTGCCAACCTGCCAGGCCTGTGCCAGCTGCCTGATGGGACACAGGCTGGGCAGACACTGGCGCCCTACAAGCCTGCCCAGCTGCAGCCATGGATGCTTAGTAGCTATGGGCCTCTGCATCAGGCCATCCTAACATGGGTGGCCATCAGCCTCTCTAGTCACAAGTGCAAAAGACAAGAACAAGGCATGCTACTTCAATTTAATTGTTAATATCAAAATACGTGGTTTCAGGGCTGACGACATGGTTCAGCAGGCAAAGGTGCTTCCCAAGCCTAGTGGTCTGAGTTCAATTCCCAGAACTCACACAGGGCAAGGAAAGAACCCCCTTAAGTGTGTGGTTCTAAGACAGTGTGACAATGTGACACAGACACACAAAAAAGAAGAAAAAAGGATGCAATCAAGAAAGAAAAAAACATCTATTTTGAAATTCTTTCCAATGTAGTAAAGTATCTGTGTATATTTGTTATAAAAAATAAATGAAAGTAATATGTACAGCAGCACAAGATAAACTTGAAACCCACTAAGTAAAACAAGCAAGACAGACTGCAGGCCAGGAAACTAGGTGTCCAAATCCACTGAAGGAAATCAGAGCTACTGCGGTCTGAGCAGGAAGATGGGCTGGACGCCTGAGGGCTATAGGAGCCCTGTTTTGAAGTGAGGAAAAGGTTCTGGTAGAAACAGGCTGGTGGACAGTTCAGTGCTAAAGGACATTGATTTTAAAGACGACCTGTTGTTGGTTCCCAGCAATCACATCAGGTGTCTCATAACCACCAGCAACTCCAGTTCCAGGGGACCCAATGCCCTCTTCTGGCCTCCACAGACTCCTGCATGTCTATATGGTGCATAGACACAGGCAGGCAAGACAGTTCTACACACAAGATAAAAATAAATGAATCCTAAAAAAGGTTTTGGAATATAGATAATAATGATGGCTGTGTCGCATATGTCAATGAATTATACAACTAAAAATGGCTAAAATGTAAACTTTAGGATTGGGGTGTGCTCAGCAAGTGCTTGTCTAGCAAGCAGGGCACCCTAGGTGTTATTCGACACCGAATAACACTGGATGTGGTGTACGAGCCTGCATTACTCTCATGCCTCAGGAGGGTCAGGAGTTCAAGGTTACCATCAGCTATACAAGGGATCTGAGGCCAGCAATACCTTTTTTAAAATGACAAGGGAGAATTGTAAAATAATGAAACTTTATCAGGGTTCAAATCACAGCACTTACAATAGTTACCATAGCTACCATTGTCTTTTCAAGAAAAGTAACTTTTAAAAGTGATATTTAAATTTCTGTTACTGAATTCCCTTTCAACTCTTCTTAAATAGTTTATTTGAGAGGGGTTTTATGGGGGGGTGGATTCTGAGGACATCTTAAAATCTGAACTCTGCATGTTGAAAATAGTCCAAGAACAAAAATATTCAAACTCCCACAGCCTCATTATAAATCATCTCTGATTCAGACATGATAAAAACCTAAGACATTTAATGGAAAAGGTATCAGCCCTCAAAAGAACAGAGCTTACTAGAATGTGGTTGATGGGCTTTCTTACAGCTAAGTTCATAAAGCTAAAACTTAAACTAAAACACCACTTAGAAGTCATTAAGTGTTATGGAATATTAAAGATGTGTTACCTTGGTTTATGCTGTGGAATATTTGTTTAATGATATAAAACTATGTTATATTCTTTTATGTTGCATTTGTTTATCTTTGTGAAACTGTTACTTTACCTACCTAAAACACCCAATTGGTCTAATAAAGAGCTGAACAGTAAACAGCAAGGCAGGAGAGAATAAATAGAAGGAGAAAGCTAGGGGAGGAGCAAGAAAAGGAGAGAGTATCAGGGGCCAGCCACACAGATACACAAAAAAGGAAGGTAAAAGCCCAGAGGCAAAAGGTAGATGGGATAATTTAAGAGCAGCTGGCTAGAAACAAGCCAAGCTAAGGCCAGGCATTCATAAGAAAGAATATGATTCTGTGTATTTATTTGGGAGCTGGGTGGCACCCCACCCCCATCCCCCTGTCAAGATCCAAAGAGTACTTAAAAAAAAAAAAAAAAAAACACTATTTAATCATTCAAGCTATGAACCTGAAGCACAAAGATTCCTCTAGAAAACACATTCCTAGGAAATTGTTTGTGGACGCCCATCCAGACAAGAAAAACACAGGGACACTGTTCAGTGGCAGCTGCAGGGCCAGTGATGAAATGGGAACAGAGTGGAGCCACATCTTATTACAAACTTGTTAATAAACGTATTTTAGTTAAGATTGCACTTTCAGGTACAGACTGGGTTGTGAGCCCACAGTCCCAAAACTCTTTGAGCTTGGGTACAGTGCAGGATGCACTGGACCTCTAGAAACATAGCTTACACTTGAATAAACGGCCCACTCAATTTTTATCACTCATCTGCCTGAAATTCTGGGCTCTGTCAGAGGTTGCCTTGTATACTGTGAGATGCTGTGTGACACCCACAGCACTGAGTCATGAAAAATAAAAATGTCTCCAATATTGCCAGATGTTCATAGTCAGAATGGCACCTGATTGAAGATTAGTGCCCACTGCTGTTCTCTGTAATTCATAATGCCAGGGACACAGGTGACACAAGACTTTTCTGATAACTGAAAACACACCTGAGCAATTTAATAGACAACTTCCTGACATGCTCCTGACCTTGGCGCAGTGGACACAATGAAACACTTTTAAAAGGACAGCCATATGACTTAGAGGTCAACAGGACTTGGTAAGAATGGTCATTTGAGGCTGGAGAGAGGCTCTGCAATTATGAGCTCTTATTGTTCTTCCAGAGGACCCAGGTTCAGTTCCCAAACACCACACAAGGTGAATCATAACCACCTCTAACTATTCTAGGGTATCCAACACTCTCTGACCTCTGTGGCACCTGCACACACACAGTACACACAAATGCATGCACACACATTCTCAATAAATGTTTTTTGAAGGATGGTCATTTCAATGAATGGTTCTATGACAGCAGGACATGTCTATGTGATGCAGAACTTCTTTGACTATGTACAAAAATTAACCCCAAGTGATTTGAGCCAAGAAATGAACTGTAGACTCTTGGAAGAAAACAGAGGCACGTGCCTGCAGTCTCGAGTTAGGCAGTGCTTCTTATGTGAGAGCAAAACACAAAGGCAGGGGAAGCTGGACTTCAAGGTGGACTGGAATTGTTACTGGGGGAGGAGGATGAAAACCTTAGCATTGCACATAGCAAGGCAAGTACTCTACTGACCTGAAAATCCTAGCCCAAAAATTAGAGTTTTGAATAAAATTTAAAACCTGTGTCAAAAGACTGTCAAAAAACTGAGACTACCCAAAGGTAGGAAAATACTCAGATACACTCACCTAATGTTCATACATTATTCATGTATACAATAAATATCCTAAATCCAAAGTACATAGAAAATTTTGCTTTTGTTTTTTGATACAGGGTTTCTCTGTGTAGCCTTGGTTGTCCTGGAACTCACTCAGTAGATCACACTGGCTTTGAACGCACAGAGATCTGCCTGCCTTTGCCTCCTGAATGTTGGGATTAAAGGAATCTGGCCATAAAAAATGTTTACTGTTCAGAAACAAAGACAAACAACCTAAATGAAAACTGGGAACATCTGTAATGCTAGAATTTGAGGAATTCAAGGTCGTATCTTTGACTACATAGCATAAATTTGAGGCCAATTGAGATACATGAGACCCTGTTGTAAAAAACAAAAAAAAAACAAACAAAAAAAAAAAAAACAAAAAAAAACAAACAGTCACAGGACATGAGCAAGCATTTCTCCAAAGATTTAAAGTAACTAGAAAAATAAAACGGTCAACTTCCCACCATCCACTAGGAAACACAAATCAAACTGGTGCACTGCATGGCCCACATGCTGGTATCTCTAACTGAAAAGACAGATATTGGGGATGCTGGAAATGGGGATGTGGGACTCTGCCCAATGCTGGTGTGGTGTAAAGAGGGCAGTAACATGGAAACAGTCGTCACTGTTGAAAGGCCAAGCAGTTACTGCCTAACCCAGCGGCACACTCCTAGGGACACACTCCAAAGAAGTCACACCATGTCCACGTAAGATGTGTGCAGAAATGAACAGCAGCATTGCTCATCACAGCCAAAAGAACTATTGCCCACCTGCTGAGCGATGGCCAGGAGAAAGCTCTCAACACTTGACTTCCCTTCAGAGCTTGGGTGTCCAGGTATGGTGCTTGTGGTACAAGAGCTCAGCAGCTCCTCTGAGGAGAAGGCTGTGAACAACTCGTCACAGGCTGCTCACATCTGCAGGTATCTCTGAACTGTCTTTTAGCATCCTGGCCAAAAGTTGCCGAGAGCGTGCACTCTGGGGTCCACTTTCCAACCCAACCACATGCACACCAGGTAAGAGCTCAGGCCCTGCTTGCCTAGGTTGGCAGGAGCAGCAGTTCAGTGTGATGCCCCAAGTGTGGGCTTTCCACTATCCCCTGAGGATGCTGTCAGCATGATGGTGCATCCCCACTAACTCTCAGCACCAAACCCACTTTTTATAGTTCAAATGGCCGGTTAGAGCTTGGTTCTCACAAGCAGGCTGGGATCAAGAGCTCCTTTCTCATGGATATAGCCCTGGCAACTGGGGCCAAAAGCTGCCAGCCTCTGTTGGCACCTACTGGGCTAGGTTAGCTCTGCTGGCAGAGCTCCCAGCAGGGGGCATCATGTGTCCATGCTAGGCTCAGATAAAGCTGTGCAAAAAATAAAAGCAAGTCTCCACAGCAGAGCCACAGGTGCCAAGCTTCCTGGGCCAGATATAGCTTCCAGATGTCACCCAGGTGGTCGTGATCCTGGTCCTGATCCTCTTCAGTGGCTGGTCTGGACTTGGCACAGCAGCTTCCTCCAACACCGCAGGACACACGTGTGATAGTGCTCTTATACAGACTGCATCACCAGGTGTTAGAACGGCCACACAATGAACGAGTGGGTAGGGGGACACAACTAAGGGGGGCTGCTGTTGTAATGCACTAGTGGTTACAGCAAGGACTAGACTACTCCCCACTAGCCTGTCTAAAGCCAGAAGCACCCAGTGTGGACAATCTTAGTGTAGACTAAGTTTCTCCAGCAAGAGCCAGTGACATGGTGGAGTGACAAGCCAGCAGTGGGCTCCTAATTCAGTGTGCTCTGGCTATCATGAATACTCTAGTTCCCAGTGTCCACTGTCAGGATCAAAGCCCCAAGGCAGTGTCTCATATAACTGCTGTAGGCCTGAGAAGAAGCCCTTTACATCCTAGTACTGCAGAGACCAGCCCCAAGTGTACCCCAAAGGACCACAGAAAACCTCTAGGATATTACAACTGCATATCAGGAACCTGACATGGGCCTCAGACAAAAGAGTGTATGTTCTATGCAGCATAAGTCCAGAGCACCAAAGACAAAATGGAGACTGGAAAAGCCTTCTGCCCCAGCTTTGGGCCTGCACTAATAGGGGAGGCCACCATCAACGCCCACCATCCAGGGCTCAACTGTAATTCTCAAGGGGGCATGAGGGAGAGTGGCCAGCAAGGTACCACTGTGTCACAGAAAGTCTAGGGTGGGAAGAACTGGGCCAAGTTATGGGCCAAGTTACATCATTCAGTTCCCTCACCTGAAGGGAGGCTGGTAATACCCACCTCTCAGCAGGAGACATAGGAAGTCAGCTAGCCTGAGACATTCCACCAAAGACCACCCCTATGTGACCAACACTTTGCACAGTCAATGGCCCTAAAGACCACTGGGAAAACCTTCCTCATCAGAACACTGAGACACAACCTTGCTTCTCCCTCATGGAGCCACAGGTATACTGAGTCCAAGCAGTAAACGCGCTCAGAAGGAAGGTGGGAAGCCTTACCTGATGACACAGTTGCCTCGGTTGGATGCAAAGATGACAATGGGGGCGATGGAAGACTCCAGAGCTCGGTGCAGGTAGGTAAAGCACTCGATATCCAGCATGTGGACCTCGTCAACAAAGAGTACTCCAGGAACCAGTTCTGCAACACCCTGGTCAATGTATTTGTTCACTACCTTGTTGATCTCCCCTCGAAGTTTGTCTAGAAGAGACGGCAGGGTCGGCAACAGCAAACAGCTCCTTGCAGCTGACTCCCATCCAAACCTACCCTTGCAGCCTGTTTTCCTGGCTGAGAGGACCAGCACCTGGGCCACACTCCAGCTTCAGTTACATCATCTCAAACAGGAACAAACACACCTAAAGGCCATAAAACTACAGCTTCCCCTAAAGCTGTTTGGCTAACCCCAAGAAGGTAGTTGTCACAGGAAGACCATCACCTCCTCACGCTTCCTATCCGATGATCCAGCTCCCACCAGATCTCAGAGACTATCAGATTTGGAGCCTAGGGTGACAGTTTTCATATGAAAATCTTCCTGTTCTGTGTTCTGTAAATGACCCTGTCTTGTAGCCCTCTTGACGGTGCTTTTAGGTTAAGTAGCTTCAATAAGCGTAGTCTCAGCCCTCACTGGAGAGGAAGATGGTTTCTAGCTCCTAGAAGATGAGGTTATCCAAATCATATGAGCCACCCCAGCTGGCTAAGAATAAAGAATAAACTCATGGCAAAAGACAGCACCTGCTGCTAGGTATGGCACGTACACCTGTGACCCCAGCACTAGGATGGTGAGGCAGGCTATTCCAGACGGACTACACAGTAAAACCCTGTCTCGTGATCTGGAAGAACCATCTCCAACTGCTCCTCTGGCTGAGACCTCTAAGACCACAGTGACTTCAGTGTTATGCTCACATTTTAAGGTAACAAACGTACAGGGAAGAGAAGGGGCACAAAGACCACGCAGGAGCAGAGCACTAGGCAGAGAGTTTGCCCCCACTTCTCAATCTCCCTAGGACCTCAATGGGACCAGAAACTCCAGGTGCATGGGGCCAGAGAGCACACATACCACCAGCTGTGTAAACAGAGCATAGATGACAGGGTTAGGCTGTGATTATAGAGGGGGGACACCATTCCTACACATACTTTGTTTAGAGGTGCACACAGGGCCACAGCTTGGCACCCAGGGCCCTGATCCCACTGAAGGCTCCAGGTTGGTAGATCACTGGCTCTTACCTGTGATCTCTGTCTTCTTTGGCTTCATCAACTGGCCCATCATGGACAGGATGTCTTGCCCCCCCTGGAGATGAGAAGCCTCAGTTAGCCATGCTGTCTAAGGAAGCTGCCAAAACCTCCCTGCTTCACACAAGTCTCCAATGTCAACTCACTTGAGACCCCAACAGTCATGTCTGTCTGCCTGTGTACAACAGAGTTTCTCTATGTAGCCCTGGCTGTCTTGAGACTTGCTCTGTAAACAAGGCTGGCCTTGAAATCAGAGATCTGCCTGCTTCTAACTCCCGAACGCTGGGATTAAGGCCTGAGCCACCCAACATGCTGGCTCCCTTCGTAAGCTTCTAAACACAGAGGAACTTTCATAGGCTCCAGACCTACAGGAATCAAACAAATTCTTTCCACTGAGAGTATAGCAGGCAGGTTGGCCTCCTGCTATATGGTATCGTGTTTATACTCTAACAAATAAAGCTTGTCTGAAGATCAGAGGACGAAACTTGCCACTAGTTAATCATAGGCGTCTATACAGACAGGAAGTGAAGTGGCTGGGCGGAGAGAGGAAGTGATAAGGTGGGAGGAGACAGCAGCTCAGTCTCTTTCTAGGCTGGGAAACTAGTGAGGTAAGGTTTGCCCCTTCATCTCTCTGATCTTTCAGCATTTTCCCCTACATCTGACTCCAGGGTTTTATTATTAAGACCTAATAGAACTCGGGCTATATCTTCCTCTACTTGCTGTATCTTTTTTAATTCATTATTCCTGGATTAACCATGAAGGACCACAAACTCTTCCCTGGACACGAGCTCTTCTGTGACTCAAAGCTTTGGTACCATCTGGACCATCTTCCAGGAAGGCCCCTCCTTCCTAAGAGGCTGTTCTGTTCATGCTCAGGCCCCTACACAATTGCTGACTTGCTCCTGACCCTATACTCAGCCTAAAGCAGAGGCTTCTGAGGTCTGTTTGGAGATAGACATCCACCTCCTGAAGGCTCCTGCTGGTCTAAGACCAATGTCAACAATCTCTTGAGAAAAGCCTCAAGGGACCCCTCTCCTGCTGAAGAGGTGGCCTAGGAAGGACAAAGATGAATGCAACCTGAAAGGCCACCAGCAAGGAACATGTGTACTTTGGTTCTTTGAATCAAATTTCTCAGAGATGTTATGGGATGACATCTTTTCTATAGTTATCAGTCAGGGTCTACATATCCACTATCCCTCTAGAGTTGCAGACTTGGTCCAGCTCAAAGCTAAAGGAGGGAAGGTCACAGTTGTGCTAGGCTTTCAGAAACCCTGTGAGAGGCTCACAGAGCACTTGTGCCTTCCTGCCAGTAATACTCGGAGCATCCAGGCACGAGCCAGGGCTGGAGAGGAGCCAGGAGCTCAGGGTGGGAGGCTTGGCTGGGAGAAGAAATAGCCCAGGAAATCATCTGTGACTGTTGCACTAGAATGGGAACAAAGAAGTCCTGCGTAGCTCATGCCCATGTTAATTGCTGAACATCACAGACAAAAAGGAGTGTCTGCCTCCAAAGTGGCAGCAAGATCTTGCCTATTCATCCCCAGAGCTTCCAGAAAGAGACAGAAGGCAAGTGTGCTGTCCACAGAGGCACAGCAGTACCTGCGGCCGTGCATTGGCCACGTCCAGGTCATGCAAGGTCACGTCCTGTATGATTTCCTTCTTCTTGTGCACATCTCCCTTTGGCAAAGGGACATACTCTTCAGCTTCAAGATCAAACTCTGTGGCATAGGTGTCACACCTGCCTTGCCTCTGAAGACAGAGAAACATGAATGTGATGTGGGTTTTCAGTGCCCAGGCCTCAAGTGGCAGAATGCCCAGTTAGACAAAGGGCTTAGTTCCCAACTGCAGCCTAGCAAGGACAGCCTCCCAGACACTCTCCCAACGTGCCCAACCCCTTTGTGCCCACTGCCCTCTGCCAAGAGAAGAAGCTATCGGTGGGTTGGAAATACCCGATACTTTCTCCAGAGTCCCCCCAACACCCGTAACTGTATGCAATTCCCGATAAAGGGCAAATCCAGTAGATTAACTGGAGACAGAGGGAGCTGCTCAGACTCTTTTGTAGGTGGGTGATTTACTGCATGATATCAAGTATTATGCTCATCCATTAAACAGTGAGCAACCCTGTACAGGACACTGGGAATCAGATACGAAAAGAATGCCAGCTAATGCCGCATTCCTTCCCACATGCATATATCTTGGGAAGAAAATACCAGAGAGATAAAGGAAGATTAAATACACTGCACATTTCAATTTGAAAATGACTAAAGTTGTTTTGGTCTCTCACCCTCTAAACAGGTCTTAGTATTTCTAACAGACTGTCTGTTTTCATCATGAGAAGGTTAAAGAATGAAGATAAAGGAAAAGAAACTTTATAATACACAAAAGGAGAATTCTGCCCTTCCCATGGCATGGCACGAGGCAGCGCCACTCTCCTCCAGCACCCGGGTCTTCCCACGACACACAAATCAGGCAAAATGCATTGTCCCAAGAAGGACATTACCTTTACAGCCCCACTGTTTGCTTCAATGTAAATCACATCTCCAGCCTCTACTCGCTCTTTCTGCAAACTTTCAAAAATACTGGGGTCCAGCTGAAAAAAGCAAGGGCAATGTATATTTGACTTTCTGCTAGCATGCTGCAAGGTGCCTCTCTGTGGGATATTGAGAGGGCCAGCAACTGCATGGAGCATCCATCAGTGGGGAGCATGACAGCAACAACATGTCAGAGTGGGAGGAAGGGGACCTGTCCAGGGAGAGGAGGAGGGCAAGTGGGCCCACAAGCTAGCCATAGGGTACCAGGACACCGTTCACCTTCCTTAGCTTCAGAGGCCATAAAGGGTAAAGAGGGGTTCTCAAGGATGGCTCTAGCTGCCTTTATATGGACAATGCTGACTATGGAACCAACAGCCCTGTTGTCCCTCTCCATCTGACTGTCCTATGCTCCTCCTCTCCCTCAGGTAGCCCTGGACATTCCTAACACAGAACTTGCTAGTAACTGCTTACCGGACTAGTTTTCTGCCAGGTTCGGAATTCTAGAGCCTTGTTTCCTCATCTACTAAACAGCACCAAGACACAATCACAGATGCATAAAATTCAAAATGAGCCGTAAGCTAGGACCCTCCCAGGTTCTGAATCAAATGCTAGTGCTCAGGGCCTGCCTGTGGGCACAGGCAGACTGCCAAGAAGCACAGGCCTGCTGCTTTCCAGGACTTCCCAGGCCCATGTCCATGGCTGCTGCTGTTCTAGGACAGCATCTTTTAGACATATCTTTCTAGGCTAAACTTCAAACAGAGATATTATAAGTGGTTATAGTGGGGGAAACTGGAGCTCTATCTTAAAATTAAAGAGTAAAAACTCAGCACTGATAGAAGCCAAACAGGAAAAGACATCCTATAGCTCTGTTCCTATGAAATGCCCCCCACCCCACAGGTAGACCTATAGAGATAGAGTAGTTTGGTGGCTGCCCAGGGCTAAGAATGGGGCTGGGACAGACCATCAATGGCTTGAGGTTTCTTCAACAGGTGATGAGAATATTCTAAAATTAGATTGTGGTGATGATTGTGAGACTGAGCATTAAAATCCCTAAAGCTGCATACTTAAAAGTGGTGAAGTATATTTTAAATTGGACCTCAATGGAGCCCAGAACTCTATTACCTCACCTGCAAAGCCAGGGCTCTGCCTTGCTGCTAGGTGAGCCAGCTGGGCACTGCAGTAGCAGCACAATGAGTGCCAAGTGCACAAAAGCAGGCCTGGAAGAAGACAAATGGGTACTCCTTGCTCAAACTCAGATGTGCCCTTTACACTAGACCACCCACCAAGTACCAGGTTCTTCTAGCCAATATCTACATTTGCTCCAGATATATATAGTATACAGAGGTAGACACGCCTGGAGTTTTCCTTTAACTTTCCCTTTATTTTCCTCAAGGAAACTATCAGGGTAGCCTTATAGACAGGTCAAATTTAAGTTGCAGGCCTTTTAGTATAAGGTATACTCAAGGGTATGCCGGTGTGTGTGTGTGTGTGTGTGTGTGTGTGTGTGTGTGTGTGCGCACGCGCCTGCCTGCCTGCCTGCCTGCCTGCCTGCCTGCCTGCCTGCCTGCCTGCCTGCCTGCCTGCCTCTCTCAAGTGTTTTTATACCGGTTAATTTTCAAAATGAACTGGCTGATTCATTTTGTGATTACTGAAAAGGTGCTGCCTCCTACTAGGAAACATCAGGAGTAGGGAATGAAGCCTGAGTATTGCATTCAACAGAGAGATCTGCCGAGGCAAGCTCCTGGGATGAAGAACCCTGTTAAGAAAAAGAGAAACAGCTCTTTGAAGAAATGACATTTTTATGCTCTCTATAAAACACTGACCAAGAAACAACCTCACAGAATCACAGAACCAAAAAATTCAGAGTGGAGTAAAGACAGAAATTACCCAGTTGACCTAGCAGCTTAGATGAGAAGCTAGGCCCAGAGAGCCCAAGTGATTTCCTGGGGTTGTACAGCAAGCTGCAAGGCAGATACATAATGCTGAGATCAGTGCCAGGCCTGCCATGCACCCTGGACG